>OY757010.1:169913509-170420511 GCA_963580285.1 Lucinisca nassula
TGAACGTTTGCGACAATGTTAATGGCTTCATATCTTTTAAACATGAACAAAACAACAATATGGCTATATCAGAACATGCATTTTTTGGCCAGAAAATATCCATTTTTCACACCATAAAACTGATAAATGAAATTGTGTTTCAATTCTAATGAAATACTTTGATTCATATCACATTAAGGAAGCAAAAGTATGTGCAATAATAAAGGTATAATCCTTGTTCTTGTCATTTAAACAATATCTTAATGCTTTTTTAGCCATTTTTATTGGGGGGTGGGGTAATTTTTTCTGCAATATTTCTCTCAGATGCCTGGTGACATGGTCAAATTTCACGCCTATTTCGTGTATCTAATATTATTACACAATATATGTGAAAATAAGAAAAATCTAAAGACGAAAAATGCATTCTTTTTTTAAATATAGCGAAAATTGCATCTCAAAACAGCAAAACATGCAGAAAAGGACATTTGTAAATAGGTGTTTCGACAAAAATCTGTGAAAGAGTTTGTCTTTCACACATAGGTACGCAAACATGACATTATCCTGCATTGTGTTTTTTTAACCAGACTTGGAAATATTGTTTTAAACAATTGTTATCGACAATTTGTCAATGACTGGGGTAATTATTGAAACTTTCGATAAATTCGAAAGAGTACCCATCTTTAAGGCTAAAAAGCTCGAAAAAAAAGCCTGGTGTGCCTATATTTTTATACCGGCAAACGAGTGCAGAGATTTCAAGCTACAAGATATAAGCAAATAAAAAAAATCTAAAGAGAAAAGAATTACTCCCCACCCTCCTTAAGCTTAGACCCTTTTTCAGTGGGGCTGAGTGGACAGTGAACAGGAAGTCCCAAAAGTTTTCTCCCTTTGTGAAATGGCGGAAAATGTGTTAGGTGTTCCCATTCCCCTTTTAAACTGAAGGCAATCCTCCTCACCATATATAGCAGGAGTCAATCTTAAACTCTAGGGGTATTAGCTTGAGCTGTTCTTAGAAGTATATGTAGAAAACGGCTCAACGTTTTTGCATGATCGGACGCCGCATTCTGTAGCTTATCTGGGCATGCACTGTTTGCCAATGCCTCGTTGTGGAATTTCTTGTATGAAATGGGTCTAATAATAACATTGTCAAGAATTTTGTTTTTTCGCAAGAATCGACACACACTTACACTCCAGCTACAAGATGACATAGGAAGTACTCTGCAGCGAGTCTATCTCCAAAGACAGCATGCTCTAGTACTGTCAATATCTCTCCTCTCAACAGCTCCAGTTCTCCTCGCTGCTCACTTAAAGCTGAACAAATTAATGTACATGTAAATCAATGCTTTAACCCTTGTCCTGCTGAGCCCGGATATGCCTTGTCTTTCAAACAATGTAGATCCAGATCAGATGGCTTCTGAAGAAGCCATCTGATCAGGATCTACATTGTTTGCCATTCAGATTGTGAATTTGTTGCAATAATTTGCATCAAGTAATCTGATTGGCTGATAATCAGTAGTGGGTGTGGCATATTTAAAGGACAAGGGTTAAGCACTACAGAAAATTAACAAAAGCTCTGCAAGCAGGGCCTCATCAGCCAATGGCAAGCAAAAAGATGAAGCGCATGTACAGTAAAATTCCTATATTAAGACCACCTTTGGGACTCTTCAAAAGTGTAACTGACAACTTTTAAAGAAATACAAAGTGGTATAACTATTACAACATTGAGCCCACATCATTTATTTTTCTGTGGCAGCATCATCTTATGCATATTAACATTTATGCAAAACATGGAAAGATTCCAAATATTATTACTCAAGATATGCATTATGCATGAAAAACCGAAGTGTTACGGACAGACCGACGTTCTGACAGATGGACGGACATGAAAATAGTATACCCCCTTAAAATTCATTTGCAAAGGGGTATAACAATGATGAAAGAATGACTGCACCTTTCTAAATAAATTTTTCAAAGCAGAATTAGTCTTAATTTGAGGTGGTCTTAATAGCAGAATTTCACTGTGTACTGACTCTTATACAAGTCAGTGTTTTTGGACTAATATGCGATGTTCCACTCATCATTGTCTTACTATTAAACACATTTCAGTTTGATCAGATGTAAACTGTAGAAGTTAGCCACAAATGAAAAGTTAACAATAAATTTCAAAGCGGCATAACTTCTAACGTAAGTTGGACTGTAACCTCGAAACAATGTATGTTGCTCCACATTATGCTATAACTATTTATTAAGTTCTGACAGCACTAAGAAAAGAATGATTCTATATTCATTTAGTGGTATTGCTATAAGGTTGTTATCTCTGTGATTTCTCTTTCTAACTTGATTGTCACATGTATGACCTACAGAGTTGAAAATAAAATTATACAACACAACAAAAAAGTTCTGACTTGATACGATGTAAACTATAGCACTTAACTGGAAACAAAAATGGTCAGGGATTGTAACCTCAACGTAATATGCTTTGCTCCACATCATTGTGTAACTGTTAGCTAGGTTTCTATGATCTCACCCGAAATCACAGTTTTGTACAGGGTTATGGTGAATAAAACTTTACCATTAGCTGTAAGCATGTTAGGTAGAAACTTAAACAAACTCAAAGGTTTGTAAATATGATTCTTCCTTTTATCATCAAACTTCAACATAAAAATTCACAGTATTGGTTATTTAGCTGACCTGGACCAAGGTATGTTAGCATACCCTGTGCAGGGTTTATTGAAAAATATAACTTTGGACTATTATCACATCAAGAATGATTTAATCAATTGAAGTGTTTGGAAAATGAGTTCTTAAAAGCAAGGGTGCCATATGTGTGTTTGTAATGTACCAGAACCCCAAAACGGGTAGTTGGCAAACAGTGCAGGTCCAGATCAGATGCCGCATCAAAAGCCACAGAATGCGGCATCTGATCAGGGCCTCCACTGTTTGCAAAATGTTCAGCCAGTTTCAAAATGGATTTTGATGACAACATAACCTTACAACCCTAAATTTTGAAATGGCCTCCTGCTATATATAAGGAGGAAGATTCCATTTGGTACAAAAAGGGTTAGATCTTGTGACCACTATACAAGTTTTTTTTTATTCTTTCACATGTTAATACAGTAATTTATAAATTATGGTACCTTCTTTGTATGCTTCCTCTTTGTAGTCTGGGACATATGGGTTTATATGCTGGAGTTTATTGGCCAACACAGCGTGTAATCTTGGTACCAGGGAAGGTGGTGGGGCATGGGCCTGTCTCTCTTCAGCGGATTCTTCTATCCCTCCCATCAAACTATCTTCAGAACTGAAATATGAGGAAGTCAAGCAGAAGATCACACAAGAGTGAACTTTTCAAATGAAATTTATGAAACAATGACCATGTCTGTAACATTCTGTCTACTAGACAACCAGTGTTACACAGTCAATAATGCTGTTATCTTTCACTGCCACTGCCAATACTGCTTTTATTTCCTTTCCAATACTGCTGTTATCTTTCAATCCCAATACTGCTGTTATTTCATTGCCAATACTGCTGTTATCTTTCATTGCCAATACTGTGGTTATCATTCATTGCCAATGCTGCTGTTACCTTTCAATCCCAATACTGCTTTTATTTCATTGCCAATACTGCTGTTATCTTTCATTGCCAATACTGCTGTTATCTTTCATTGCCAACATTGCTGCTGTTTAATTGTCAATACTAATACTGCTGTTATCTTTCATTGCCAATACTGCTGTTGTTTTTATTGCGGAATAGTGCTGTTATCTTTCACTGCCGATAGTGATGTTATCTTTCACTGCCAGCTGTTATTTCATTGCCAATACTGCCGTTATCTTCCGTTGCCAATACAGCTGTCTTTCATTGCCAATTCTGCAATTATGTTTATATTCCTCTTCCATTTCTGCAATTATACTCCATTGCCAATTCTGCAATTATTTTCCACTTCCAATATTGCAATTATACTCCCCTGCCAATTCGGCAATAATAGCCACTGTAAATTCAGCATATATATTCCACTGTCAAGTCCGCAATTATATTCCACTGCCAATTCCGCAGTTATATTTCACTGCCAATTCCGCAATTATATTCCACTGCCAATTCCGCAGTTATATTTCACTGCCAATTCGGCAATTATATTTCACTGCCAATTCCGCAATTATATTTCACTGCCAATTCCGCAATTATATTTCACTGCCAATTCCGCAATTATATTCCACTGCCAATTCCGCAGTTATATTTCACTGCCAATTCCGCAATTATATTTCACTGCCAATTCTGCAGTTATATTTTACTGCCAATTCCGCAATTATATTTCACTGCCAATTCCGCAATTATATTTCACTGCCAATTCTTCACTGCCAATTCTGCAATTATATTCCACCGTCAATTCTGTAATTATATTCCAGTGCTAATTCAGCAATTATTTTCCACCAGTGCTCCATATAAGGGCCGTACAGCCGTAAATTACAGGTCAGTTTTTCCTAAATACGGATGGAACTGAAAAATACAACATACTGAATACGGGCTCATTTTCGCTGGTACGGTACCTCTTTTCCGTTAACCTGTAACACCGCAAACGTGTCGCAGAGGTGACAACGGGTACTCCTTTTTCCATTCAAATTTCCTAGGCGCTTGATTTTGCGTTGATGCAATGCCTAAAGCACTTGAGTAACCATGATATCAATATTTAGACGGCTTATCAAATTTGGCCTCCTTTTTTAGCTGCGGGCAGGATAATTGTGTGCACAATAGGACCAGTCAGATCGAAACAAAGTAGAAACCTTTGGGAAGTCATTTTCACAACGTGCTTATTTCGGGGCTTATTAGACATACAGAAAACGATCGTCGGATCATTGTCAGTTGTCATGAAACAGGCATCCCTATTTAGCTTTATGCCCCTTGACCCAAAGAGGGTCATTGAAGCCATACTCGGGACTTAATTGACGGCATGATCAAATGTTCCCTGAAAAAAGGGAAGGGACACACTGGTTAGTTTTAAAATACAGTATTCAGTGCCCAAGACAAGCTCTTACAGTGTAATTATCCAAACAATGAACAAGTGATTTAAAAAGTATTTCTGCTCTAAAATACATTGTGGGTACTAGATAAAGCCGTCTGGTTGAGGTGGTTTTAATGAGTACCCACACCCAGGTACCCACAATTCATGCTTTCTTTTTGTTTATATACTGCATCACCTTCTTTAGAGTATTATGTGCAGGGGCACGTATGAGGTGCACCAGGGACTAAACCCAGCCGGTCACTTTATCCTGACACCAACAAGAATGAGAATACAACATATGTATATAATGCAAGGATCCATTATTGGCTGGTTTCCAGCTAACATATAATCAATATACTGCCATACCACACAAAACTGTGATCTCTTTGCTCGTCCGCAACTTGGATACTGTTTACAGAGAACGAATTTGAAGCACTGTTCCACTGCCATTTCTGAAATTATATTCCACTGCAATTCTGCAATTATATTCCACTCTCAATTCTACCATTATTTCAGTGCCTATTCTGCAATTATATTCCACTGTCAATTCGGCAATTACATTCCACTGACAATTCTGTAATTATATTCCTCTGCCAATTTGGCAATTATATTTCTTTGCCAATTCTGCAATTATATTTCACTGCCTATTCTGCTATTATAAGCCATTGTATATTTTGCTATTACATTTCATTACTGATTCTGCTATTATATTTCAATGCCTATTTCGCTATTATATTTCATTCCCTAATCTAGACTTTCGGATGAGTCTTTAAACCGAGGTCCCGTCTCCGTATGACCTTAGCTATTGGTGGAACGTAAAACTGAAACACTCACTCACTCATTCCCTAATCTGCATTTGTATTTCATTGCTCTTTCTTGCTATTATATTTCACTGCCTATTCTGCTATTACATTTCACTGCTTAGTCTGCTATTATATTTCATTGCCTATTTTGCTAAATTATATTTCATTGCCTATTCCATGGCCTATTTCGCTTAATGATATTTCATTGCCCATAGCTTTGGACAAGAAGTAACAAGCATATTGCATTTGGGACCTGAATCAAGGATAGTTTTTCCACCTTAAGTGTTGTGGGTACTCATGAGGTGATTTTAACAAGTACCAACAACATGTTTGGAACAAGTAATAACGAAAGTCCTTGTTATTTCTCTCTAACTGCAGGTACAGTATGTCAGATAAATAGAGGATATTTACTTTTTTGAGATGAATATCAAAAATATTTCATTGAGTGTGTTGAGAATATCAGAATTTTCACGAGTGCGAAGCACGAGTGGAAATTCTGATATTTTCAACACGCGAGATGAAATATTTTTGATATTTATCGAAAAAAAGTAAATTTTCTTTTTATTTTATAATATTTTAGGACACTTACTGTAATTGATCAATCGGATCTTACATCCCAATTTTCGACTTGACAATTACGTCATAACTGTCAGTTGCAAAACAGAAACAGATCGCCATTTTTAATACAGCATTTTACAGTTCAGAGAATGCTTTTTCAAGGTATTTTAAAGAATTATTTCATTGATTACTTATGACTTAGGCGAAAAAAGTAGACCGGGCTGCTACTGTGGAAATAACATTCACACTGTGAAAATATCACTTATATTTTCACACTTTGAAAATATCACTTTTATTTGTTTCAGATATGCATTGATTTCACTGCTATGTATAAAATAAAAGTTTTAACTCAACTGATTCTTTTACAATGCTACTATGTGACAGTCTTAAACCAGAGTTCCCAATTCCAACATACCAGGTAGTGTCTACTGTGAGGGAGCCATGAATTGTTATTGGCACTGGTTTATTTCCTCTTACTTTACATGACCTGAGACTGTTCTACGATTTTCATGTTTGTCTGAAGTTTTACAAGATGTTTTCAGTAGACATATGCCCCCCTCGCCACCCTCCCAATGCCATCATTATTGACGTGACCAAAACAAACTACAAGACCTTGAAATGTGGTTGTCTGTTATGTTGCCATGTGATGATATGCTGTACCAATTTTGGATAGACTTCTTCTATCTGTTCAAGATGGTGCAGACAAGAAAAAAGCTAAATAAGGTACGGTTGGCAACTTTGCTTCCCTCTTTAATTGCACGCCGGTGGGTCAGGCCTCAGATTCTATGACGGCTCCAACGTAAAGGCTTATTGAAAATTAGACAGATAATATTGGTTCGTGCCTGATGCTCTGTCTCTGGTCGGGCTCATCGGAGTCTAACTGTTGGTTTTCTTTTGCTCCAGCATTTCAGTGGTTTCTTGCTGTCGAGTCCTCACCGTTGTCTCACCTCTGTGGTTCTTTGATTTTTGTGTTCACGGAGATGTTGCACTGATGAGTTAGGAGGCCTTCATGCGGACTGAACAAATTATTTGTCTAAATCGCGACGGAAGTAAGGGCGAGGATTGTGGCCACGTAAAATCGATTTAAGCCCCCCAGTGGAAATTTTCCACTGACCGTTCCAAGGCGGCTCTTCTGTGGCGATTTATTTATGTTGTTGTTTGTTACTTACTGTGTGTATCACTTGTGTCTTTTGGTTTTGGATGGCCATATGGCCATTTTGTGGGAAAGTAACTGTCCTTATGGCCTTCCTTTGTTTAGGTTTCCATTATGGTCTGGTCGCTTAATGTTTGTATTTCTTTCCCTTTGGTGTCTTTTATGGGTGGAGTATGTTAATTGTATCAATTCCTGATCTTTGTTTTACTTCTGCTTTGGACCCATAGGACCACAAAAAGTTGATCAAGGTCATCATAATCTAATCAAGTTCTTTTTGTATGTTTAACTGATACAGAACACGAAATCTGACTGGAATTCATTCATTGTTACCAGATATTTAATACAAACAGGGCCTTGAAAATTAAGCTCGACTGCAATTCATATATTTGTTCAGGAAATACAGTGCAGACAAGCAATTTCGGCTCCAACTTGGGTCTGTGGTTTTGAAAAAGAGGTCAAGCCCATCAATCCCTGGCCACTACCATTCCCCCATCATACTGATTAACTGGGCAAATTTGTAAGAATCAATCCACTGGTTCTGAAAATAAAATGATTCAAAAAGTCGAACACCCAATACACAGGTAAATGCTGAAATGCAACCGTGATCCACACCAAAACCAATGTCTCAAATTGGGTAGGGAAACATAAAAGAGCAGCAAAAAAAGCATTTTGTAAGTGTAAGACTCAGATACTGAATGACAAGTCCCGCTCATAAACTTATCAGAAGTATATCTACAATATATTTATTTTATTTGTTGTTCTGGGCCCATTTGTTCAAAGTATTATTAGCTTAACAAGCTCATTAATGATCAAAATAGTAGCTGTTCTAGTAAAAACAATATCTAACAGTAAACACATTATTTTTGCTGAAAAAAATTTTGAGCAGCTTTTGTTGCTCACATTTTTTTCTGCAAAAATGTTAGCATCTCTGTTAAATTTAATCAACAAAGTTCTAATAATATGTTAACTAACAATATGGTTTTGAAGAACTGAGCTCTGGAGTTTAATGAAAAATTCAACACCATTCAGCTCATGTCAAGCTAGTCAATTTTAATTTTTCATTAGCAAGACGAATTTAATGTTTAGCTTAGTTAATAGGAAGGAAAATGAATAATTTCAGGACCAGGCTTTAAAACAATTATTTGCTATTCCATTCACAGACTTACCTGTTGTCATGGAAACTGGCCATAGATGGATCAACAGACAGAATACCTATAAACTCTACCACATCATTCACTTTAAAACTGTTGATGTCATCATAAACCTGCAAATGTGAACAAGTGGTGTCAACAACAAAGCTCACCTGGAAAAGTGTCCTTGAGGTCATGGACATGGGTGGGGGTACAGCTAAATAAACCAAACTCATTAAATGGTTTGATATATGTTATATGAGCTCTTAACCTTTATCCTGCTGATTAAGTTTATATAGCCACATCCGTCTCTGACTATTAACCAACCAAATTATTTGATATAATTTACTTGTTCAATTGTCGCAAACTGCATGACAACAAGAGGGCCAAGAGGGCCCTGATTCGCTAACCTGAATGTCACTGTCTCTAGTTCATTATATTTTTAGCTCTGGCAGCCATCTTGTTCATCAGAGCGGAACATTCTTAGCTATTTTGGTATGGTGTTACTTAGGCAACATTCCTGTGAAGTTTGTATCAAAATGACACAAGAGTTTAGGAGGAGTTCGCGTTTGAAGCAAATTTACAATGTTTAATAAGTGTGAATGAAATTGTTCAAAGGGTACAAGAGGAGTTGTCATTTGAAGATTTGCTCTGGTGACCATCTTGTTCATCAGAGCGGAATGATTTTAGCTATTCTGGTAGGGAGTCACCTATGTAACATTCCTATGAAGTTTCAATCATATTGGCCCAAGAGTTTAGGAGTTCGCGTCTGACGCAAATTTATGACGTTTTTCTATTTCTTACTATGGCGGCCATTTTGCTCATAAGAGCGGTATCTTTTTAGCTAATTTGGTAGAGGGTCATCTGAGCAACATTCCTATGAAGTATGAATGATATTGGCTCAAGGGTACAGGAGAAGTTTTCGTTTGAAGAATTTTTCTATGTTTAGCTCTGAAGGCCATCTTGTTCATCAGAGCAGAATGATTTTAGCTATTTTGGTAGGGAGTCAACTAGGCAACATTCCTGTGAAGTATGAATCAAATTGGCCCAAGGGTTTTGGAGAGTTTCGTGTATGACGTTTTTCTATTTCTTACTATGGCGGCCATTTTGCTCATAAGAGCGGTATCTTTTTAGCTAATTTGGTAGAGGGTCATCTGAGCAACATTCCTATGAAGTATGAATGATATTGGCTCAAGGGTACAGGAGAAGTTTTCGTTTGAAGAATTTTTCTATGTTTAGCTCTGAAGGCCATCTTGTTCATCAGAGCAGAATGATTTTAGCTATTTTGGTAGGGAGTCAACTAGGCAACATTCCTGTGAAGTATGAATCAAATTGGCCCAAGGGTTTTGGAG
Organism: Lucinisca nassula; assembly: GCA_963580285.1. Taxonomy (NCBI): domain Eukaryota; kingdom Metazoa; phylum Mollusca; class Bivalvia; order Lucinida; family Lucinidae; genus Lucinisca; species Lucinisca nassula. The sequence continues at coordinate 169,923,479 of OY757010.1, forward strand.
AGTTTCGTGTATGAAGAAAATTTACTATGTTTTTCTATTTTAAGCTCTGTTGGCCATTTTGTTCATTACAACGGGATCGTTTTAGGTATTTTGGTAGAGGGTCATCTAAGCAACATTCCTATGAAGTTTGAATAAAATTGGCACAAGGTTGCAGGAGTTGACATTTGAAGATTTTTTTCTATTTTTAGCTGGTAGCCATCTTTGTTTGTCCGAGTGGAATGATATTGGCTGTTTTGGTAGGGAGACACCTATGTAACATTCCCGTGAAGTTTGAATCAAATTGGCCCTCAAATCAAACAAACAAACAAACGTTTGACGTAAATTTGCGATGTTTTTCTATGTTTTCAGCAAAAATATCAAAATTTACAATATTGAACTTCCTAGAAGAGTTAACAATATGACCACTAACAAGCTTGTTAAGCTAACAATGCTTTGAACAACTGGCCCCAGATTTTCATACAGAATTTAAAGCGTTCAGAAACGTTTTATTCGAACGACCATGTTGTTTCTGAGGTATCTGTGGTGTGGTGACCTGAGAAACGTTGCACTGTTTGGTGTCATGTAATACTATGAGTGCACATCATGGCACTGGACGTCATTTAACCTGCCACACTGAGATCTTTCCAGGTAATTTTTACTCAATAAATGGCAATTTTGTTTGGATTGCGGTATAAACATGATAAGTGTCTTTAATAACAAAATATAATCAGTTCACCGAGAAAACATTATTGGGGCTCGCTGAAGCTCGCTCGCACCTATAAAATTGTCTAAGGCTCACCGATTATATTTTATTATTAAAGACACTAACCATATATTTACTATATGGCAGGAGATATGCCTGGTGTGTCCACCTTAATGGCACCACATTGCACCAAAATTATACACCAAAGCATACCTTAACAAGACATGGGGTCCCAGTCTCTCCAGGTAAAGGGAAATTTAGATCTGGTCCTACTGATGCAGCTGTGCCTGAAAAATAATATTCTAGAGTACATGTTACTCCAAGGTTATTGAACAAATATATAAACATATCCCCACTCTCAACTCCCATTAGCTTGCTAAGAAGCATTTTTTGTCTTATCAATTGCTTTCCTGTGACGCAAGCACTTTTGAAACAGGAGTGTGCTCTTACCCCATTTTGTACCAGAAACCCCAAAACAGGTAATTGGCAAACAGTGCAGGCCCAGATCGGATGCCCCAGAATGCGGCATCTGATCAGGGCCTACACTGTTTGCCAAAAGTTAAACAACTTTTCAATTCAATTTGAAGAAAACGCATACTTACTCCCCTAAATTATGACTTGTGCTATCTATAAGGAGGAAGATTCCATCTGGTACAAAAAGGGTTAACCCATTTTCTACAAAAAAAATCTGAAAAATCTTTATCCTGCTGAACATGACAATCCCTACCTTTGCAAACAAAGTGACCCGAAGATGTGTTTTGTAGAAAAATTTCTATTATAGTCGAAACCATGTGACAATGAACAACACTTCTTTTTTTTTCTTTCATTTATCAGAGGTTTATAGACCATTGCTTACTGTATTTGGTAGCCGGACAAAATCCAACCCCCCCCCCCCCCCCCCCCCCCCCCCCCCCCCCCCCGGACATAATCCCCCCGGACAAAATCCCCCCGGACAAAATCCCCCCTTTGTGTAAAGGCGGACAAAATCCCCCTCGGACAAAATCCCCCCCCCCGGACAAAATTCCCCTCGCTGTATGTCAGGTTGGACAAAATCCCCACCCCCACCCTTGCTCTAAATTGTTCTAGTTAATTATCCTTCCACTACCCACAATCTATGTTTTTGAGCAGAAATATGAAACATATTGGAATCTGTTATTGGAATATGTTAATTTTCAATATATTTGAACAGGCGTTTTTCGTGATCAGAAATCTAAGATCAGGAATCTAAGTGTGCCTGGAACTGGGTTAGGTTAACTGATCATGCCAGACATATTCCCAATGGGTTGAGAGGTCCATAAAACACCAAAGCACACATGTACAATTACAAAAAGTTAATACAAGTATGCCCTTTTTACTTTGATCTTACAAACGTCTCCAAAATGACCTATACAGTGTTGACGGGCAATAATTTCTCCATGAGCACCAATATAGCTTTGATAGTACTGCACCAAATCTGATACGGAATCTGCAGTTTTCAAAACGACAGACTGATTTTCAAAAACCAGTAATTGTGCATGTGGAGGTGTGCGGAATACTCATTACTGTCCACCTTTATAAACAGCAGGGGGGATTTTTTCCAGGGGGGATTTTGTCCACCTGAACAAATGTTGGGGTTGGGGGGGGGGGGGGTGGGGATTTTGTCCGCCTTTACAAAAAAGAGGGGATTTTGTCCAGGGGGGGGGGGGATTATGTCCGGGGGGGGGGGGGGGGATTTTGTCCTGGATTCACTGTATTTAGCCTAAGTATTTGGACACCTCAACTCCTTACCATACTTAATCTAAAAGAAGCCTCCGTGGTGTAGTGGTTATGCTACTCGCCTTGTAAACCAGGGGTCGCAGGATTGATCCCGGGCTTCTCCAGATTTTCGGATGAGTCTTTAAACAGAGGTCACATCTCCGTATGACCTCAGCTGTTGATGAGACGTAAAACTCAAACAAACAAACAAACAATACTCAATCTAATATTCAAACAAGTACAATTTACTACCTGATGTTGTGTCTAAAAACAGCTGAATGAATGGCAAATGGTGTAGACCTTGTGAGAGGCTGCTGCAGCATCTCATCTGGGTTTACATGTTTGCTCAGGCTCATCTGTGCAAATACATAGAGTAACTAGAATACTGTCGATGGCGCGCCATCGCAAATCCCCACGTTTTCTACACAGGGGCCAAGTACTGAAAACCCCTCACCCTGGGCCCTAATTTGACTCCATGGTCAAAATATTACCTGTATTATATTCTACTAATCATGCCCTTCAATTTCATATGCCACATGACTATGTTCCAAAAAACTTAAATTTTGACCCTTTGACCCCTCTCCCAGGGCCCCAATCTGATCCCAGGGTCAAAATTTTACTTGTAGTTTATTCTACCCATTATCCCCTTCGCATAGATATGCAACATGACTATGTTCTGAAACACTTTAATTTTGACCCCCGACCCCCCCCCCAAGTCCGACCCCCAGGGCGTGACCTAGGGGTCACAGCCAAAATCCCGTTCAATATGTTTTACTTTTTTCATAACTAAGTACATGTGCAAAGTTTGGCATCAAAATCTTCAAAATTGACTTTGTAATTGAATTTTATTGATATTTGACCTTTTGACCCCTCCCCAGGGCCCCTGGGGGCGGGGACAAAAAAAATGTGCTCTTGCGCAAGCCATTCATGTAAGCAACTCGCATACCAAATTTGGTTGAATTCCGGCTAACGGTTTAGGAGGAGATAGCCGGACAGACAGACGGACAGACAGACGGACGGAGGCGATAACAATATCCCCACTTTTTTTTTAAAAAACGTGGGGATAAATATGGTTTCACAAACTACCACATTATTCAACAGCCCAATTCACCCCTTTAACTCTTATCCTGCTGTTCCTGACAACCACAATCTTTGCAAACAGTGTAGATACAGGTCAGATGGCCATCTGGTCAGGATCTACACTGTTTGGCATTCAGTTAATGAATTCGTAGCAATAAATTACATAAAGTAATTTGATTGGTTGATAGACAGAAATGAAGAAGCCGTCTGATCAGGATCTGCAGTCTGTCATTCAGTTTGTGAATTCGAAGGAAAATATTACATCATGCAATCTGATTGGCTGTTGTTCATGGATTGGGAGCGGCTAATTTAAATATTCAGCAGGATAAGGGTTAAGCTACCTTGTTTTTCTGTCTGTAATTTTTTACCATCAGCCTCACCAGAAGCTGACCCAGAGACCACTGGTATTTCCCCATCTTTACTAAAGTCACCTTCCATTGGTACATCTCCCTGACCTTGACCTTGTTCCGACTCCTCCTCTAAACTCCTTTTACTGCGAATCGGTGTCTTTGATGAGGAAGGACTTGGACCCGTTTTACTCGAACCTACTTCTGCAAATGATTATTCTGTGTTAAGGAGAATCGATACATCTCCAGTGGTGGCAACTCATGTAAAAGTATTTTTGTCTCCCATGTGACGTCAACAGGGGTCAACTCCTAGAGGAAAGAATTTGCTCCTTATAGAAAAGTGAACAGGAAGTCCCAAAAATTGTCTCCCTTCGAACAATTGCAGAAAAATCTGCCAGGTGTATCCATTCCCCTTTAGTGGAGTAGAAAAACCTGCCTCTTCAAAGGAAAACTAGTCCAGGAAACTGGCAGAGGTTTTCATGATAGAGCAGTGGAGGGTATTATCGACACCTTTAGACTAGTCCTTGAAAAAATGTACCTTATGGACGTCTATGAGCCTACACTATGTGCAGTTTTAACACCCATCGTTCTGTGCTATTTTTATTGGGAATTCCAACAAATTTGACATCACTTCCGTGGGCATGCGCGCTGCTAGCTGCATGGACTTCGTGTCGGGGGTTACCGACACAGGGAGGTAGTTATCGACACCCTCTAATTTTTTAAAAAACGAACATGAAATTCGATGAATTTTTTATGCAATGTAAAGCAAAATTGAATCCACTGGCACTTGAGCCTCAAACGTTGAATGAATAGATTAAATATACCTTCTGTATTATAAATAAACCCCAAAAATTATGAAAACATCGAAAATTATCAATTTTATACTGATAGACCCCGTTTCACTATGTTTTCGATGTTTACGTAAATTTGGGGGTTTATTTATATACAGAGGGTGTATTTAACCTATTTATTCAAGGTTTGTGATTGAATCAAACTATTCGCATAACATACAACAAAATGGGACTCTACTCAATTCTTCACAGGACATGTCAACAATCTCATCATCGCCAGTGCACCACTTGTGCCACCATGTCGGACATTTATTGCAGCCGACCCAATCCTTCTTTGACCCTGTTGTTAAACCACAACCAGGACAACCGTCCTCAAATGAACTAAGACTATCGTCAGAGTCCCTGTAAGTTATGTTTTCTTCATCTTCCTCTTCTGATGATTCAGGCTCCTTACGCCTCCTTTTCAGTGTTTTTCTCCGTGCCTTGCCCTTATCTGTTATTCCTTTCTTAGCTTCTTTTTCCTGTTTTCTTTTTTCTTTTTCTTGTCTTTTCTTTTCCTTTTCCTCATCTCTTGCCTTTTTTTTCATTTCACGTTCTTTTTTCCTTTTGATTTTTGCTTCCTCCTCTGCCTTTTTGTTTTCCTCTCTCTCTTTTAACATCTGAATGGCTAGGCTCCCAGATATCGCCTTTGGAAGTTTATTTCTGATGTTATTAACTGTTCTTTTTGATTTTATTTCAGGAACTCGTAGATTTTCGAATGCTTTCGACACGTGAGAAGGATTGTTTCTGTCTTTGCTCATAGTGTCCGTTCTACTAAACAGTGCCACCTTCAAAGACCCAGAGTTTGGTGCAGATGAGGATACTGGTGAAAGGAATTTTAGAACCCTGCCCCTGGATGGCGCTTTGACGTTGGGCGTTTCAGATGAAGTGCTAGGTTTTTGAGGTGAAGGTGAGGTAGTAGCCATTGAATTGTCATCTGATGCTACATTTCGGGGTTGCAAAACAGATGGGGGAACAACATCAGATTCAGAAGTTGAAATATTAGCTGATGGCTCAGCACTAGACAGGACTGGACTTGTACCAGGTAGAATACCATCAACAGAGCTGCTCGCTGACGAGGAAGGCATCACAGAAGAACCAGTTTCTGGAAGAATCTGACTTGAAGAAGTGCTTGATGCAATCTTGGAAGGCCCTAACTTTGTTGTATCTATCCCATCTGGTGTAAGAGGAAATAAGCCACAGCGACGGAATCCATGAACTGCATTTTCTAAGGTTGTAACACTGACCCAAGCCTTTTTAAAAATTTCTGGGAAGCATTTCTTTGTAAGAATCTCACCAAGATGTTCCATCTGCCATGACTTCACAGCGTTACTCCAAGCTTTCTTCATTGGGGAAAACAAGCCAACGTCACAAGGCTGCAGTATATGAGTGGCGTTAGGCAATAAACAGTACAGAATGATGTCATTGTCACGGCAGAATTCAGCAGCCTGTAGAGACATGTGTGTTGAATGGCCATCAACAAATAGCAATATTGGGAATGTGATCTGTTTTTCCTCGGCAAACTGTTTCAGATGATATAAGAACTCGACGAACAGAGCACTATCCATCCAACCACTATCGGTGTGTCCATAAATTGCCTCTGGGAATCCGTTGATGCCTACATCACGAAATCTCTGACCAGGATATACTATAACTGGAGGAACATATTCTCCAAAGGCATTAAAACATACCATAACAGTTATTTGAGTTTTATTATTTGGCACAACGTGATAGACATGTCGCACACCTTTTGGGGCCAGAACCTTTCCTGTAGTAATACACAAGGGAAATCCACTTTCATCCGCATTGAATATGCGCCGTGGATCTTTAATTAAAGCCTGCCAATCTGGAATTTCCTTCTCTAGAAATGTATAGACGCCATTGAACCAGCCCTTAATCATGTCATCAGATATAATAGCGCGCTCATGACCAAGGGACATAGGGGTCCTTTCTGTGAGATCCGGATGGCGAGATACAAATGCTTTAAACCAGTCCTTTCCTGGAAGGTTATCTTTAAATGGGGTTTTGCGACCATCGGAATCTAGAACTTTCTTTACTTCAAATTTCAACTCCTTCCTTGTGAGGGGATAACCAATTTCGGTCATTAGTTTGCAATAATTGACAACAACCTCCTCCTCTGCTTGTGTTAAAATAGGCAGTGGGCCAGGTCTTGTTGGTTGCTCAGGAACCCTGCCAGCAAGTTTGTCTAGTAATGTTGTGCGCGGCACTCCATAGGTAGAAGAGGCTTGCTTCTTATTCATCAGTCCTTTTCTCACCATGTCAATGGCGAGGGCCATGTTTTCTGGGCTGTATTGAACCCTCTTCTTCTTTGCAGAAAGCTGCCTAGACATTGCACCTGAAATAAAGGGATGCTTTATCGCATCTGGGTTCATACTAAATCTGGAGATGGTGATATTTCTATCGCATTACAAAGCATATCGGTTGAGACAGCTCGATACTGGCTTAAGGGCCTTAAGGTCCGAAGGCGAATATGAAGTATCTGAACCTACTTGCCTAGAAACGCAATATCAAGACATACCATAGCATCTTTATCAAAAAATTCAAGAGATAAAGAATAAAATGAGTATCCCTTAAGAACACTGAACACATCTGAAGTGGGTCAGACTGCGCAGTTTCGGCTACTAAAGCCTCATCAGTAACCCTGTTACGATTTGGTGACGAAAACCAATGATAAAGTGTGCTGAAATTTCATTAAAGTTTTAAATGGACAGTCGTTTGAAAGACCGTGATATATAATAAAATACATCCAAAATAAACAGAAACAGTGGTTTAGTTACTTAAGTCTAAACCATTAGTAAATTTGGGAGTTCTCAGAACATGCCCGAAGATCTAGCCGTGGCCGTTACGGCCTGCAGTTACGTCCGTGTGGTTGCACAAACAAGCGTTATATACAAGGTCTGAGTAATACAAGAGATACCGATCTGCGTAACTGGGCTAATTGTTGCTATGGAAGCATTATGTGATATTCATATAATCTTGTTTTTGTTCGATTTTGAACTTTTTTTATATTTGTAAAACTTTTCAATTGTTGTTAAGTATATTTGTAATATGCAAGCATAATGTGATATTTTAAATTATTTTGATTTCTGTTTATATGATTTATAGATGTCTTTATATTTGTAAGATAAGTAATAAATTGTATGCTCTTATTTTCCGAACTGGTTCTCACCCGGTTCGGAACCCTCCGTCAAACACCAGCCCCACTGCTCAGGCACCATATACCACAAAACTATGTAAATAAGTGTGAAGGTAACTGCTTTTGTAATTTCTTCACTTTCAATAACAACTGCGTCGACTAATAGCCGTAGTTTCAGGTTTTGATACAGGGTGTCGATAATTACCTCCCTCTTCCCATTTCGGAGGTAATTATCGACACCCCGACTTCTATGTCAATAGCCCCTAAGAACGACAACTATGATATAGAAACAATTGCGTAGCAGATGACGGGGCAAAATTGTTCGGGAATTACCGTGGGAATGTGGCTATATATTGTCGGTAAGCGCAAATAGAAACATTTACTCACCTTAAAATTATTGATAAAATGATCAATATCTCTGGATGTCAAAATGTAAGTCGCTGTTGCGATTTTCTGTACGAAAATATCGGCTTGATATAACGATCAATGACGACTTCCGAGGATATTCAAATGTACCGCGTTAAGAAACTAATGACGTAACGGAAGGTTGCTGGGATGTGTTGAAGGTGTCGATAATTGCCGCATGTCGATAATACCCTCCACTGCTCTATCACCTGGTAATGCAAAATAAGGTTTTCCTTTCCTGGCATAGCAAATCCTTTTGTTTAAGGGTAGCCCTATTATTTTGAAAGTTCATCCATATTATTTAAATTTAAGGAAATAGCAATTTCTATTATGGTTAAATACATGTATGGAAATCTCTAGCCTTTGTGTTTTTTTTTCTTTTTTTTTCTTTTTTTTTTATTGTTGTTGTTGTTGTTTTTTTCTTTTTTTCAACAAAGTCAACAAATTTAATATATAAAAAAAAAATCTTAAATGGAATTAAAGGTTTTGGAGTTTAACAACTCAGTCAATTATTAAGGTCATATATAAAGCCGGCCAATTAGCCCAATCCCTCTTTTCCTTGTCATGCTTACCATAAAAATCCTAAACCAGTGCTTCAGCTGAAGTGCATGACCCGCCGGATGCTTTTAGCTTTATGAGTGTTACCATATATGGGTATGGCGGCCATTTTGGTCATGTGACCTGGACCTAAAACGGTTCCCCCAATAAATGCGCCTTATCGTAAGGAGCGAAAATATATCTTATATTTTAGTACTGTATTCTGAATCGTTTGCAGGATAAAATGCATTCTCACATTTTCCAATACAAAAGCAGTTGTGTCAAAGTTTGACCTAGGCACAAAGAAGGTCAAGGTCAACCCAGGGTCACCATTTTAGCAATTTATGATGGGCCTACGTCCCAGATGCCATTTATCAAGTTTTTCGTGGAAATCTGCCCAGTGGTTCTGGAGAAGACTATTTTTGAAGGGTTTTACCATATATGGCTTGGCGGCCATTTTGGTCATGTGACCTGGACCCCATGAGCAAATTTTGGTTTCCCCCATCCCATAGAGGCTCCATATGAAATTTGACTTCAATCGGACCAACGGTTTCCGAGGAGAAGCAGTTCGAAAATTTTCACATTTTTCGCCTCTGCGAGGCTATACTAAATGGAATGTAATATTTCGCAAGTTCATTGGTTAGATCTCATTGATATCTATCAGTATGCCAAAAATTGTTTAAATATTCCAAGCGGTTAAGTCACTATCACCAATTTTCACAAACGGGTTACGGACGGACAGACAGACAGACCATATATGGCTTGGCGGCCATTTTGGTCATGTGAGCTGGACCCCATGAGCAAATTTTGGTTAGCCCTATCCCGTAGAGGCTACATATGAAATTTGACTTCAATCGGCCCAACGGTTTCCGAGGAGAAGCAGTTTGAAAATTTTCACATTTTTTCGCCTCGGCGAGGCTATACTAAATGGAATGTAATATTTCGCAAGTTCATTGGTTAGATCTCATTGATATCTATCAGTATGCCAAAAATTGTTTAAATATTCCAAGCGGTTAAGTCACTATCACCAATTTTCACAAACGGGTTACGGACGGACAGACAGACTGACCGACTGACAGAATGACCGAATGACACGGTGATTTTAGGGCACTCTTAGAAAATCAACCGACTTCAGTCGGTCGCTTTTTCTGCGAGTCGTGCAATATTTGGCAACCTTGAGGACTTGCTGTAATTCTCTTAAAATTTTAACAACATTTGTTTCATGATCCTGCAAGGAGTCTAAAAGGTGCAAATGGAATGGCATACAGTGAAAGTCCTGATCAGACTGCTCCAATACTTAAGATCATTACGGTAGTTAACAATATAGTGCACAGTTTATCACCAGACACTTACAGCTGTCATTCCTGAAAAAGCAGAAACAAGAGAGAATGACTGTACCTAAACGTTTCATGATCAATCTCCATGAAAAACCAATGACCTTCTGTTGAAGAAGTTGGGATCTGACATTACCTGACTAAGGCTCAAACCTATGAGGTTATGTTTATGAGACACTGCTCTTAACAACTAGGCCACTGAGGTCCCATTACACCCAGACCTTGTTCAAGCACAATTCCTTACAGCACAAATTCTGATATAGCACGGTTTTGATTTGGCCCCAGATTTTGCTCAGCCAACATTTATAAATATGAGCCCCGCCAAGCGAATTGGGGTCTTCGCGCATTCCGTCATGACAAATTTTAACTGTGCATGCCCAGCCATTCAGAGGGGCCAGGAATATGGCTTTCTGTCTGAAGGTTCCTCTTGATTCACTGCTCGCATAGGCGATAAGTACCAAAATCGCTTGACGGGGCCCATATAATCCAAGGTTTGTATCAAGTTTCAAGCATAACTTTTATTTCCCTCTGACTATTAAGTCAGTAGAAAATACTGTAGTTGTCACAGTCAATAACTGTACTTTTTCAAGTTAATTGCAGACATGTCATAACAGCTTATCCAATTAGCAATATATAAACTAATTTAACTTGACACGCATGATTAACACCAGCTGGAGCCGAGCTGGTCCCGAAATACTCAATAGATAAAAATTGTCAGCTTAGCGAGATAAGAGAATAAAGAATGCAAATTAGTTTAGTTTACAATTTAATGATCAAGCCACAAGACCAGAACCCCTCCATCCAAAACGAGCCCAAACTTTCACACCCGCCCTACAAGCAAGTTCAAGGCAAACATCAAAGTTTTCCGCCACCCAAATCACCATAAAATCCACCGTAAACAAACCACTGCTACCATTTCTCTGCAACCGATCAGTAAATGACGTCATCCGACCCCAGCAATCCCACACGTGTTTAATGTCATCATTTTATTTTAATGGGGCATATTTCTTTCATAAAACATTTGTTTGGAACCGATAAAAGTATTTTCTGGATAGCTAAATGGTTGTGGATAGAGAACGGCACCTTGCACAACTCCCGACTTATCCCTGGAAGCTCTGGGTCAACCACCACCAACAGCATACATGTGTTTACACAAATTAAAGTATTCGACATTTCCCGCCAAGCTTTGCTATTTAGTGCCAAAACGTAACCATTCACGAGACTAGAACTGTCCGTTTTTATTATGCAAACATCTACTGTTAGATACAGCTAATCGTCTTAGAGCAATTAGATCATTTTCACATTGATTGTGGATTAAATTTTATTGATTGTGGATTAAATTTTATGATTGAGTGATAAACTTAAACTAGAGACATAACTTGGACCTTATTTTCTTCACACCTTGTCCAGCCGAACATTGTAGGCTTATCGACAGCGCAGGAGGCTTGTGTTTACAGTGTAATAGTAGAATAGACTGATACTTGACAAATACGGTCACTGTTTATAACACGATTCAGTAAACTAGACCAGGCCGTTGGTTGGACCCAGAGTTCCATATTATATCGAGTTTGAGGTGTACAAGAAATTGTGATTAGAGTAGTGGCAGTTACAACAACAGGTATTATCATAGCTCCAGATAAGTTTGTTTGATTTGAGGTTTAACATCCCCTTCAACACTATTTAGGTCAGTTGGAGACTTTTCATTCAATTTTCTGGGAATTTTACCCCCGACACTGAAACAGCTCAAGCCCTGCCACCCAATGAGACCAAAAGGCTTATATGCACTGAACGGTCTGACTAACACCACTCTGCCTGGGCAGGCTTAGTCCTTCTAAGCCGTTTACCAGTCTCATGTGTAGTCAGTTTTAGCTCTGCGTGGAAGCACCATGGAGCCAAATCTATTTCTCCAAGCCCCGATGGGCGGAGACCCAAGATCCAGATAAGGAATAATGAACATTTGTTTGATTTGAGGTTTAATGTCCCAGTCAACACTATTGAGGTCATTTTGGAGAGGTTGCTTCTGATTTTTGTTGGACTTTTACCCGACATTGAGGTGAAATGACATCTCAATCCCTGCCCAATGAAAACAATAGGGTTTATGCGCATGAACAGTTCAAGTCGCACCACTTTGCCTGGGCAGGCTTAGATCTTCTAAGCGGTTTACCAATACTCATGTGTGGTCGGTTTCAGCTCTGCGTGGACGCATTATGCAACCAAATCTATTTCTTCAAGCCACAATGGACGGGGGCCAAAAGGAGCAATGAATATAACAAAGTGATAGTTCTCCAAAGTTATCACTAGAAACATATGTTGTCTATGATGCGATCCTCCGCCCAAGCCCATCAGGGCTTGAAGAAATAGATGGGCTGCATGATGCTTCCACGCAGAGCTGAAACCGCCAGCATTCTAGTACTGGTAAACCACTTAATAAAGGATCTAAGCCTGTCAAGGAACCGCGGTGCGAGTCGGACAGTCCATGCTTATAAACCATGTTGGTTTCATTGGGCGAAAAGGCTCGAGATGTCATTCCATCTCAATGTCGGGTAAAAGTCCCACAAAACTGGAAGCAATGTCTCCAAAATGACCTATACTGTGTTAAACCTCAAATCAAACAAAACAAACAAATGATGCGATCCTATTAAATACCCACCGCCTATGTTTAGAGGAGGAATAAGAAAAATTATCCAAGACTTATACTTGTTACTCCTCTTTATCTGGAGCCACGATAATCCATCGGGGAAAACACGCCTATATAATTTTGACCCCCTCGAATCCAACTTTTATATAGAAAATCTGGGGGGTTACAGGGGGGGGGTAAACATTATTTTTCTTATTTCTGCTCTAAAATATAGATTGTGGGTACTCGTTAGAACCGCGTCGATGAGGCGGTTCTAATGAGTACCCACAATCTATATTTTGAGCAGAAATAAGAAAAATATCACAATTTTTCATCTAAAAAGTTTGTGTTTTTTTTTTTTTGGTGGTAGAATGTACAAAGTATTTGTATAGGCATGTTTTCATAATGATTTGACGAAATGATCATTCTAGGTTATCCAAGTTCAAAGATGGAAAAAAGAATTCTACTTCTGGTACAAAACTAGTAAATAACTGAGAAAGGATATTTTCTTCACCCACTCGGTCTCTCCAGGAACTGGCACACAGTAGAGGGTCATTCTGTCCATTGTTACATTGCTCTTTGAGTCCAAGTTGATAGTTTCTGAAACCTGAAGATGTAGAATCTGATATCATGGACTACACCATTACAATATTCAAGCCGCGCTCGGGTCACATGTGAGATGCCAAGTTCTGCAACAGAAGGTCAGGTGGTTTTTCTCCGGGTACTCCGGTTTTCGCTCACCTCTGATTAACGATCGGCTCGATATAAGTGAAATAATCTTGAAAGGGCCGTAAAACCAATACCAAACCAAGCACCATCACAATAACACACCTGTGTGACATAGTGCATTTTTCAAATCTCAAAAATGGATACTTTTTTGAGGTAAATCAGTCAGATTTTTTTTTATTTATGCTGCAAACATAGGTTGTGGGTGCTCGTTAGAACTACCTCTGGGTCACTGAGGCAGTTCTAACAAGTACCCACAACCTATGTTTTGGAGCAATCTTACATCATAGTGTAGTTTATATTTTCTTGTCTTTTGGGATCATTGATTCCATTGTGGAATTTTGGGAATATTTGAGGATCACTGACGAGACCTTACTGGCCAAAACTAGCTATAGTATGGCCAAGAAAACATGTACACTCCATACTTTCCAGTTCTGTGGTGTATTCCTTGCTTCCAAAGGTTAACCCTTTCAAGAACATATTTAAGAAAAATAATGAAAACCCCTGTAAACCCCAATTTTCTCTATATAAAGTGGGGTTTAAGGGATGTGCAAAGGTGGGCAAAAATGAGTTTCTGGAGAAAAACCACCAGCCATTACGTTGCAGAATTTGGCGCCTCACATGTGATCAAGCGAGGCAAGAGCCACAGCAGTGAGAGATGCAAAGATTAGAAGACAGCACACTTTTAACCACTAAGGCTTGATCTTGCAAAAAGTTCAGCCGTTTTCCAAATAAATTTCAAAGGTAACACAACCAGACCCCTAAACTTTGAAATGGACTCCTGCTACATGTATATTAGGAGGAAGATTCCATTCAGTACAAAAAGGGTTAACCCATTTAGAACCAGAAACCCCAAAATGGGTACTGGCAAATAGTGCAGGCCCAAATCAGATGTCGCGTTCTCAGAATGCGGAGTCTGATCAAGGCCTACACTGTTTGTAAAAAGTTGAACCATTTTCCATAAAATTTTGAAGAAAACACATCTAACACCCATAAATTTTGAAATGGACTTCATCCCTAAATTTTGAAATGGACTTGTGCTATATATAAGGTGGAAGATTCCATGCATTTCGCAGCATTTCTTACCCCACATTCTGCTACATCCTTGTATTTGCCAGACCTCATCGTCTTGGCTCCCGTTTTGTTGTCTTCTATTTCATACAAGCCCAGGTAGAACTCTGGATCAAACATGTCCTGAATCATACATCGTAGTCGCACCAGTGAGTTGGGTTTGAGGGCGTGAAGGGGAATGTCGTTGAGACTGGGTATCTGAAATATTTGGATAGGGAGTTGAGACTGGGTTTTTGAAATATGACTGACTGATAGTCTGATACTAGTTTGTAAAGTATAAGAACAAAGGGGCTACCCCATTCTGAAATACTGGAGTTGAAACTGGTTAGATGAAATATTTGGATGAGCAGCTGAGACTGGGTAGAAATATGGGATGAACTGAGACTTGATATCTGAAATATCTAAATGGGGAGCCAGGGCCTGACAAATCCAAAAATTTTCCACTTGCCCATCGGGCAAGTAAAATATTTTTGCACTTGCCCAGCTCAAAATCCTACTTGCCCAGGATTGTGACGATGATGACAACCGACATTTATAAATATAATCCAAGGTTTCTGTCAAGTTTCAAGCACAACCACTTTCCATTAGGATCTAGTTATTTCATGTTTGTGTTTCTTTCTCTTTGGTGTCTCTGATGGGAGCTCAGGGTTAATTGTATCGATTCCTGATCATTGCATTCACTTCTATTTATTTCCCTGTGTGCGGTAATACGGTAGAAAAATGCTGTTGTCACAGTCAATAACGGTACTTTTTCAAGTTAATTGACATACCTTTACCGATTAGCAATTTAAGATACAGTTATATAAACTCATTTAGCTTGACACGCATGATGAACAAGAGCTGCAGCCTATACAGATCTACTCAAAAGATCAGAAGTTTCAGGGCAGCGAGATAAAAGATTAAAAGAATGCAATTTATTTAGCTTGAACCACAAGACGAGAACCCCCTCGATCCAAAACGAACCCAAACTTTCTCACCCGCCCTACAAGCAAGTTCAATGCGATCATCATTTCCGCCATCCAAATCGTCGTCCATAAACCACCACTCCCATTTTTCTGCACGCGATCGGTAAATGACGTCATCCGACCCCAGCAACCCTACACGTGTTTATCGTCATTGTTTTATTTTAATGGGCGTATCTCTTTCATTAAAAAAATGTTTGGAACCGGTAAAAAAATATTTTCTCGCTAGCTAAACATGCTAAACGGTTGTGGATAGAGACGCGACCAATCCGCGGTTACCAACATTAAAAAATTCGACTTTTCCCGTCAGCGTCTGCTATTTGGCGCCAAACATTACCATTCACGAGATAGTAGAATAGTCCGTTTTTACTACCGTAAGATGTAGCAGATCGTCTTAGGAGCTATTAAATCATTTTCACATTGATTGTGGATTAAATTTTATGGCAGGGATAAACGCAAATTATAGAGACATATATAACTTAATCTTATTTTCACACCTTGTCACGCTTATCGATAGCGCTGGTGTACCACACTATACCAGAAATGAAGACACGCATCGCCGGGCTATCATGTTTAATTGATTATTATATGACAGGCATTAACAATAGTGTAACCGTTATAAAAACATAGATGGTTTTGTCTCTGAATTGCCGACAAAGCGGATATTATTGTGATTTACTTACGGGTCTAGTTTTACCGT
Source organism: Lucinisca nassula (assembly GCA_963580285.1). Classification (NCBI taxonomy): domain Eukaryota; kingdom Metazoa; phylum Mollusca; class Bivalvia; order Lucinida; family Lucinidae; genus Lucinisca; species Lucinisca nassula. The sequence continues at coordinate 169,939,661 of OY757010.1, forward strand.
ATTTAAGGACTCAAAAGACTGACAAGTGTAGACGATGTTTTGCACTTGCCTGACCGGGCATCAAAAGGTCAAAGTGCACCTGCCCATCGCAATTTCGGACTTGTCCCGGGCGGCCGGGCAATGGATTTGTCAGCCCCTGGGGAGCTGAGACTGGGTATCTCAAGTATTATCTAAAGAAGCCATCTGATCAGGATCAACACTGTTTGGCATTCAGTTTATGAATTTGTAGCAATAAATTACATCAAGTAATTTGATTGGTTGATAGACAGAAATGGGTGTGGCTTAAATGAATATTCAGCAAGATAAGGGTTTATTCCATTCCTGGGCTGAAAAACTTGGTGGTGTATTTAAGCAATTTACCCATGATAATGCATTCTTCGTCTTCAATTTTTCACCAAAGTATTCCCTGACTTGAGAGCTTTCAAAGGTCTTACTGCGATCTGCAATGGAAAAGGTATTGTTCTTATGAAGACGAAAGTTCACAATCCGGGCCCAGCATTGTTAGCTTCTTGAACTTGCTTGTGGTAAAAATAAATTTTCTAGCAACTTTGTTTGATTTGAGGTTTAATGTCCCCGTCAACACTGTAAAGGTCATTTTGGAGATGTTGCTTCCAATTTTGTGGGACTTTTACCCGACATTGAGATAAAATGACATCTCAAGCCATGTCGCCCAATGAAACCAATAGGTTTATAAGCATGGACGGTCCGCCTCGCACTGCGGTTCCTGGACAGGCTTAGATCCTCTAAGCGGTTTACCAGTACTCAAGTGCAGGTCCGTTTCAGCTCTGCATGGCAGCATCATGCAGCCCATATATATCTTCAAGCCTCGATGGGCGGGGGCCGACTAGCAACTGAGTAAGTATGGAACAAATTTGCTGGAAGAAAATGCTGAGTACGGTAATGAAGCTAAGTATTGCGACAGACAGGCCTAAGCAAACAGTGCAGACCCAGATCAGACTAAGGAGCAGTCTGATCTGGGCCTACACTGTTTGCCATTCCATCTGTATCTTTTGGACTCCTGGCTGGATTGTGGAACAAATTTGTTAGAATTTTTGGAGAATAAAAACAAGTCCTGAAGGTGTCCAAATTTCTAGGATTTTTACTGTAGCTGATTAAATGCTTGAAGTTTTGACAAAATGTAGGGTAACAACTGTGTTTTTTTTTACTGGAGTTTAACCGCCCAGTCAACACTATTTTAGGTCATTTTTTAGCCTGTGAGTTTTTCTTATCCACACTTTACCTGTGCAGGTTTATATGTAAGCAGTTAACCAGTACAGTGCACATTTTTCGCCAGAAACTGACAACTGCCTTTCCTGAATAAGCGGAAGGGAGAGAATGACCGTAGAAAAGATTTCCACGATTCAATCTCAGGCAGGTATCGAACCCGCGTCCTCCTGATCACCAGTCAGACGCACATCTGACTGAGCTACTGAGGCCAGCTAAAAGCTTTTTGGTGTCTCTGATGGGAGCTATGGGTTAATTGTATCCAGTGATTTGATTCCTGATCATTGCATTCACTTCTATTTAGTACCTTTATAACGGTAAAAATCTTCAAAAATCTGATACCTTGCGGACCTGCTGTAATGTTCCTAAACTTTTAACAAATTTGTTTTAAGGTCCAGCATGGCAAACAGTGTAGACCCTGATCGGACTGCTCCTGAACTTTTTAGACCGGGTCTGCACTGTTTGCTTAGGCCTATCTGTCCCAATATTTAGGATCATTACAGTGCCTTTCATCTTGTACGAAGTCTGTCAAACTAAACAAGTGGGACAAATGAAGCCTAGCTGTTAGTTCAATATGGCAAATATACTTAAACAGGTATTTTTGCTGAAACAATATTAGCAGCTACCAACGTATTTTCAGCAAAAACTAGATCACTGACCACATCAGAAGTGAGAAAAGCATTACGAAAACACGCCTATACAAATACATTGTATTTTTTTCCTTTTGTGATTAAGGTATTATGGTCCTTTCTCATACTTTCGTACATTCCCAAACTTTCGTGAATTCACGTTTTTCTCGCGATATTAAATGGCGCGTGCCGTTTTAGCGCCACCTGTCAAAAGTTTCCGGAAGACTTCAATCCAGAGAGATCCCCTAGTCAGAAGAAATGAGGAAAAAACAGGTAATTTCAATGGAAAAGTACCATCACACCCCACAGGTGCATAAATTAATACCTCGTCCCTACATATAATCAGTCACGTGCACCGCAAAATTTACCTGTACATTTTGGGATCGAAGCTACCTGCGTCTGCAAACCTGCTCGCGTCCGTATCAACAAGGTCACGTGACCTGTCTTGATCCATGTCGTCTGGGCGCTTGACCTATAATGTGTATAGTGTGTTCCAAAAAATAAGGCAAATGCCTTTTATGTTGAAATATTTGCCCACAGCAAACAATTAATCAGATATCAATATTAGTGCTGATAAAAGCTGCTGTACAATAAATAACAATAATGAAATAATTAAAACAACAAAAGCAAAAATAAAACAATGGTATAAAATGAAATAACAAATAAATATATGTATATAAAAATAAATATTTATAAAATAAATATGAACATTGGTAAAAATTGTAATGAAAAGCAACAAATATTTTTTTAGAAAAACAACAACATTTAAACATCCCAAAATAGAAACCAATGAATTAAAAACCTGCATTTTTTTTTTCAGCCCAAGCCAAAACAGGTCAAAAGAAGGTACAGGTCAACTTACACCAAGGAGGATCTACTCAAGGCCTATAACGCAGTGAAGGAAAGAAACCTTTCTATTAGAGCAGCAGCGTTGATGCATGGTATACCTTCCCAGACTCTCAGAGACAGATTCACCGGTGTCGTGGACCCCAACCCTGATACTGGCATAAATGTATTGCTATCGCAGGAAGAAGAGACTGTGTAGTTGAGCATGTCGAGGTAATGGCTCAATTAGGGTATGGCTTTACCCATGTCCAGCTGCAACACCTTGGAGGAGAATTGGCTCACAGCTTGGAGCGGCGACCAACCAGCAAGCCTTTGAGTAATAATTGGCTATATGGCTTTTTACACAGATGGCAAGATCGTCTGACGTCTCTGAATCCAAGGAGTCTGGAGACAAACCGTGCCAAAGCAGCAACTCCTGAGGTGATTACTAACTACTATGAGGAGTTGGACACAGTTCTGACAAAATATAGCTTAAATAATAAACCACAGTTCATCTACAACTTGGATGAGACGGGACTACAGCCTGATCATAGACCACCCAATGTCATTGCCCCGCCACGCAGCAACCCACAAGCCATCACTTCACCGAGATCAACTACAGTAACATTGGTTGGATGTGCTAACGCAGCCGGTAATAGTCTCCCACCTTTTTTCATCTTTAAGGGAAAGAGATTTGTACCAGAACTTCTGAATGGCGCAACACCTGGTGTAAAGGCAAAGATGTTTGATTCTGGATGGATAAATGGGGAAATCTTCAAAGAGTACCTGACAGAACACTTCCTGCCCTTTGTGCGCCCTGGCAAAGATACATCACAACCCATACTTCTTATGTATGACGGCCACAAGTCGCATATATCCCCTGATGTCATCCAATGGGCTAAAACAAACAACATTATTTTGTTTGTCCTTCCACCTCACTGCAGCCACCTTCTTCAGCCACTAGATGTAGCCATATATGCGCCATTCAAAAATTACTACCATACCGAGTGTAGCATCTTCATGAGAAAGAACATCGGCCAGAAGATAACGCGTTACAACATGTGTGAGCTGGCGTGCAAGGCGTATCTGAAGGCTATGACTCCAACAAACACCATGGCAGCATTCAGGAAGACCGGTATACACCCCTTCTGTAGGAAAGCCATTTCAGCAGACGCCCTATACCCAACAGAAGCCTTCAGAGAGAAGGAGCCAGTCAAGAAAGTAATGGCCATGAAGGCCGGGAAAGAGGAAGTCAAGAAGTTCCTTGAAATGAAAATAGAAAAAATGACAACCAGCACAGACAAGAGCAAAACAAATGAAATTAAGGAACAAGACCAAACAATCAAAAGGCCAAGCCCTGGAGGATTAGCAATAACTGAAGGGGAATATGAAAAGAGGATGACAGATTATGAAGATGCAAGGGACAAAAGTAAACCAAAACAAGAGGGCCCAGAGGGCCCTGGTTCGCTCACCTGATCCAATGTATAACAAGTGGGCCCCGGGCAAGGTCAATTTTTGCCCCAGGGCTATAATTTGAACAATCTTGGTAGAGGTCCACAAGATGAAGCTTCATATCAAATATGAAAGACCTGGGCTTTCTGGTTTCAGAGAAGAAGATTTTAAAGGTTTACCCTGCATATAGAAGTCTATGTAAAACAAGATTTTCCCTATATAAGTCTATGTTAAACCAAAGGGCCCCGGAGCGGGGGCATTTTTGGCCCCAGGGCTATAATTTGAACAATCTTGGTAGAGGTCCACTACCTGAAGCTTCATAACAAATATCAAAGACCTAAGCCTTGTGTTTCAGAGAAGATGATTTTTAAAGATTTTCCCTATATAAGTCTATGTAAAACCAAAGGGCCACATGGCCGGGGCATTTTTGGTCTCAGGGCTATAATTGAACAATCTTTATTGGGGTCCACTAGCTGAAGCTTCATAACAAATATCGAATACCTAAGCCTTGTGGTTTCAGAGAAGAAGATTTTTCAAGATTTTCCCTATATAAGCCTATGTAAAACCAAAGGGCCCGGAGCGGGGGCATTTTTGGCCATAGGGCTATAATTTGAACAATCTGAGTAGAGGTCCACAAGATGAAGCATCATACCAAATATCAAAGACCTGGGCCTTGCAGTTTCAGAGAAGAAGAATTTTCAAGATTTTCCCTATATAAGCCTATGTAAAACAAAAGGGACCTGGTGAGGGGGCATTTTTGGCCCCAGCACTATAATTTGAACAATCTTGGTAGGGGTCCACTAGATGAAGCTTCATACCAAATATCAAAGACCTGGGCCTTGCGGTTTCAGAGAAGAAGATTTTCCAAGATTTTCCCTATATAAGCCCATGTAAAACCAAAGGGCCCCCATGCGGGGGGCATTTTTAGCTCCAGCACTATAATTTGAACAATCTTGGTAGGGGTCCACTAGATGAAGCTTCATACCAAATATCAAAGACCTGGGCCTTGCGGTTTTAGAGAAGAAGATATTTAAAGATTTTCCCTATATAAGCCTATGTAAAACAAAAGGGCCCTGGTGCGGGGGCATTTTTGGCCCCAGCACTATAATTTGAACAATCTTGGTAGGGGTCCACTAGATGAAGCTTCATACCAAATATCAAAGACCTGGGCCTTGCGGTTTCAGAGAAGAAGATTTTTCAAGATTTTCCCTATATAAGCCCATGTAAAACCAAAGGGCCCCCGTGTGGGGGCATTTTTAGCTCCAGCACTATAATTTGAACAATCTTGGTAGGGGTCCACTAGATGAAGCTTCATACCAAATATCAAAGACCTTGGCCTTGTGGTTTCAGAGAAGAAGATTTTTAAAGATTTTCCCTATATAAGCCCATGTAAAACCAAAGGCCCCCCGTGCAGGGGCATTTTTGGCACTAGCACTATAATTTGAACAATCTTGGTAGGGGTCCACTAGATGAAGCTTCATACCAAATATCAAAGACCTGGGCCTTGCGGTTTCAGAGAAGAAGATTTTTTAAGTTTTCGGTGAAAAGAATCTATTTTTGGCTACTGTGACCTATATGTGCAACGGACCGAAACCATTTGAACAACTTTGAAAGGGGACCACCTAAGGATCATTCCTGTGAAGTTTGGTCAAAATCCGATCAGTGGTTTAGGAGGAGATGTTGTTTGAAGAAAAGTTTACGGACGCACTCACGCACGCACGCACGGACGCACGACGGACGACGGACAAAAAGTGATCCCAAAAGCTCACCTTGTCACTACGTGACAGGTGAGCTAAAAACTGAAGGAACTTAAAAATGTGTCAAACAAAAATGAAAATTCAACCAAAGTAGGTGAAAAGAAGACCTCCCCAAGCGACTCCCCAAAACCATCGACCAGTGGATTAAATCTACCAGCCGAGGATGCTGAGGATTCTGATATCCCTGAAAAGGACAAATGCTGTCAGTGCAAGCGTTTTTCACCCCCAGCTCTCAAGGATTGCCAGTACCTTGTGATTGTGAAATGGGCACAGTGTGATCGCTGTGGCCATTGGACTCACCTTGAGTTCTGTTCCAGCAAGAAGTTTGTACGTCGACATGGTACATTCCTGTGCCCTCATTGTGAGGAGCCAGATAAAAAAATAATCAACTAATATTCTCAAACAGACAATGTAAATGTGTTTTTTTAGTGTTCATAACAGTTATACTTGCATTGGGACTTTATTTTTAATTTTTGACTTTTCTTGCATTCTAAATTTAAAACACTGTAAAATATGTTAGTTGACATTTTGGGGGTGTATTTCAATGTTTCTGGCGGAGGGGGTGTTGGCAGGCCCAGTTAAAACCCCAGGTGACATCATTGCTCTTGAAAAAGTGTTCCAGTGATGAATTTGGACCTTTAACTTTGAAATGCACTATAGATTGCGACGTCTTACTTCTTCTGGAATTCCCCAGCGCTCATCCAATCACCATGCACGAAAGTATGAGAAGCGCCCAGCCGACCCGGATCGGAGATCGACCTTGACCAAGAGGTAAGATTTGACTGGTGAATGGCGATCTTGCGAATCGATGTTTGTTGCACAATAAATGATATTGAATCCCCTCTTAGATGTTAATATGATAACAGTTCTTCACCCTGTAGATTTAGCGCACGCGATCGGACATTGATTAACGTCAGTCTCCGCGAAAACCGTCGGTCCGTCGCACAAAACCGGCAATTTCCGAAAATGACCGGCATTTTCTGACAGTTTCCCGGACAACGGGTCCGGCAGTTTCGGTCCGTCTCGGTACTTTGCGGGTAGCCATTTTGGTCCATTCCAATCAAATCATTTACTACCTGTTTATCTGCTGCGTTAAGCCTTCAATTTTCCGTAAAACCCGAGATAGTAGAGTAGTCGTAGCAACTCGTCTAAGGAGCAATTAAATAATTTTCACATTGATTGCGGATTAAATTTTATGACTGGGGAATAAACGAAAATTAGAGACATAACTTGACCATATTTTCACACCTTATCGACAATAACCGCAGGTGGCAATTATATGACAGGGATTAACAATAGTGTCATAATTGAACCGTTATAAATCATCAAACAGTGTATATCCAAATCAGACGTCTGCGGTATCTTTCTGAGGTGTCTGATCTGGGACTGCACTGTTTGCCAATGTCCCAAAAAAAGAGCCGCGGGCATATGTGGGTTAATAAATAAATAACAATGGTAAATACGGGTAAAGTTTTTTCAACATTTTAATGTAAAATACATGCTTTCTGGTGATACTCACACGCACGTGCATTTTCCCGCCTTTTGAAGTAACTCAGGGCTTCCGTTAGGCGGACGTACGGCGTATATTTCGTCCTGAAATCGCTTCCGGACGCCCAAATTAAACATCAAAGGCGTCCTGCGGACTCCCGAAAATTTCTCTGTACGGCCAAAAATATTTACCGAGACGTATAAACCCGCCCACTTTTAGCGGTTTGTAAAATGTTTGCTCCGCCTTCTTAGCTGAAACCGCTTTCTGTGTTTATTGAGAACTAAGGACGTCCCATTTTCTATCTGCGCGGTATTAAATTGACAGTCAGAATCACGTGCGTCGGCACACCTTTGATCGTCATCGGTGTGTGAAAAACGTGTCGAGGTGATTGCTCGGTGTTTGCATATAATTTAAGGGATTAGTAGTTGAGGATAAACTTATTATCTCATTGACGATAAATGCTTTTTTTAATCCTGTAAACTTGTTACTGTTTAAATTAAAGCGGGTCGTAATTAAGGTGTTTGCTAGTGAGATTATCATTAGCGATGCAAAGTGTGACAATAGTTTCATAGATAGATACGTTTTTTTTCTTGAGTAAATAGCGGGTGTTCACTAGGTGAAATGACGAAATTAATTTATAAAATCCCAAAATGTCGCTGCGATCGACGTTTGATTTTGGCGCCTTGAAAATACGTAAAACCGGCGAATGTGACCAGGCCGGTTCGTCAGGGTCCGAGCTGCAGTCTGATCTGTCTGTGAGCCAAAAAGCAAAAAAAAAAAAAAAAAAAATACTGCTGACTCGTCTAAGTCTGCTCCAATTGACCAAAGTTGCACGTGTTTCTGCCTGTTTGCCTGAAGCAGTTCTGAGTGTTTAGAGTACAATGAAGACTCGAAGCGTATGTTTTGCAAAGTTTGGCAAAGATCTTTTACAAAATATTTTTCTTTATTTCTTTTTAATCCATATATGACAATGGGTGTCAGGTTTTATTGTTATCTACAATGTACACAGATCAGGCGCTATGTTTTGTGGCGTCTGATCTGGGTCTACATGGTTTGCTAATGGCCCCAAAAATAGGTCACTAGGCATATATGGGGATGGGTAATGCGATTGTTAGCTTTTTATTTATTTTATTTTTTTGGGTGTGTGGGGGGGGGGGGTTACTTGGAAAGTTATACAAAATTTTACAGGCCAAGCAAAAATACTTTTCTTTTTTGTATGCACTCCTGTGCACTGTACAGACCGCATGTATGTCACATAGTTATGAGTAGTTTTAACTTCCTCACAGAGCTTTGTTTGATTGTTTTGAGTTGAACGGCCCAGTCAACACTATTCAAATCATTTTTTGAGCCGGTTGGTTGGTTGATTTGAGGTTTAACGTCCCCGTCAACACTGTCAAGGTCATTTTGGAGACGTTGCTTCCAATTTTGTGAGACTCTTACCCGACATGAGATGAAATGACATCTCAAGCCCTGTCGCCCAATGAAACCAATAGGGTTTATTAGCATGGACGGTCCGCCTCGCACCGCGGTTCCTGGACAGGCTTAGATCCTCTAAGCGGTTTACCAGTACTAGTGTGTGGGCCGGATTCAGCTCTGCGTGGAAGCATCATGCAGCCCATATATTTCTTCAAGCCCCTATGGGCGGGGGCCTGAATTTTTTTTTGAGCCGGTCAGTTTACCTATCCACACTTTACTAGCCATCTAAAAAAATATACAGGTGATTAAAAATGCAAACAAGAGATTCATAGATTAATTAATATATATTTCTTCATCAAAACAATTTTACGATCCGCAAACACCTTGCTTCAAAATTGAGACTTCCTGAATTTTCCAGTGGGACTTCCAGATTTCAAGGGTAGGAAGTCTGGGACTTCCTGAATTTGGGAGTTAATGGAAGCCCTGTAAATTGAAGAAAATCACGCATTCCGTTGTGTGTTACAAAAACTGGCCAAATTCTTACTTTTTCTCACTTAAGAATCCACCAAAATTTCAGCAAATGTTCCATGCGGGTAATACAACAGAAAAACAGTTTTCCTCCAGATTTTGGAAAAAAGGGGGTGCGGGTAGTACGCCAATGCGGGTAATACACACCCAAATACGGTATGCAAATAGTGCAGACCAAGATCAGACTGCTCCTAGAGGAGCAGTCTGATCAGGGTCTTCACCGTTTGTCATTCCATCTAAATCTTTTGGACTCATTTCTGTAATGTAAAATCAATTTGTCCAACTTTGAGCATAATTACTGCAACATTTTAGGTGTCCCAAAACTTAGAATGATTACGGTAATACAAAGCTCTAGGCTACAAATGGATGATACATGGAATTAAGGTGTACATAAGCTACGAAACTGGCGAATTGTTCAGTTTTGTGTCTCTGACGATGTATCAAATGATATATCGAATATGGATCATTTTGTATCGATACACATATCGTATCGATCATTTTGATCGATACCCAGCACTAGTAGGTAACATATTATTTTTTGTTGTATCGAATCTTCTCGGCCGTTTTCCAATTTCAACCAACGTTTCAATGGAATAAAGATATTAACGGTGATTTCGCTTCTTTATCGCTACTGTTTTCATCTAATTTAATTTTAACACGTTTTCGCTACTGCATTAGCAAGGCTCGATACAAGGATCCAATCATCCGTCTGTCCATTCAGCTGTCTGTCTTCCTTAGTCAACATGTTTTCTCAGTTGAGATACTTTGAAGGAGCTAAACCCGGAGTCAAACCTGGGGGTGGTCAAAAACGTAAACTGTCTGAGGAAAAAAAAGAGACAAAGGAAAGGACTCTGAGTGAGGGGTGGAAAATTGGGAGGGACTGGTTAATTTTTTATTATGATAAAAACTTAATGAAATGTCAAATTTGCATTGATTTTTTTAGCAAGAAATCCCAAGATTTAGCTCCTTCAAGCCTGAAGAATCAACATACCTTCATTACCGGATGTACAAACCTCAGAGCATCTGCAGTGTCTGATCATGAAACATGCAAAGCACATTTAAAAGCTATAGCATGTGCAAGGGCTAAAAACTCATCTCAGACAGAAAAACTAGAATCTGAGGCTGGCAAAGCACTCATGTCACTCAAGTCTGCAGAAAGACATAGATTGGCCTATTTATTTCGTGATGCACATGCTGTCACCAAGCAGAATCGTCCACTCAGTGAGTACTGATACCCACAACATATTTATTTTATTTTATATAGAAATAAATAAAAACTAAAATCAACATATATGTTATTTAGTTACTGCATCACACTGCATCACATTGCATTGGCATGAAATATAACTAATAAATTTGGCCGCCTTTAAGCAAACCGATTAATATTGGTTAGAAGTTTATTTCGGTCCTGCAGATTTCTGCTCGGTCCTGCAAAATATTTCTGTCTGTCTGACCAGTGTCCTGTGACACTTCAAAAGATTTCGCGGAGACTGTAACGTGCACGAATGTATGAGAAAAGGGCATAATCATTATTACGTGATTATTGATAAATGGACTGTCTATATATGTTTACTGGGTGTGCCAAATCCAACAAAACCTTACCCTACCATGTCTTTGAAAAGTTTCCCAACCCTATCCAATCATACAATGGTGATTTCTGATCTTCCCCGGGTGAATTCTGTGGGGATTTAGATGGATTTCGGTCTTTCCCGTGACTCACTCTAAGGTGCACATTACATACACTCCAGGTTGCAGGATTGAAAGCCTACAGTAATCAATGGTAAGGGTCTTTATTACCTGCACAGGAGGGGACTTATCCTGCACAGGGGGCCTCCAGTTAACATCCTGATCCGAAGGACGGTGCACTTTTTGGCATTCATCCCTGCAAATGATGCCAATGGAACGTGTTCGGACACCGAAATAATCACCGCCTCCGGGGATCGAACCGGGGGCCTTTAGCATCAGAGGCAAGTGCACTAACCACTGAGCTATCACGCTCCAGTAACAACTCAATTCTGAAGTAGAAAGACATTCTATGTCTATCTATCTTCTTATACTGAGTCGGTCATATTTGGCCATTACCTCTATGAAGATTGCTACCCTTACCGAGGAAGAACAAAGCACGAAAACATGTGATAAGCAAAATGAAAGTCACTGACAAGTGTTTTATACAAAATGTACCAAAAATATTTTGTATGATGCCAAGAGGGTATGTGATCCAGTCTTCTACACTAGGCATTTTGAATATGAGTCGAGTTTCGACAGCTGTTCGAGGGTTGAGGCGACACTGTTTATGTTTTTTTACATTCACGTGTTTACTGTCAGATTTGGCGGGAACTAATGACTAATCTTCCAGGTATATACGTATTCCAGTACCGGATTATTTGCGCAGGGCGCAAAACTTCCAGCTAAGGAATTTTTGCGCCTATCGATCACAGAAATCCGCAAAATGGATTTTTTGCGTACGTACGCAGATTCATTATCGAACAGTGGTTTTTTTCTGCGTACGTCCGCAAAAATTCCAGACTCTCATCTATGATAGACTGGGGGAAAAATCAAGCTTAGGATTTTTTGCGCCTATTGATCACAGTGATCCTAAAATGGATTTTTTGCGTACATACGCAAATTCTTTATGGAAGAGTGGAATTTTCTGCGTACGTCCGCAGAAAGGACGCCAAAATTCCAGACTCTCACATATGTAAAACTGGGAAAAAATCCAGCTTAGGAATTTTTGCGCCTATCGATCACAGCTATCCTAAAATGGATTTTTTTTTGCGTACATACGCAAATTCATTACGAAAGATTGGATTTTCTGCGTACGTCCGCAGAAAGGACGCAAAAAATCCAGACTCTCACATATGTAAGACTGGGAAAAAATCCAGCTTAGGAATTTTTGCGCCTATCGATCACAGCTATCCTAAAATGGATTTTTTTTTGCGTACATACGATAATTCATTACGAAAGATTGGATTTTTCTGCGTACGTCCGCAGAAAGGACGCAAAAAAATTCAGACTCTCATATGTGTTAGACTGGAAAATTACCTTTATTGCTAATAACCGTATGTCGAACATTTTGAGTTTTCTAGAGCCTTGGATTTTTTTTCTGCGTACATGTACGTCGCCAGAAAGTCCTCAATATAAGGTGCAAAACAGAAGTGAAGCCAAATCATAAAATGATATGGGAATATCACCGCCACTCCTTATAATCCTATTTTGGACTTTTGGCAGGGCGCAAAAGCTTTCGGCCTGCGCATTTTTGCGACTATCGATCAAAGTAACCGTATTATGGATTTTTTGCGCACATACGTTAATTATTTGTAAAGGCTGTAATTTTCTGCGTTTGTCCGCAGAAAGGATGCAAACTTTCCAGAATTTCATTTTACAGAGCATTGGATATTTCTTTTTCTTTTTTTCCGTACGTCAGCAGAAAATCCTCCAAACGAGGCGCAAAACAGACGTGAATGTTTTCATAAAATGAATTAGGAATATCACCGTCAATGCTTATAATACTAGCAGGGCGCAAAAGCTTCGGTCTGCGATTTTTTGCGCCTATCGTAAAGGCGTTATGTGCATATCTATGATGGATTTTTTTGCGTTCCTACGCTCATTCTTCAGAAAGGACGAAACTTTTCCAGAATGTATACGCATATCATTTACAGAACCGTGGATGTTTCTGCACAGAAAGTCCTGAAAGCGAACATGTTGGTTTGGGAATATCACCGGCAGAGTGATAATAACTTTTGGCTCACATCCATTAAATGTTTTTGGAGTTCTCCAAGGGAGACGTAACATTTCATATGTTGGATTGGAAACGCCACTAGCTAGGCTAATAATCCTATAATGGGCTTTTTGCATACATACGCATATTATTTATACAGTGTCGTGGAAACGTGTGTGCGTCCGCTTAAAACCATTTAACGTAACACACACTTCGCGTTAGCCGGATGCTCATAGTCCCATGGGGGAGCGGGGTGGGAGTTGTTGGGGGGGGGGGGGAATTACCTGCTACTTAGGCTGGGACCTAGCACCAAAAATACAAAGATTGACAAAATATATAAGGGAACTTCAAAAGTTTGAGGAGTCAGAATGTAATCGAAAAAGGGAGATAAAAACGAAAAAAAGTTTAATGTCGTTATCAAAAGGTAACAACTCTTAAAAGGTGCAAAATCTTTCTTTGAAGAGTAGTACCGGATATTGAAAATTCTCATTACGCAAATGTCTGATGTACTTAATGGACACGCCTATAATCATAGAAAAAATGGAGAGGATAAATTTAGGCCATGTCTACATCCAATCCAATGACATATCGATATGTACATATAGAATATATTTATGTGTCATGAAATTTCTAATCAAAAGATAAAATGCGAACATGGAATTTTAAACAATTTGGAAATGCATATTTAATCTAAACTGCATACAAGACCTGTTTTGGTTATATTACAATAGCACACCCATTGTGCTAACTACTGCGTCATTCGTAGCCGTAAAACTAGCGTTTTTCCCGGTAAAGTTTTGATAGTTTCATTACTTCTGTTCCAAACATAGATTGTGGGTGCTCTTTAGAGCCACCTCATTGGGGCGGTTCTAACGAGTACCCACAACATATATGTTGTCTCGCAAAAGTTAGAGAAAATCATGTATATCCATGCATGTAAACTCCCCTTCTCTATTAAATGGGATTTGCAGGGATGTTTGTCCAATATTACGGACTTGTGAACGTGATCATACACCGCCCCGCCCATCGGGTCTTGAAGAAATAGATGGGCTGCACGATGCTTCCACGCAGAGCTGACACCGTCCGCCCAATAGTACTGGTAAACCGTTTAGAGGATCTAAGCCTGTTCAGGCACCGCGGTGCGAGTCGGGCCGTCAACAGAAAACAGCGTCTGATCACGATCCACACTATTTGCTTAAAAACCGGAATTTTAGGGTTAAAAGAAACAGTTTAAAACACAGTCCAGGACTATTTAGTTTATACAATATTTTTATTTACTTCTTTTCAATTACGGATATATAACAAGAATATAACATATTAGAAAGATCAACAGGATTTGAAAACAAGCAAGGTTGCTTATACTAATCATCTCCCATTTCTCTGACCTACACTCAGAGGCAATCGACCCACCAGTACTCTCAGTGCTTTGATTATTTCAGTGACGGTCTGCGCACAATCAAAGAGATATGTAGATAATATGATACGAGTTATTATCGTTTCGCAACTTTATCCAGTAGACAATAACTTACCTGCGATCCGAAGACCCTTCTTAAGTCACTATTAAGTTGGAACGACAAGTGTTACTATTGTGTGCCGTGTTACTATTTAATCCGTATTTATAGATATCCATAATTCCAATTATGGAAATCAATAAATCAAAATGTTATTATCCATTATTCAGCTGATTTATGGATATCCATAAATCGAATTATGGATATCTATAAATCGGGCTAAATTATGGAGTTCCATATTTCGAGTTATGGATATCCATAAATAGTTATTTATATCCATAAATAAATATGGTTATCTATAAATAGGAAATAAACAGTAAAAGGGCGCCCCATATTTTACGGCCGTCCTCGTGTCAATGTATAAGGTGTTTACATAGTTTTCTTGTTTTTAACATGCATTTGATGATGACAGGAGTGTCCTCTGGAATTTTTGATGGCTCTAGCATACGGGGTTTGGACCAAGTATATAATCGGGTTTTAATGGAGTGTCTAATTGAGAGGGGGCTTGTGGGATATATGATGTACGGATATGTAATATGTATTGTGGGACTTTTACCCGACATTGAGATGAAATGACTTCTCAAGCCCTGTCGCCCAATGAAACCATAAGGGTTTATTAGCATGGACGGTCCGCCTCGCACCGCGGTTCCTGGACAGGCTTAGATCCTCTAAGCGGTTTACCAGTACTAGTGTGCGGGCCGGATTCAGCTCTGCGTGGAAGCATCATGCAGCCCATATATTTCTTCAAGCCCCTATGGCCGGGGGCCGTTATTTGGCTTGGATTTAGCCGGGTCTGAACCCAGAATTTATAGGCACTATTTTACCGGGATCAACCCGGAGACCATCACGAAAACACTCCTATATAATTTTGCCCCCCCCCCCCCCCCCCCGGAACCCCACTTTTATATGGTAAAACTGGGGTTTACAGGGGTAAACTATATTTTTCTTATTTATGCTCTAAAATATAGATTGTGGGTAATCGCTATGAGACGGTTCTAACGAGTACCCAAATCTATATTTTGAGCAGAAATAAGAAAATATCACAATTTTACATCTTAAGATTTTAATTTTTTCGGCGTTAAAATTTCCAATGTATTTGTATAGGCGTGTTTTCGTAATGACACAACACTCTCCATCTCTTAACTTTTTAATTGAAGCCGAGCTAAAATGCTTCAAATTATAGCTTTGAAAAAAAAAAAAAGCTGTTCACAAACACAATATTCAAAAGTACGCATGTTACTTGTTTAGTGTTAAGAGTTTTTTTCTCGGGTTGTTCAATACTGTTAAATGTGAGCCATCTACATTCTTAATTGACTCTTAATTAGACTCAGTGCGGCTATCTTTATGACTGCATGTATAAGTAATTACCAAGGGGTCCTGTGGTGAGAGATCCGCCCCATGATCAAATTGTTCAAACACCGAGAGGTGGGTGTGACTAATTTGTTCACCAGACCATTTCTTATCATCAAAGTCTCTATTAGGTAACAACCTAAGATCAAATGAGGATCATAAAGTTTTGTATCAAGGTTTAACCGAAAGTCTAATCATGTTCTGCTCTGTTTGGATGAGATATTTTTACGGTTTTGGCTTTACGTTCATACTAGCAGATGGGATAGCCTGCTAACAACAAATGCTCATAGCTTTGGCATCAGTGCAATCTGATCATTGGGATAATAGGCTTTTTGTCGGCATAATCTCTACTTATGCGGCGTTGATAGCATTCCATGTGAATGCATTTTCAGGGTATTTTTTAATCTGATAGAATTGAAGGCATCTGTTTGTTTGATTTTAGGTTTAACGTCCCCGTCAGCACTGTATAGGTCATTTTGGAGACGTTGCTACCAATTTTGTGGGACTTTTACCCGACATTGAGATGAAATGACATCTCAAGCCCTGCCGCCCAATGAAACCAATAGGGTTTATAAGCATGGACGGTCCGCCTCGCACCGCTTTGCCTGGGCAGGCTTAGAATCTCTACGCGGTTTACCAGTACTCGTGTGTGGACGGTTTCAGCTTTACGTGAAAGCATCGTGCAGCCCATCTATCTCTTCAAGCCCCGATGCGCGGGGGCACAGAATTGAAGTCATAAGTAACATGCAAAATTTGAAACCACAAATTTTTATCTGATTCGCCTATATCCAGTATGCACAGGAACAGGCCGTTCATTTATTGCTTTTTATTTGAGAAAGCATCTTCACATGCGTTAAACCCGGTCACTATCCAAAGAGGATCTTACATGGGTGGTCATTTTGTATGGGCCTTCGGCGATTTTCATAAATTTCATATGTAATTACGGGTGCATCACGAAAACACGCCTTTATAATTCTGACCACATCCAACCCCAATTTTATATAGTAAAACTGGGATTTATAGGGGTAAACCTTATTTTTCTTATTTCTTCTCTAAAATATAGATTGTGGGTGCTCGTTAGAACTGCCTTGATGAGGCAGTCCTTGCGAGTACACATTATCTAAATTTTGAGCAGAAATTAGAAAAATAAAATTAAAATGTTCGCTTTTTCGCTGGTTAAGTTTACAATGCAATTGGATAGGCGTTTTTTCGTAATTTTTAATTCGTATTCGTGTGTGTGTGTGTGTGGCTTTACGTCCCACCATAAGTAAGATCATACGGAGACAGTGGGGGGGGGGGGGCTGGCTTAAAGACTCTTCCTTAAGTCTGGAGAAACCCGGAATCGAGACCACGACCCCTGGTGAGTCGAGTAGCATAACCACTTCACCATAGAGGCTTCTCAAATGATAGGTTTGTTAGAACCGATTTATTGAGACCCGGATTGAGGCGGTCCTAATGTAACGGGTATGCTAGGTCTGTTCGTAGGGCAGCTGTCGGTAGCTGCCGTTTGCTGGTCGCTTAGTATTGGTTATTTATAGTGTGTCGTTTTTCTATAAATCACATATTTTTGATATATCACTAAATCGATTTTGTGATATCACTAATTCGATTTTGTGATATCGCAAATTGCGATTTATTTCGCATAAACCAAATGCTTAAACCTACATATTTTTTTGTTTGATTTGAGGTTTAACGTCCCGGTCAACACTATTTAGGTCATTTGGAGACGTTGCTTCCAATTTTGTGGGAATTTTACCCGACATTGAGATGAAATGATATCTCAATCCCTGTCGCCCAATGAAACCAATAGGGTTTATAAGCATGGACTGCGAGTCGTTATTTCTGGTTAATATAACGACTCGCAGCAATTTTCCTGGGCAGGCTTAGACGTTCTAAGCGGATTACCGGTACTCATGTGCGGTCGCTATCAGCTCTGCGTGGAAGCATCGTGCAGCCCAATCTATTTCTCCAAGCCCCGATTGGCGGGGGCGGGTTAAACCTACAGATACATTTGTTTGTTTGTATTGGAGTTTAACGGCCCAGTCAACACTATATTAGGTCATTTTTGAGCCGGTCTGTTCACCTATCCACACTTTTCCTGGCTTGCTTATACGTTAGCGGTAACCAGTATAGTGCACATTCTTTCAACAGAAACTGCCAACTTCCTTTCTTGAATCAGCGGAAGGGAGAGAATGACCGTAAAATAGATTTCATGATTATTTCCATAAAAGGATCCGATGATGTCGACCTCGGCAGGTATCGAACCCGCGTCCTCCTGATCACCAGTCAGACACGCATCCAACTGAGCTACCGAGGCCGGTAGTCCTAAAGCCACGACCACATGCGCTAGTTTGCACATTAGCCAATTGTGCATAGGCGAGCAAAAGTATTTTTTCTTAGAGTTCACATGGACGAACCACTATGGGGACATAATGAGACTAACGGTTCTCAGTAACCTGTCGCAAATGACCACACATACTTATGGTAGGAATGGAGTTGATGCGGTAATGGGGAATCAGAGCGACTTACCGCCCGTTGTGTGTCGCTAGTGAGCACCACTCGAGACAATGGTCCTTATCACTATTACCTGTTATCCCAGTTTTGGGTATCAGTCGACCCAAAAGCAAACAGTGTAAACTCAGATCAGACTCCGCGTTCTAAGGTTTAAATGGTCTTGGTCTTTTCTTCCTCAGATTCTTAGGCATCAAATCAGCAGCTTCATTTCTGACATTCTTGAATCAACGGAAGGGAGAGAATGACAGTAGAAAAGATTTCATGATCAATCTCCATGAAAGAATGTTGCTGATCCCGGCAGGTATCGAACCCGCGTCCTCCTGATCACCAGTCAGACGCGCATACGATTGAGCTACCGAGGCCGGCGCCTTGGATTGGAATACAGTCGACATTCGATGGCTCGAACCCCTTTGGGACCATGAAAATTTGTTCGAGACAGCGGTAGTTCGAGCAACAGAGGGTTGCTATTATAGTGCCATACCAGGAGGCATAATGGAGATAATTGTGGGATATCTTTTCGGTGTTCTGTATTATAAATGTACGTTGTGTGTACTCATTAGAAGCGCCTCATCGAGACGATTCTAATGAAAACCCACAGCATACATTTGCAAGCTAAATGAAGAAAATCTTCATAAATTACCCCTATATCGTATTTGGAGGCATTCTCTGCGGACTGAAGAACGGGTTCGACTCATCCATGGTAAAGGAGCCATCGGAGATCGAGCCATTGAAGTTCTACTGTATTTGTTTTTGAATATTATTGCTCACATTGTAATTACAACTGTTTTGTATCGACAACTAAACGGACTCATTTCAATGTTTTATTGATACAGATTATTTGTCTCAGACGTTCATCTGAATCCTTATCGTATATGCCTTAAATCATGTTTGCTTTGTATTGTGTATGTAGTAAACCAATAAACTATACCAAATAAAGAGTAATTAAAACCTAATTAAATATACCAAATAAAGAGTAATTAAAACCTAGCTTACGCTTCTTTTTGCATCTTTGATTAGTCAAAATGCACGTTACTTATGTTTAGAAGTAAATGGCGTCGTATTTTTGTATAAGGTTCCGTGCCTATATTATTTGGATACATGCATGATCAGTCTTCACATGTCGCAGTAGTCAGGTGGATTAAGCAGAGAAGGCGTTACATGGGTGTACAAGCGTGTAACATAAGATTCCATGGGTTTGCAAGCTAAATGAAGAAAATCTTCATAAATTACCCCTATATCGTATTTGGAGGCATTCTCTGCGGACTGAAGAACGGGTTCGACTCATCCATGGTAAAGGAGCCATCTGCTCACAAACATACTGGGGGCTATTATAAAAACCTTTGGGGCTCCCGCTCCAATTTATTTCAATTGAACAAATATGCAATATATCAAGTGCTTTATTTTGTTCAAAACACAGACTGTGTTACTCGTTCGAGCCTCAGTGAGGCTGTGGCTTTTATATGGGGTACGTTGTCCCCGTAAACACTACTTAGGTCATTTTGGAGACGTTGCTTCCAATTTTTTTGGACTTTTACCCGACATTGAGATGAGATGACACCTCGAGCCCTCCCGTCCAAATTTATAGGGTTTATATGCAGGGACGGCCGAAAGCCACCACTTTACCTGGGCAGGCATAGGCCCACGTGTGAGCGGTGTGCAATCGGTTTCAGCTCTGTATAGAAGCATCGTGCTCTCCAAGCACCGATGGGCGGGGGCATCAATGAGGCTGTGGCAGCTAAAGTAGCAACCGCTGTTTGCAGCGGGATGAAATGTATCGCAAATTTTTGTCACTTAAGTGTTTAGCGGTTACAACATTGAACATCATCGTGATATAGCCGACAGTTTTTTTATTTGTACATGTTCTTCAATGCCATGGTGCTCGTTAGAACCACCTTGTCAGCGATTATCTAACAACCTATGCCTTTGAACAGAAACTGAAAAAAAATGTATGCTCTTTTAAACCCCAGTTTCTCTATAATGGATGTCCATTCCATTGACTTGTCAACATGGCGCGTTTCGAAAGAAATTTATTTTTAATATCTCCCGGATACTCATAAAGTTCTAAATAAGCTTTTTCAAATAGTAAAGTGGAAGATTTTGGGAGAAGGGCTTGAGATGTCATTTCAACTAATTGTCGGGTAAAAGTGCCACAGGATCGGAAGCAGCAGCCTTTAAAAACTGACCTTTATTGTTTGACGGGGACGTAAAACCTCAATTCAAATAATGATTGACATAAAAGTTTACCTGTTCCCGAACATAAGTATTGTTGTCAAAGGGAGGCAATAAAGTATTTTGGAGGCTATAGGCAAATGTATGTAACGATCTCCCACAGGCGCAGAAAATGTTTTAGAGGAACATCTGCTTTTGTACGCAAAAATCCACGCATCAACTAGAAAATCGCGTATGACTGCAGAAATTGCTTCCGAGGAATATATATGCGTACGCAAAAATATCATCTACTTTAATAGAAATTAAAGTTTGAGCGCAAATAGTCCTTTCATGGAATATCTGCATAGGGACGCAAAAATATCCACGTCTCTAATAGAATTTTGCGTTTGAGCGCAAAAACTCTAACTGTGGAATATCTGCTTCCATACGCAAAATATACACGGGTCTAATAAAACAAAATCGGAGGAGCGCCAAAACTCCTTTCAAGAATATTCCAAAGACAGAGTTTCTGCGTAGGATAGATTTGTTTGTTTTGTTTGATTTGAGGATAGAGTGACAATGAAGTGCGTTCATATTAATTCATATAAATTTGTATATGAGCGCAGAAATTGCTTCCGAGGAAAATATATGAGTCTGAGCGCAAATAATCCTTTCATGGAATACCTGCAAAGTTACGCAAAAAATATCCACGTCTCTAATAGAATTCTGCGTTTTAGCGCAAAAATTCTAACTGTGGAATATCTGCTTCCATACGCAAAATATCCAAGGATCTAATAAAAAAATCGGAGGAGCACAAAAACTCCTTTCTGGAATATTCCAAAGACAGAGTTTCTGCGTAGGATAGACAGGCAATATAGTGCGTTCATATAAATTCGTATATAAGCGCAGATAATGCTTCCGAGGAATATATTTGCGTCTGAGCGCAAATAATCCTTTCATGGAATATCTGCGTAGGCACGCAAAAATATCCTCGTCTATCTGTAACAGAATTTTGCGTCTGGACGCAAATATTCCAATTGTGAAATATCTGCTTCCATACGCAAAATCGTAAGAGCGCAAAAGCTCCTTTCTGGAATATTTCAAAGACTGAGTTTCTGCGTAGGACGATGTAATTCCAATTCAGTGACAATATAGTGTATTGATATGCAAAAATCCAATGCAGGATTATTTGCGCCCAAATTTACATCTGAGCGCAGATAATGCTTCCGAGGAATATATTTGCGTCCGAGCGCAAATAATCCTTTCATGGAATATGTGCGTAGGTACGCCAAAAATATCCTCGTCTGTAATAGAATTTTGCGTCTGGACGCAAATATTCCAATTGTGAAATATCTGCTTCCGTACGCAAAATCGTAAGAGCGCAAAAGCTCCTTTCTGGAATATTTCAAAGACCGAGTTTCTGCGTAGGATGATGTAATTCCAATTCAGTGACAATATAGTGTATTGATATGCAAAAAATCTAATGCAGGATTATTTGCGCCAAAATTTACATCTGAGCGCAGATAATGCTTCCGAGGAATATATTTACGTCTGAGCGCAAATAATCCTTTCATGGAATATCTGCGTAGGTACGCCAAAAATATCCTCGTCTGTAATAGGATTTTGCGTCTGGACGCAAATATTCCAATTTTGAAATATCTGCTTCCGTACGCAAAATCGTAAGAGCGCAAAAACTCCTTTCTGAAATATTCCAAAGACAGAGTTTCTGCGTAGGACGATGTACTTCCGATTCAGTGACAATACAGCGTATTCATATGCAAAAACTCCAATGCAGGATTATTTGCGCCCAGCGCAAATACTCCAAATCTGGATCGATATATACCTCAATCTTCGGGAAAGTATAAAACCCGGGAATAACAGCCGGGAGCCGGGAGTAAAATGATTAATATCATCACGGTGTACAGAATTTGTTGGTGCACACTAATGTCTAGAAATTTTCCGGGAAATGTCCGGAAATTGTCCGGAAAATGGGGGGGGGGGGGGGGGGGGTAGTGGTGCGTTTTCCCTATTATCTCCACTTCGGGTGGTCAGAAATTAATAAAATTAGAATCAAATAAAGTTTTAAGCTCCATTCTAAAAGATAAAAAAATAGTTTTCTTTATTAACATTTTAGGGGTCTATATTTTAAGTTAATTTGTCAGGGAAATTCTCGGATTGAGTCCTGGATGATGGGGCTAGTGATGCGTTATCCCTAATATCTCCATTCGGGTGGTCAGAAATCAATAAAACTAGTATCAAATAAAATTTTAAGCTCCATTTAAAAAGATTACTGAAAGTATTTTTCATTTTTAACATTTTAAGTGTCCATTTTTGAAGTTAGATTGTCCGGGAAATTATCGGATAGTGTTCTGGATGTTGGGGTAGTGGAGCATTTTCATAATATCTAAGAATCAGATCAGAATCAGAATTGTTACTGGTGACACGTCAAATGACATTCATACACCAGGACCTGTGATATGCGAAGTTAGTCCCTAGCTCTAACCAAAGATGTAAACTTAGCTACACAATTATCAGCACCTTCAGCCGTCGAAATGATCGAATCGGGAAGGGCATTCCAATCTCTAATGGTTCGGGGGAAGAACGATTCTTTATAAATGTCCGTTCTTGCAGTAAGGGTCTGAAACGTCATTGAATGGTGCTTTCTACAGTGCCTAGCTGGGGGAACAAGGTCATCTATTGGAATGCTGGCAGCACCCTTTAGACCTTTGTATAAGAGTATTAGCTTACTGTCTCTTCTCCTTTTCTGGAGAGACTCCCATCTTAATTTTCCCAGAATTCCAGTCATGCTCCCAGTTTCAAAGCAGTAATTTCCAGTTACAAATCTAGCGGCTCTATTCTGAACTTTTTTCAATTTCTTCATTGAGGACCACTTCGCTTGGGTCCCAGATGCAACTACCATATTCCAAGATTGGACGAACAAGTCCCCTGTATGCTGTCTCTTTCACATCCTTAGGACACGGATGAAGAATATCGCCTCAGGAAACCAAGTGTTCTATTCGCCTTTGTACACATGTTACTAATGTGTGTATTCCATCTCAAATCGTGAGTGATTGTCACACCAAGGTATTTAATGGAATTCACATTTTCGAGGACCGTTCCCTCTAAAGTGTAAGAAGCCTCAACTTTATTAGATCTCTTCCTAGTTATCTGCATAATATTGCATTTAACTGGCTGAAATCTCATGCCCCATTTCGAGCCCAACATCCTAATCTATCTATGTCAGCCTGAAGTTTCATTGAGTCATCTGTATCTCTAATTTCCCGGTAACAGACTCAGTCGTCTGCGAACAGTCTTATTTCTGAGTCAATGTCAGCGGAAATATCACTGATGTACAGGGAGAACAATAGAGGACCAAGAACAGTCCCTTGCGTGACTCCAGACAAAACTGGTGCCCATACTGAAGATTCACCATTAACAACAACCCGTTGTTTTCTGTAGCAAAGGAAGGAATCTATCCATTTTAGAGTCTTTCCTCCAATTCCATAGCCAAATAGTTTGGATTTAAGTAGTTCATGCGGTGGGGTGTCAAAAGCCTTCTCGAAGTCAAGAATAAATGTGTCCACCTGCCCCACTTTGTCCAGGATTTTTGCCCAATCATTAATAACCGTGCTCAACTGGGTTTCGCAACTATGCCTTTTCATAAATGCATGTTGTCTGTCTGACAAAAGTTTATGTTCATCTAAGTGGGCCATGATGTTTGAGCAAACTATGTGTTCAAGCAATTTACATAGAACACAGGTCAGTGACACCGGGCGATAATTATGAGCAAGAGCCCTGTCCCCTTTTTTTAAAAAAGGGCAGATGTTCGCTAGGAGCCATTCTTTGGTAATTTCACCCGTATCAAGAGATTGTTGGAAAAGATGAGCAAAAACTGGACCTAACTCGTTTGCTAGTTCCTTTAGGACTCTAGGATGAAGCTCATCAGGCCCTAAAGCTTTAGAAGGGTTCAAGCCTTTAAGTAACTTGATCACTTCTGCCGAGGATACAACAATTTTTTCCATCAAAGGGGCCGATCTTTCAGTCAATGGAACCTCGTTGAACTCAGTTTTATTAAATGCATCATTGAATTGACCAACCAATTCCTCTGCCCTTTCAGAGTCCGATTCAGCGACCTCGTTCCCTCCTCTTTTATTAAGGGGTGGGATACCTTGCCTATCTTTCTTCTGGCTATTGATATATCTGTAGAAGTCTCTGGGATTTGCCTTTACATCACCTACCAAGTTATTTGCATACAGATCAATGCAGATTTTTAATATCATTTTTGATTTCTCGTCTCACGTTTTCAAATTTTGCTCTGAGTTTAGCACTTCTCAACTTTTTTTCCTCAGCATGAATCTTATTTCTCCTCGGGTTTTTTCTTCTTATTTCTGGTGTGATCCAAGGAATTGAAGATACCGACCTGCTAGTTTTGGAGGGGATATGATTTTCGGACGAAGCTTGAATGAAAGACTTTATCAAATCAAAGTTCTCCTGGACAGACCGAGCGTCTGAATGACCATTAAAGTATTTCTCTCTTGCAAATTTTATGGCACCCTTCCTCATAGTTTCATAGTCACCATTTTGATATAAGTACACCTTTCTACGAGGTTTCTTTATAGGTGGTATGAAGAGTTTCAAAAATCCAGAGACAATATCATGATCACTTAGTTTGTCCGGGGATTGAATAAACCCAAACTGTCCTGGCAAAGTTGTAAGAATCAAATCCAAAGTGTTTCTATCTCGTGTAGGGAAGTCAACAACCTGTTCCATGCCATGATCATTCATTATGTCAACCAACACCTGTCCCTCTGACGGACTCAGCATTGTGCCTTGTTTGCTGAGCCTATCTGGCCAAACAATCTCTCTGAAGTTGAAGTCACCTAGGACATGTACTGCGGGAAGTTTTTACCCTTATTCTGAGACTCAATGCGATCAAGCTGATCTTTAAATAACATGAAGTTTTCGACAGTGTCGTTAGGTGGTCGATGCCAACTTGCAATAAAGTAGGAAGTTTTGTTTGCAAAAACCTTAACCCAAACAGATTCTGAATCGTTTTCCAGTTCCGTGAATGGCATATGAGAGATGTCTCTGTGAACGAGCAACATCACGTTTGAAGAGATCACTAATTGATAAAAATTGTATCTGTTAAAATTTTAAGCTCAATTCTAAAAGCATATTAAAAAAATCTTTTTATACACCTCACTAAGGCAGTTCTAATGAGAACCCACAACCCCCGGATTGTGTCCAGGATGTTTGGGGTATTGGTTAGTTTTCCTTAATATATCGACTTGTGAAAACGAAAGAAAGAATGCACACCCCGTGTAAATCCTATTTTTCTCTGTATAAATTTGGATTTACATGGGCTTTCATTACACGGCTTTTAATGATGTCACACATGTTGCTGCTCACAAGACGGGCACTGCCATAGATTTGATGATGAATTAAAACCTAAACATATTCTTTTATCACAACAAATGATGTTATCAATGCACTAAGGCATTTTACAGAAGCACCAGACTGGAATTTTTACGATTTTATAAGAGAAGGAATGAAGTTTACGCCTGCCTGTATCTTTTTCTTTCGGAAACGCTGACATTTTCCCATTTTCCAAACATTCAACTAAATGCTGTCTCATTTTTGACACATCGTATATTAATGAGTCCGGAAAAAACAAAACTCTACCCGTTTGCTACTGCAAAAAGCCCACAATCATTAGAATTCGGTTGTTGTTGAATAGGGTTTACATTTGTTCCTTATTTCTGCTCAAAAACATAGGTTGTAGATACTCGTTGAAACCGTCTCGTCGTTCTATGGAGTTCGTATACTCTCTGTTTAGAGCAGAAATATGATAAAATATGGGATTTTTTGTTTTATTGTAATTTCATTTTAGGGTTGCTAAATTTACATTTTCTAGATCTCTGCATAAAACGCACAGTACGGTTACTCGTCAGAACAGCCTCGGCGAGGTGATTATAAAAAGTACCCACAATCGATCTTTTAGCAGAAATAAGGAAAATAATAATAAATTACATGTACATTTTATATAAAGAAAACTGGGGTTCATGGGGGTATACATTATTTTTCCTATTTCTGATTCAAGACATAGGTGGTTGTTACTCGTTAGAACCGCCTCAACGAGGATGTTCTAACGAGCAACCACAACCTATGTATTCAGTATAAATAAGAAAAATATGACGAATTTTTATCAGAAAAGTAACCATTTTGGAAATGTGATAAACGCACTATATCTCGTAAAGTCAAGTCCTACAAAATTGGAATGCAAAATCTTAAAAATGACCAAAATAGCGTTGACGGTCATGTCTAATCTCAATTCAACCAAACAAAGTAAAAGCATTCATTCAAAATATCAACTGGACACAACTTTTGTGGAAGTCACTTTCTATTATTTAAATCCAGGTATGCAGCACACGTAAACTTATTATGAGTTAAAGCAATTAACTTAACACATGTTTTAATCTCGTTAGAAAATTAATGGCCCGTAAAATCGCTCAAAGTCCGTACACGTTATTTATCGCCAGCAAGAAATGGATGCGGTTAAATTTCGTCGTTGTTAAAGCAAACAGTGTAGACCGAGATCAGATGCCGCATTTTGCGGCCCAGATCAGACGTCAAGTTTTGCAGCGTCTGGTCATTTGGGTCTACACTGTTTGCCAATGTCCCACAAATGGGACGCTAGGCATATATGTGTTTAATATCTGATCTGGATCTACACTGTTGGCCAATGTCCCACAAATGGGACTCTAGGAATATATGGGTTAAACCTTTGATCAAGATCTATAGTTCGAACAATTTGACCTGAGACTGGTGAACTATATTAACATAATTTCACACCCGACTGAATGCACGTATTCATCTTCGCCGTCTCCCGAAAATGGCGATATTGTTATTCAATACATAGAGGTCGGTAAATGGGTCGCAAATATGAGATGCAGAAAATGCACGAGAAGTTTACGAAAGCCGACGTATTAGGCGATAACATTGGCTAATTTATTCCATGCATAAAGGTCAATCTCATGTCAAATTATTTGCACTATACACTGTTTGCCAATGTCCCACCAATGGGATGCTATGCATATATGGGTTAAAACTTTGATTGAGTTCAACACTGTTTGCCAAGTAGGTCTTGAGCCGTAATTAAAGATCACTTATTAAGTCTTTGTGATCTTCTATAAAATAAAGTCATGTTGTGTGCACTCATTAGAATCGCCTCAGTGAGGCGCTTATAATGAGCCCACGACACGCATTATTATTATTATTTGATACTAATTTCATTAATTTCTGACGACCCGAAGTGGAGATATTAGGGATAAGGCACCACTACCCACAACATCCAGGACACAATCCGGGAATTTCCCGGACACATTAACTTAAAAAAGGGGCCCCTAAAATATTAAAAATTAGAAATATTTTTTAATAATCTTTTAGAATGGAGCTGAAAAATTTATTGGATACTTATTAATTTCTGACCACCCGAAGTCGAGATATTAGCGTCAACGCACCACTACCCCAACATCCACGACACAATCCGGGAATTTCCCGGACAAATCAACTTAAAAAATGAACCCCTAAAATATTAAAAATGAAAAATAATTTTTAATAATCTTTTAGAATGGAACTACAACTTCTATTTGATACTATTTTTTTTAATTTCTGACCACCCGAAGTCGAGATATTAGGGTTAACGCACCACTACCCCCAACATCCAGGTCACAATCTGGGAATTTTCGGAGAAATTAACTTCAGAAATGGACCCTTAAAATGTTAAAAATGAAAAATAATTTCTAATATTCTTTCAGACTGGAGCTTAAAATTTTATTTGATACTAATTTCATTAATTTCTGACCACCCAAAGTTGAGATATTAGGGATAACGCACCGCTACCCCCCATTTCCCGGACAATTCCCGAACATTAGTGTTCGCCATATCGTTCGCTGTAATTATATCTCTTCCAATACGTCTTATATGTTCTATAAAAGGGTTATCCTTTGGAAGCAAGGAATACACAACAAAACTGGAAAATATGGAGTGTACATGTTTTCTGGGCCAGACTTGCTAGTTTCGGCCAATTAGACCTCATCAGTGACCGTCAAAATATTTTCAAAATTCCACAATGGAATCAATGATCCCAAAGGACAAGAAAATATAAACTACACTATGATGTAGAGCAGGGAGACTTTACGGCCGCCACACATTCCCACACATCAGCTGTAGTGACGTTAAATATAATCTATAAAAGGGTTATCCTTTGGAAGCAAGGAATGCACCACAACACTGGAAAATATGGATTGTACATGTTTTCTGGGCCAGACTAGCTAGTTTCGGCCAGTTAGACCTCAAACCCCAAAGTGGGACGTAAGACTGGTTTCAGCGAACCAAATGGTGAAGGGCGTTAGCTGAAATAAAAGGACTGACTTGGTCATCATGGACTTCGCTAAGGCCTTTGACAAGGTACCTCACAGAAGGCTATTATATAAACTGGAGTACTATGGGATAAGACGATCCACACATAGGTGGATAAGCTCACGGCTCTCTGGGCAAAAAATTGGTCATTAGTTCCCGGAATATTGGCCAATTACCGCCCCTTAAGCCTGGCCACATAGGAATGGCTAGAGTGCCGGGACCGTCACTTTAGCCACCGAGTCTAGAGTGCCGGACCCGGCACTCTTGCCTCAGAGTCTATGGTGCCGGTACCGGCACTCTAGACACTTCCTTGTAGGAAAGCACCAAAAATACCGGAAAACACCAACGTACCAGAAAGCACATAGGAGCGTGATAGTTCAGTGGTTAGTGCGCTTGCCTCTGATGCTAGAGGTCCCGAGTTCGATCACCGGCAGCGGCGATAAAATTTCGGTGTCCGAACATGCTCCATTGTTCGCATCATTTGCAGGGATGAATGTCATAAAGTGCACCGTTCTTCGGATCGGGAAGTTAACTGGAGGACCCCAGTGCAGGGAGAGGGTCGGTCTGAAAGCCCCAAGACACCACAAGACACCCAAAGAAACCACAAGACACCTTTATTATTACACATTTATTATTATTTTATATATATTATGATATATAATTGAAGCAATTTTCGCGAAAAGATTTGCATTTGGCCACTTTTGGAATACCTAATATCAGTATATACAGATATATACACATTGGTTTAAACAGTCGGTCGATTTGATAAGGTTTTTTTTTCTCAGAATGAATAACAATTAAATACTATCCCCAATTTTCAAAATTAGAAATAGTATCCCCAGTTTTCAACATTGTTTTTAATTTCTCATTATCTCCTCGTCACGTTAGCCTAAGGATAAAATTTGTTGTATGCGTCCAGAGAGCCATGTGTGGATCCTCTTATCCCATAATGATCCAATTTGTAAATAGCCTCCTGTGAAGTACCTTGTCGAAGGCCTTGGCAAAATCCGTGACTGTTTGTGGCCAAGATTAATGGCCCCGTCCAGATAAAGAAACTCCAAATTAAGAACAGGTAATACCAATTTATCTCTATAACTTCTTAGTATTGTGCTGGTTTTAACTTTTCATGCTATAAATGTCTTAGATGGTATGGCAATCAACAACAAGGGCCATAGATAAGTGTCTTGGGGTGTTTATTACATTGCCGAGTTGCCTTCGATGATAGCTACAAGAGTATATACAGTGCATTATGTAACTATTTAGAACTTAAAAACGTCTCAACTTTGTTTATTAACTACGTTTAGGTATTGAGAAACCTTCTAACACTCTTCTGGAAATAAATAAATATAAAAAATGGTGTCTTGGGGTGTCTTGTGGTTTCTTGGGGTGCCATGTGGTGTATTGGGGCTTTCAGACTGACCGTGCAAAACTGGAGTGTGTGATATACACCCGCGAGTAATGTCAAATGTGACCGATTGCAGTATCAGTAGAAAGAAATACATACCAAAAAGCACTTGGTAATTGGGAATATTTTGCGGATGCATGGGGCCATAAACCGTGGCCACAAACAGACTGACTTGATCATCATGGACTTCGCTAAGGCCTTTGACAAGGTACCTCACAAAAGGCTATTATATAAACTGGAGTATCATGGGATAAGAGGATCCACACATAAGTGGATTAGCTCATGGCTCTCTCTCTGGGCACTCACAACAAGCTGTACTTGATGGCCAAGCGTCTGATCCAGTCCCTGTTTTATCTGGAGTCCCCAAGGTTCAGTCCTTGGACCGGTCCTCTTCTTAGTTTTATCTATCTATCTATCTATCTATCTATCTATCTATCTATCTATCTATCTATCTATCTATCTATCTATCTATCTATCATCCTCAACCCTCTTCCGGGTGTGTTTAGGATGTTGCGCATGGTGTGTTAGTAAGAGAAGTAAAAGTGTGATAGTGCAGAGTTAAAAGAATAAAAGAAAGATGAGCATAGGTGAAACATTTTGGGTGTTAGTAAGGAGAGTTTAAAAGCAGGATAAAAACAGTATTACCTTAAGGGAGCCTGCGGTTGATCGAGCTGACTCTTAACTTGAAAGAGTCCAGATCAGAAACCAGGACGAGATCAGCTGGTAGCCTGTTCCAGAGAACGCTCACCCATCATGTCTGTAACACTGCTGTAGGGGGAGAAATCATTTCAATGTTGTTGATATTTTCTTTGGTTCCGGGACGTTTCGCCCCCAAACCATTTTCTCCCCTGGTCATTTCGTCCCCAAGACGCTTCCTCCCTGGTCGTTTCCCCTTAGTCGTTTCGCTTCCTAGTCGTTTCCTCCCCGTAGTCGTTTCGCCCACTTTTCACTGTAAGACTAATTTTCACTGTTGAACAAGTATCCACAAGCTATGATTCTGTGCATTTATAAAGGCAATATAAAACCCCTATAAACCTCACTTCTTCTCATATAAAACGGGATTTACACGGGTCTTCATTGCAAAGCCTTGTTAACTTGATGGTATGCAAACTTAGTATACTTAGAACTATCGTTCAAGGTAACAATCCTTATTAAAGGAAACCCGAAAAATAGCGTGCAAATTAATATATACGACCTATTTATCTTTTCAAACTCATAGCGTGGGTTTAAGGAGCTCGTCAGGGCCGCCTCATTAAGGCGGTCCTGGCGGGTACCCACGATCTATGTCTTGGAGTGAAAATAAGCAAAGTAATGTATACCCTTGTAAACCCCATTTTTCTCTTTTTAAGGTGGTGTTTGGAGGTGTGTTCATTGCAAGAACTTGTTAACATTATGATCTGATAATTGCTTTATACACCTTCTCCGCTCTCAATCATTAGAGCAATAATATTTCTGTCATTTGCCAAATTATTATCAGTTTTATAGATGTTGGAGATAGCAATTACCCACAACAATGTCATATATGCCACTACGTACATATTTTGTATCCTCATGGGCATTTGTGCCTACTGGAAATTCAAATAAAATCTTCTTCTTCTTCTTCATTTTCAACCGTTGCTTGCCGACACTAGTACTGGCCTCTTAACCTTCTTCTGTAAGATACATTCTGATACAGTGTCTATTATTAAAGATAGGTACTTGACCCCTGTAACAGCTTCAACCCAAACAAGGGCATCAAAAGTAAACAACTCACAATATCATGGGTACCAGTCCTATAGCAATGCTCTGAAGAACTCCTTCTTTCCTATAACTATTCCTCAATGGAATAGAACTATTCCTCATTGGAATAGTCTCCCTCCTCTGCGGTGAATGCCAAGTCCGCAGAAGAGTTCGAAACCCGTACAGTGTAAAATTGAGCCTCAGAGGTATGCGTTTTAGGATACCCCTGTTATGCAGACTGTAAATAGTTTAAAGGACGCATCCAGTGACTCTACTTATTCTTTTCAGCTAAATTCTAAATTTAGCCACCCATTCAACTGAGGTAATGACCAAATATGACCGACTCAATATAAGATAGATAGATAGATAGATAGATAGATAGATAGATAGATAGATAGATAGATAGATAGATAGATAGATAGATAGATAGATACGTGTTAAAATGAATTACATACATACATACATACATACATACATACATATATTTGGGACATTACGTATGACACGAGGTGTGTTAACGCCGATGTTTTTTTTATATATATTTGTCGTTTGCTGCGTCTTCTTGCAAGCATTTATATTTTTTCACACAAAAATCACTACCAGCCTTTCAGGAGCCGTCTGATCTGGTACCACACTGTTTGCAACTTTGACAACAAAGCAGACGACAATTGTTGTGATTGGCATGTTAAAGGGTTAAATGAAATAAGGCACGTGCCAATAATTGATCCAGGTATTCCGGTTAATCCACAACCACGGTATTACATAATGAGCCGGAGC
The DNA here is from genome assembly GCA_963580285.1 of Lucinisca nassula. NCBI lineage: Eukaryota > Metazoa > Mollusca > Bivalvia > Lucinida > Lucinidae > Lucinisca > Lucinisca nassula. The sequence goes on from OY757010.1 coordinate 169,972,544, forward strand.
TCTTTACCTGTGCGTCTGATGGCCCCTGGACAATTCGTAAAATACAGGACATTTGTCTTGAGCACTGGATTCGCTGCTTCTGTAGTCCAGGAGTCACGGATACAAAACGCTTCCGTGACATTTCGTCGAAAACCACTTGGTCGAATGTATTTTCCGTCAAATGGTACTTTTCGTCGAACCAATGTTTGGTCGAATTTTCGTCGAAAAAATCGTCGAATAGACATTTTGTCGATAAATCGTCGAATTTTCGTCCAAACACTGAAAGAAGCTGAAAAGCAATTAATTAACCCTAAACTCCAAATTTTGGAACTGGCGAACTTTCTGCCATACGTATTCCTGTTTCAAAATCCCAATTTCAAACTTATGAGCTTTGCGTAATTTCCAATCCATCAGGTATACAAGTCCGTGAAATGAAGACCCTCTAAACTGCAATTTATATACAGGGCACTGGGGTTTACGGTGATGTATATTATTTTTTTTATTATTTTAGCTCCAAGACATAGGTTGTGGGTACTCTTTAAAACCGCCTCAATACGAGCACCCACAACCTATGTTTAGAGTATGAATCAGGCCTCATACTGACCACGCTTTTCCATGCCTGAAAGGCCCGATTTTGCAGCTTCAACCCTTATCCTGCTTAACAAGACACAACTACATTACCTTTACAAACAGTGTAGATCCTGATCAGATGGCTTCTGAAGAAGCCATCTGATCAGGATCTACACTGTTTGTAATGGAGTTTGTGAAAATATAAAGTAATTTGGTTGACTTATAGTCAAAAATAAGGGTTAAATAGTTTTTTTAAACAGACTATATACGCAAAAATCAGAATCTAAAAGCCTGAAATCAAGAAATAAATCAAGCTCTAAAAGCCTGAAATCCTGCAAATGCCTGAAAAATATGAGGCCTGATGAATAAGGAAAGTTTCATCAGAAAATTACCATTTTGAAGGTATGAAAGAATGTACGCGGGTATGTTTTCCTAAAAGCTAAAATCACCAAAAAGGATGAATAAATTACTTATCATTTTTGAAAGTTGATACTTGTATCAACTTTATATGTCATCGCATTTCTACTTCCGGTACTGGACCGCGTTACTACACTTCCGCTGTTCGTTCGCTGCATAAAATAGTCCAAATTAAGCACTTGCCTCATTTCCTTTTCCAGCGCATTGATTTCTTAACATTTCACAGGTGTTCCTTCCCTTTCACCCCTCAGTTGCAAAACTGGACTTTTCCAGCTTTAATACTAGGTGTATCCTTTTATATCAAGGCGGACTTGATTCCACAGGTGTTCCTTCCCTTTCACCCCTCGGTCTCCGAACTGGACATTGGTCCATATATAACTATCGTCACTTTTTATGGCATGTAAGTATTGTAGGCCCAGATCAGACGCAGCACAACTTGGCGTCTGATCTGAGTCTGCATTGATTGCTAAAAAAACATATATTCTTGCAAAACCTACCTTTGAGAAAACAAATCTGACAATCCTGTTACGAACTTATTTGTTGGAAGATTCCATTGTCATATATTGGTTAAGCAAATTCAGAAGCCACTGATCAGACACCTCATTCTGTGACCTCAAATCAGACCCTTCAGTGCATTTTTGGGTGCATATGCACTCGTTTTATAGACACTTGGGAAGACGAATCTAAGTCGAAGAGTCTCCACTTTTTAAAATGTAGAAATTAAAGGGCTCTGCTGTAACGTCTCCGAAAGCAATGTACACTTCATTTTTGGAGACCCATGACTCGCCGAAAGAAAGCAATAGGTTTTAAAGTTCACTCCCGTCCAGTGCTCCAGATAAACAGCGTATTTGCGTAAGTACTCAATTAATCAAAGTGCTGAGAGAACTGGTGGATCGATCGTCTCTGAATGTAAGTTTGGAGAATAGTCATGAGTTGAGAATCGCACTGTTCGTTTAAGCAGGTACATTATGTGGCGTCTGATTATGAAGATTCTGTTTGCCAATGGCAAAATGCACGAGCACAGTCCTACCGCCCCCGCCCATCAGGGCTTGAAGAAATAGACTAACTGCAAGATACTTCCACGCCGAGATGAAATCGACCGCACATGAGTACTGGTAAACAGCTTAGAGGATCTAAGCCTGGCCAGGCAAAGTGGTGCGAATCGGACCGTCCATGCCACAAGCCTATTTGGTTTCATTGCGCGACAGGCTTGATAATTATGTCATTTCATTTTAGTGTTGGGTAAAAGTCTCACAAAATTGGAAGCAACGTCTGTAAATGACCTAGTCAGTGTTGACGGGGATGTTAAACCTCAAAAACAAGCAAACAAACGTACAAACAAACAAGCACAGTCCAGAATTTTCTTCTGACGTTCTGCTCTGACATCTTAGGGGTGCTATCAATAACTAATACCTGGATTTTGTTCAGGGTCGGCGCCAGTCAGATGGTCAGTGATTGTCACGAGGACAATAACAAGCAACAGGCATTTTTTTCTTAGTCGAACCTGGTTAAACTCCTTTTTCAATCTTGTCAAAAAGACACTTAGAGACTGTTTAATCTACCACTACCATTTTATCATGGTGAATATACCTCGTAAATCAACTTTCCTCAGTACTTTCAGTACTTTGATTAAAATTATGTTCAATTACTTATTAATAAATGTCACATGATCACGCATGTAATAACACTTTGGCGGGAATAAGTAACGCCATGGCGACTTACATTTCTGATGAACAAATGACAGATTTCCAGACCCTAAAGCGAATTTTTAATGGTCATACGATAAACAGAATCTTACATTTTTGACCAACTCATAGAAAATTCATGAAATTTACCACAGGCCCGTTTAAAACATTTCGTATAAAATGACCACTCGTGTTAGATCTTTTATATTATGACCGACCTATTATTTGTTTGTTTGTTTGTATTGGGGTTTAACGGCCCAGTCAACACTATTTTTGGTCATTTTTGAGGCGGTCAATTTACCTGTCCACACTTTTCCTGGGCAGGCTTCTGAGTGAGCAGTTAACCAGAACAGTGCACATCCTTTCGCCAGAAACATACAACTGCCGTTCTTGAATCAGCGGAAGGATGACCGTACAAAAGATTTCATTATCAATCTCCATGAAAGAATGTTGCCGACCCCGACAGGTATCGAGCCCGCGTCCTCCTGATCATCAGTCAGACGCGCGTCCGACTGAGCTACCGAGGCCGGCACCGACCTTATGTTATAAAAAAAAATAATCGAGCCGAGCCAATAACAACTAGTCACGATGAGCTCGGATTATTGGCCATATCATGGTAACTACGGTGAAAGACAGGCAAGGTATCCCACCCCTTAATAAAAGAGGAGGGAACGGGGTTGCTGAATCGGACTCTGAAAGGACAGAGGAATTAGTTGGTCAATTCAATGATGTGTTTAATAAAACTGAGTTCAACGAGGCCACATAATTGACTGGAAGATCAGCCCCTTTGATGGAAAATATTGTTGTATCCTCGGCAGGAGTGATTAAGTTACTTACAGGCTTGAACCCGTCTAAAGCTTTAGGAGCTGGTGAGCTTCATCCTAGAGTCACGAAGGAACTAGTAAATGAGTTAGGTCCAGTTTTTTCTCATCTTTTCCAACAATATCTCGATACGGGTGAAGTCCCGAAAGAATGGCTCCTAGCAAACATCTGCCCACTTTTCAAAATAGGAGACCGGGCTCTTGCTCGTAATTATCGCCCGCTGCCAGTGACCTGTGTTCTATGTAAATTGCTTGAATACATAGTCTGCTCTAACATCATGGCCCACAGTTGAGCACGGTTATCAATGATTGGGCAAAAATCTTGGACAAAGGGGAGCAGGTGGACACATTTATTTTGGACTTCGAGAAGGCTTTTGACTCCCCATCTATTAAACTACTTAAATCTAAATTATTTGGTTATGGATTTGGTTGGGGTCGGCTCTCAAATGGACAGATTCCTTTCTTTGTTACAGGAAACAGTGTGATGTTGTTAATGGTGAATCTTCAGTATGGGCGCCAGTTTTATCTGGGGTCCCACAGGGGACTATTCTTGGTCCGCTGCTATTCTCCCTGTTCATTAATGATATTTCCACTGACATTGACTCAGAAATAAGATTGTTCACAGACGACTGTGTTTGCTATCGAGAAATCAGAGATACCGAGGACTCAATGGCACTTCAGAAGGATATAGATATATTAGGATGTTGGGCACGAAAATGGGGCGTGAGATTTCAGCCCGTTAAATGCAGATAACTAGTGGGAGAACAAATACAATTGATGCTTCATACACCTTAGAGGGAACGGTCCTCGAAAATGTGAATTCCATTAAATACCTTGGTGTCAAAATCGCACACGATTCGAGATGAAATACACACATTAGTAGCATGTGTACAACGGCGAATAGAACTCTTGTGTTCCTGAGGCGAAATATTCATCAGTGTCCTCGGGATATGAAAGATACAGCATATAAGAGACTTGTTCGCCCAATCTTCGAATATGGTAATTGCATCAGGGACCCAAGTGGAGTGGTCCTTAATGAAGAAAATGAAAAAGTTCAGATTAGAGCTGCTAGATTTGTAACAAGCAATTACTGCATTGAAACTGGGAGCATGACTGGAATTCTAGGCAAATTAAGCTGAGCGTCTCTCAAAAAAGGAGAAAAGACAGTAGGCTCATACTCTTATAGAAAGGTCTAAAGGGTGCTGCCAGAATTCCAACAGATGACCTTGTTCCCCACAGCAAGGCACTATAGAAAGAACCATTCAATGGTGTTTCAGACCCTTACTGCAAGAACTTACATTTATAAAGAATCGTTCTTCCCCCAAACCATTAGAGATTGGAATGCCCTTCCCGATTCGATTATTTCGACAGCTGAAGGTGCTGAGGACTGTGTAGCTAAGTTCACCTCTTTAGTTAGAGCTAGGGACTAACTTCTCATATCATAGGTCCTGGTGTATGAATGTCATTTGACGTATTACCAGTAACAATTCTGATTCTGATTCTGAATAAGTGTGGTGTAAATTAAACATTTTTGGATGAAGGACTTTATACCTTGATTCGTTTTATCGCCCACCAGATCAGGATGACCCAGAATATCTTGAGGCTTTTAATTCACCCTTTTCTAGGATAATGCCAAATGCAAATGCTCTCTTTTGTGCTCGTAAGTCTAGCCGCCCTGTCGTTAAGAGCCATTACAAACGGTTCAGAGCTCACGTACAAAAGGTAATAAGAGATGCATATTGGAAGCATGTTTCCAGCATCTTTACCTTTGAAGATACAAACACTCAAAGACAAACTAATACATACAAATAAACCGCAGCAGAAGAACCATATTGGAACGGTCAGTGAAACGAAACGAATTCCACTGGGGGGTGCTTAAATCGATTTTACGTGGCCGCAATCCTAGCCGTTATTTCCGTCGCGATTTAGACAAATATTTTTTCAGTCCGCTCGAAGGCCTCCAATCTCATCAGTGCAACATCTCCGAGAACACAAAAATCAAACAACCACGCAGATGAAACAACGGTGAGGACTCGACAGCAAGAAACCACTGAAATGCTGAAGTAAAAGAAAACCAACAGATAGATTCCGATGGGTCCAACCAGAGACAGAGCATCAGGCACCAACCAACATTACATAAAATTAGATACTCTCTAATTCTCAGACAGTCTTTACGCTGGAACCGCCATAGAATCTGAGGCCTGACCCACCGGCGTGCAATTTAAGAAGGAAGCAAAGCTGTCAACCCTCAAATGCGTTAGTTCTCTGCATAATATTGCATTAAACGGGCTGAAATCTCATGTCCCATTTTCATGCCCAACATCCTAATCTATCTATATCATTCTGAAGTTTCAGTGAGTCATCTGTATCTCTAATTTCCCGGTTGCAACCACGGTCATTTGCGAACAGTCTTATTTCTGATTTTTATTGATGTACAGGGAGAACAACAACGGATCAAGAATAGTACCTTTTGCGACTTCAGACAAAACTGGGACCAGTCCGAAGATTCACGATTAACAACAAAGCACTGTTTTCTGTAGCAAAGAAAGGAATCTATCCATTTCAGCTTGATCGCTCCTGTAGCTGACATGGCAATATTATCCATGAATGGGATCGATCTTCCAGTCAATGGAGCCTCCATGAACTCAATTTTATTAAACGCATCATTGAATTGACCAACTAGTTCCTCTGCCCTTTCAGAGTCTGATTAAGCAACCCCGTTCCCTCATCTCTTATTAATGGACGGGGTACCTTGTGTGCCTTTCTTCTTGCTATTGATATATCTGTAGAAGTCTCTGGGATTTGCCTTTACATCACCTACCAAGTTACTCACATACGATTAGCAATAGGTGCACTAATGCAAGTAGAACGCTTGGTTTCCTGAGGCGAACTCTTCATCAATGTCGACAGGATGTAAAAGAGGCAGCAAACACTGTATAAAGGACTAGTTCGCCAGATCTTGGAAGATATGGTAGTTGTATCTGGGACTCTAATAGAGTGGTGCTTAATAAAGAAATTAGAAAGGTTCAGAACAGAGCTACTATATTTATAGCTTTGAAACTGGGAGTATGACTTGAATACTAGGAAAATTAAGATGGGGTATACATATCTTCCATTACATCGTTCCGGTAACCAAGATCTGAAGGGAGTTAATTAAGATAAAAGTAGAGAAATGTTAGCGAGTGAGTGAGTTTGAGTTTTACGTCTCACAAACAGCTACGGTCATACGGAGACGGGACCTCGGTTTAAAGACTCATCCGAAAGTCTGGAGAAGCCCGGGGTCGATCCTGCGAACCCTGGTTTACAAAGCGAGTAGCATAACCACTACTCCACGGCTGCTTCTAGAGAAATGTTAGTGAGATGAGTTTGTACAGTGGGATCAAGAGTGTTAATTTAGTTAAAAGATAAACAAGATGTGTTTGTGAAACACGTACGTGTCCCCGGGCATGGTCATTTTTTTTTCAAAGTTGGTTACAGTTCAAAGTCAATGTCACAGGTCAAGATTTTTGGTTTGAGTGGGAAGCCCTTGGCACAAGGAACGTACATGCCAATTATGAAGGCTCTATCTTAAACGGTTCGAAGGTTATGAACAATAATATTTTAAGTAGGTCATAGGTCATGAATGTAAAGCTCTTGTCACAAGGAACCTACATGCCAAATATGAAGGCTCTATCTTAAACAATTCAAAAGTTATGAACAATTTTATTTGTTCTTTTAAGTAGGCCAAAGGTCAAGGTCATGGTCAAAACATTTTGCATGAATGTAAAGCTCTTATCACCAGGAACCTACATGCCAAATATGAGGGCCCTATCCCAAACGGTTCGAAAGTTATGACCAAAATGTTATTTTTTCTTTTAAGTAGGTCAACGGTCAAGGTCACAGGTCAAAATGAATGTAAAGCTCTTGTTACAGGGAACCTACATGCCAAATATGAAAGCTGTATCTCAAACGGTTCAAAAGTTATGACCAATAACTTTTTCTTTTATGTAGGTCAAAGGTCAAGGCCACAGGTCAAAATTTTTTGTGTGAAGTCACCAGGAGCCTACATGCAAAATAAAAAGACTGTATCTCAAATGGTTCAAAAGTTATGACCAAAATGTTATTTTTTATTTTAAGTAGGTCAAATATCAAGGTCAAGGTCACAGGTCAAAAGTGTTTGCATGAATGTAAAGCTTTTGTCACAATGAACATACATGGCTGTATCTCAAGCGGTTCAAAAGTTATGACCAATGTTATTTTTTTCTTTTAAGTAGGTCAAAGGTCAAGGTCAAGGTCATAGGTCAAACTTTTTTGCATGAATGTGAAGCGTTTGTCACAAGGAACCTTCATGCCAAGTATGGACACTCTACCTCCAACGGTTCAAAAGTTATGACCAACGTTAAAGTTGTCCACGTACAAACCAACAAACAAACAAACCAACAAACAGACAGGGCATAAACAATGTGTCCCCGCTATCGCTACCGGGGACATAAAAAACAGATACTGGCGTTTAAGGTATTGAGTGGGTGTTTGAGTTTTACGTTCCACCAACAGCTAAGGTCATAGGGAGACGGGGCCTCGGTTTAAAGACTCATCCGAAAGTCTGGAGAAGCCCGGGATCGAGCCCTCGACTCCTGGTTTATGAGGCGAGAAGCGTAACCACTACACCATGGGGGCTTCTAGGTGTTGAGTGGACTACATGGCAAACATCTGTACTGAACTGCGCCAGGGTTAGAAGAATCGGTATGTGAGCTGGTAAGGCATTCCAGTGTATGACATTCCGGGGATGGGGATGTAAACTTGTAGTCAACAGCAGGTATTGCTACAAGGTCGTATGTGACCTTATACAGGCGGGCCAGCCGACTGTCAATGCGTCGCTGGTCGAAGGGGTGCAAGTTGAAATCCTGTAGCATTGCAGACACGCTAGATATGTATCGGCATCGGGTTACCCATCTAGCGGCCCTGCGTTGCACTAATTCCAGTTTATAATATAAAAAAATAGAAGTGAAGGCAATGATCAGGAATCGATACAATTACCCCACAGCTCCCACCACAGACACCAAAGGGAACGAAACACAAACATGAAACAACTAGACCCTAATGGAAACATCAACAGTGGAAGGCAAAAAGGACAGTCACTTTCCCACAAAATGGCCAACCCGCTATCTAAATCAAAATAATATAAACGATACAAACACCCAAAGACAAACCATAACAAAAATGAACCGCGACAGAAGAACCGCCTTGGAACGGTCAGTGAAACGAATTACACTGGGGGGGGGGGGGAGCTTAAATCGATTTTACGTGGCCACAATCCTCGCCTTTACTCCCGTCGCGATTTAGACAAATAATTTGTTCAGTCCGCATGAAGGCCTCCTAACTCATCAGTGCAACATCCCCGTGAACACAAAAAATCAAGCAACCACAAAGATGAAACAACGGTGAGGACTCGACAGCAAGAAACCATGTAATTACGGTAGGGATCTTTAACCTGCACAGGGGATGATTCTCCCGGCACAGGGGCCTCTAGTTAACGTCCCGATCCGAAGGACGGTGCACTTTATGACATTCATCCCTGCAAATGATGCCAATGGAGCGTGTTCGGACACTGAAATTTTATCGAACCCGAGACCTCTAGCATCAGAGGCAAGTGCACCAACCACTGAGCTATCACTGAGTCTTAAGATAGATAGATAGATAGATAGATAGATAGATAGATAGATAGATAGATAGATAGATAGATAGATAGATCTGACATTGACAAAGAATCGTTCTTCCCTCAGACCATTAGAGATTGGAATGCCCTTCCCGATTCGATCATTTCCACAGGTGAAGGTGCTGAGGATAGTGTACCAAAGTTTGCCTTTTTGGTGAGAGCTAGGGACTAACTTTCTATACCACAGGACCTGGTGTATTCATGAATTTCATTTGACGTATCACCTGTAACAATAAATTATTCGGGTTCTGATTATCATAGACAATAGACAATATTATCCTTTCTTTCTTCTCTGTATTATCCCTCTTCCTCTCAGAGGCACCGCAAGATTGCGTTAAAATTTATGTACATACGGGATTCATGACAAAACATAGAAAGACAAAACATAGACCGGACATAACATAGATGCGACAAAAGATGGAACTACACAACAAAGAAAAATAAGAGGCAGCGCAAGACTGCGTTAAAATTCATGTATATATATCGGGTTCATGGCAAAACATTGACCGGACATAACATAGATGCGACAAAAGATGGAACTACACAACATAGAAAAATAAGATAGAAAAAAAAACAGAGAAAAAACGTAGAAAAAAATCAAAAGCGGAGACAGTTCCGACTAACTATTCAAAACTAAATAACAAGTAAAACAAGAGCTGTCACTATATAGGTGACCAATGCCCCCCCCCCCCCCCCCCCCCCCCCCCCCGTGGGAGCCAATTTCTGAGTTGTTGTTTTTTGTTGTTTTTTTGCAAAATTTCAAGGGGAGATAATTCAGCCAAAAATGAATGACAACAGAGTTATAGCCCTTGGTCAGAATGTAGCCCTTGTGATGGTGAATAAGTGTGTGAAGTTTCTTGGGGCTAGGTCAAATAGGGGGTTGGGGTGCATAATAACGGTTTCAAAATACATAACTGAGGTAAAAAGAAGGAAGGAATGAGAAAGTGAACAAATAATATAGGTACTCTTCTTTTATTTCAATAAAACACAACGATACTGGTCAGAATTGAATTGTTACTGGTGACACGTCAAATGACATTCATACACCAGGAACTTTATATCAAAAGCAACAATAGTCATGATAACAGCAAGTTACCGGCCCCGATAGCTCAGTGGTAGAGCGTCCGCTTCGGGAATGGGAGGTCGCGGGTTCGATCCCCGGCCGCACCATACCAAAGGCGTGAAAAATGGTACTAGGAGCTCCATTGGCTGACGCTCGCATTATCAGGGGTAGTCCTAGGAAACTAAATGAAGGCGGGTAAGTATTTGTTAGATGATACTTTGTTTGTCGCAATAAAAGCTCTACAGAGCTTATGTTATTTGTTTATCTAGCTATCTTCTGATACTGCGTCGGTCACATTTGACCATTACCGCAGGTGTATATTACATACACTCCAGGTTTTGCAGGATGAAAGCCTACACAGTAATCATGTAATTACGGTAGGGATCTTTAACCTGCACAGGGGATGGTTCTCCCTGCACAGGGGGGCCTCCAGTTAACGTCCCGATCCGAAGGACGGTGCACTTGATGACATTCATCCTTGCAAATGATGCCAATGGAGCGTGTTCGGACACCGAAATTTTATCGCCGTTGCCGGGGATCGAACTCGGGACCTCTAGCATCAGAGGCAAGTGCACTAACCACTGAGCTATCACGCTCCGATGTTTCGAATATGCGACGTTAAATAAAGCTTCTTTATCTTTATTTTATGGCTGATACACATCCAGGGTAAATAATTATTTTAAGAAAACAGCCCCAGTCATTAAGAAATGTTTTTGCAGCCTGGGCATCACACTTTTCTGCTAGGCTCTCCCTGAGCTGATTTAGGGTGGACCCTGTTGTCCTCTTATGAGGTTTAGAAGTATCGGAAGAAAGAAAGAAGTCCGGATACTATGAAAAGGTGGACACCTCGTCACTGTGTCGAAAATATATTCCTATAAACAGGTATATACGTATTCCAGTACCGGATTATTTGCGCAGGGCGCAAAACTTCCAGCTAAGGAATTTTTGCGCCTATCGATCACAGAAATCCGCAAAATGGATTTTTTGCGTACGTACGCAGATTCATTATCGAACAGTGGTTTTTTTCTGCGTACGTCCGCAAAAATTCCAGACTCTCATCTATGATAGACTGGGGGAAAAATCAAGCTTAGGATTTTTTGCGCCTATTGATCACAGTGATCCTAAAATGGATTTTTTGCGTACATACGCAAATTCTTTATGGAAGAGTGGAATTTTCTGCGTACGTCCGCAGAAAGGACGCCAAAATTCCAGACTCTCACATATGTAAAACTGGGAAAAAATCCAGCTTAGGAATTTTTGCGCCTATCGATCACAGCTATCCTAAAATGGATTTTTTTTTGCGTACATACGCAAATTCATTACGAAAGATTGGATTTTCTGCGTACGTCCGCAGAAAGGACGCAAAAAATCCAGACTCTCACATATGTAAGACTGGGAAAAAATCCAGCTTAGGAATTTTTGCGCCTATCGATCACAGCTATCCTAAAATGGATTTTTTTTGCGTACATACGATAATTCATTACGAAAGATTGGATTTTTCTGCGTACGTCCGCAGAAAGGACGCAAAAAAATTCAGACTCTCATATGTGTTAGACTGGAAAATTACCTTTATTGCTAATAACCGTATGTCGAACATTTTGAGTTTTCTAGAGCCTTGGATTTTTTTTCTGCGTACATGTACGTCGCCAGAAAGTCCTCAATATAAGGTGCAAAACAGAAGTGAAGCCAAATCATAAAATGATATGGGAATATCACCGCCACTCCTTATAATCCTATTTTGGACTTTTGGCAGGGCGCAAAAGCTTTCGGCCTGCGCATTTTTGCGACTATCGATCAAAGTAACCGTATTATGGATTTTTTGCGCACATACGTTAATTATTTGTAAAGGCTGTAATTTTCTGCGTTTGTCCGCAGAAAGGATGCAAACTTTCCAGAATTTCATTTTACAGAGCATTGGATATTTCTTTTTCTTTTTTTCCGTACGTCAGCAGAAAATCCTCCAAACGAGGCGCAAAACAGACGTGAATGTTTTCATAAAATGAATTAGGAATATCACCGTCAATGCTTATAATACTAGCAGGGCGCAAAAGCTTCGGTCTGCGATTTTTTGCGCCTATCGTAAAGGCGTTATGTGCATATCTATGATGGATTTTTTTGCGTTCCTACGCTCATTCTTCAGAAAGGACGAAACTTTTCCAGAATGTATACGCATATCATTTACAGAACCGTGGATGTTTCTGCACAGAAAGTCCTGAAAGCGAACATGTTGGTTTGGGAATATCACCGGCAGAGTGATAATAACTTTTGGCTCACATCCATTAAATGTTTTTGGAGTTCTCCAAGGGAGACGTAACATTTCATATGTTGGATTGGAAACGCCACTAGCTAGGCTAATAATCCTATAATGGGCTTTTTGCATACATACGCATATTATTTATACAGTGTCGTGGAAACGTGTGTGCGTCCGCTTAAAACCATTTAACGTAACACACACTTCGCGTTAGCCGGATGCTCATAGTCCCATGGGGGAGCGGGGTGGGAGTTGTTGGGGGGGGGGGGGGGGGAATTACCTGCTACTTAGGCTGGGACCTAGCACCAAAAATACAAAGATTGACAAAATATATAAGGGAACTTCAAAAGTTTGAGGAGTCAGAATGTAATCGAAAAAGGGAGATAAAAACGAAAAAAAGTTTAATGTCGTTATCAAAAGGTAACAACTCTTAAAAGGTGCAAAATCTTTCTTTGAAGAGTAGTACCGGATATTGAAAATTCTCATTACGCAAATGTCTGATGTACTTAATGGACACGCCTATAATCATAGAAAAAATGGAGAGGATAAATTTAGGCCATGTCTACATCCAATCCAATGACATATCGATATGTACATATAGAATATATTTATGTGTCATGAAATTTCTAATCAAAAGATAAAATGCGAACATGGAATTTTAAACAATTTGGAAATGCATATTTAATCTAAACTGCATACAAGACCTGTTTTGGTTATATTACAATAGCACACCCATTGTGCTAACTACTGCGTCATTCGTAGCCGTAAAACTAGCGTTTTTCCCGGTAAAGTTTTGATAGTTTCATTACTTCTGTTCCAAACATAGATTGTGGGTGCTCTTTAGAGCCACCTCATTGGGGCGGTTCTAACGAGTACCCACAACATATATGTTGTCTCGCAAAAGTTAGAGAAAATCATGTATATCCATGCATGTAAACTCCCCTTCTCTATTAAATGGGATTTGCAGGGATGTTTGTCCAATATTACGGACTTGTGAACGTGATCATACACCGCCCTGCCCATCGGGTCTTGAAGAAATAGATGGGCTGCACGATGCTTCCACGCAGAGCTGACACCGTCCGCCCAATAGTACTGGTAAACCGTTTAGAGGATCTAAGCCTGTTCAGGCACCGCGGTGCGAGTCGGGCCGTCAACAGAAAACAGCGTCTGATCACGATCCACACTATTTGCTTAAAAACCGGAATTTTAGGGTTAAAAGAAACAGTTTAAAACACAGTCCAGGACTATTTAGTTTATACAATATTTTTATTTACTTCTTTTCAATTACGGATATATAACAAGAATATAACATATTAGAAAGATCAACAGGATTTGAAAACAAGCAAGGTTGCTTATACTAATCATCTCCCATTTCTCTGACCTACACTCAGAGGCAATCGACCCACCAGTACTCTCAGTGCTTTGATTATTTCAGTGACGGTCTGCGCACAATCAAAGAGATATGTAGATAATATGATACGAGTTATTATCGTTTCGCAACTTTATCCAGTAGACAATAACTTACCTGCGATCCGAAGACCCTTCTTAAGTCACTATTAAGTTGGAACGACAAGTGTTACTATTGTGTGCCGTGTTACTATTTAATCCGTATTTATAGATATCCATAATTCCAATTATGGAAATCAATAAATCAAAATGTTATTATCCATTATTCAGCTGATTTATGGATATCCATAAATCGAATTATGGATATCTATAAATCGGGCTAAATTATGGAGTTCCATATTTCGAGTTATGGATATCCATAAATAGTTATTTATATCCATAAATAAATATGGTTATCTATAAATAGGAAATAAACAGTAAAAGGGCGCCCCATATTTTACGGCCGTCCTCGTGTCAATGTATAAGGTGTTTACATAGTTTTCTTGTTTTTAACATGCATTTGATGATGACAGGAGTGTCCTCTGGAATTTTTGATGGCTCTAGCATACGGGGTTTGGACCAAGTATATAATCGGGTTTTAATGGAGTGTCTAATTGAGAGGGGGCTTGTGGGATATATGATGTACGGATATGTAATATGTATTGTGGGACTTTTACCCGACATTGAGATGAAATGACTTCTCAAGCCCTGTCGCCCAATGAAACCATAAGGGTTTATTAGCATGGACGGTCCGCCTCGCACCGCGGTTCCTGGACAGGCTTAGATCCTCTAAGCGGTTTACCAGTACTAGTGTGCGGGCCGGATTCAGCTCTGCGTGGAAGCATCATGCAGCCCATATATTTCTTCAAGCCCCTATGGCCGGGGGCCGTTATTTGGCTTGGATTTAGCCGGGTCTGAACCCAGAATTTATAGGCACTATTTTACCGGGGTCAACCCGGAGACCATCACGAAAACACTCCTATATAATTTTGCCCCCCCCCCCCCCCCCCCGGAACCCCACTTTTATATGGTAAAACTGGGGTTTACAGGGGTAAACTATATTTTTCTTATTTATGCTCTAAAATATAGATTGTGGGTAATCGCTATGAGACGGTTCTAACGAGTACCCAAATCTATATTTTGAGCAGAAATAAGAAAATATCACAATTTTACATCTTAAGATTTTAATTTTTTCGGCGTTAAAATTTCCAATGTATTTGTATAGGCGTGTTTTCGTAATGACACAACACTCTCCATCTCTTAACTTTTTAATTGAAGCCGAGCTAAAATGCTTCAAATTATAGCTTTGAAAAAAAAAAAAAGCTGTTCACAAACACAATATTCAAAAGTACGCATGTTACTTGTTTAGTGTTAAGAGTTTTTTTCTCGGGTTGTTCAATACTGTTAAATGTGAGCCATCTACATTCTTAATTGACTCTTAATTAGACTCAGTGCGGCTATCTTTATGACTGCATGTATAAGTAATTACCAAGGGGTCCTGTGGTGAGAGATCCGCCCCATGATCAAATTGTTCAAACACCGAGAGGTGGGTGTGACTAATTTGTTCACCAGACCATTTCTTATCATCAAAGTCTCTATTAGGTAACAACCTAAGATCAAATGAGGATCATAAAGTTTTGTATCAAGGTTTAACCGAAAGTCTAATCATGTTCTGCTCTGTTTGGATGAGATATTTTTACGGTTTTGGCTTTACGTTCATACTAGCAGATGGGATAGCCTGCTAACAACAAATGCTCATAGCTTTGGCATCAGTGCAATCTGATCATTGGGATAATAGGCTTTTTGTCGGCATAATCTCTACTTATGCGGCGTTGATAGCATTCCATGTGAATGCATTTTCAGGGTATTTTTTAATCTGATAGAATTGAAGGCATCTGTTTGTTTGATTTTAGGTTTAACGTCCCCGTCAGCACTGTATAGGTCATTTTGGAGACGTTGCTACCAATTTTGTGGGACTTTTACCCGACATTGAGATGAAATGACATCTCAAGCCCTGCCGCCCAATGAAACCAATAGGGTTTATAAGCATGGACGGTCCGCCTCGCACCGCTTTGCCTGGGCAGGCTTAGAATCTCTACGCGGTTTACCAGTACTCGTGTGTGGACGGTTTCAGCTTTACGTGAAAGCATCGTGCAGCCCATCTATCTCTTCAAGCCCCGATGCGCGGGGGCACAGAATTGAAGTCATAAGTAACATGCAAAATTTGAAACCACAAATTTTTATCTGATTCGCCTATATCCAGTATGCACAGGAACAGGCCGTTCATTTATTGCTTTTTATTTGAGAAAGCATCTTCACATGCGTTAAACCCGGTCACTATCCAAAGAGGATCTTACATGGGTGGTCATTTTGTATGGGCCTTCGGCGATTTTCATAAATTTCATATGTAATTACGGGTGCATCACGAAAACACGCCTTTATAATTCTGACCACATCCAACCCCAATTTTATATAGTAAAACTGGGATTTATAGGGGTAAACCTTATTTTTCTTATTTCTTCTCTAAAATATAGATTGTGGGTGCTCGTTAGAACTGCCTTGATGAGGCAGTCCTTGCGAGTACACATTATCTAAATTTTGAGCAGAAATTAGAAAAATAAAATTAAAATGTTCGCTTTTTCGCTGGTTAAGTTTACAATGCAATTGGATAGGCGTTTTTTCGTAATTTTTAATTCGTATTCGTGTGTGTGTGTGTGTGGCTTTACGTCCCACCATAAGTAAGATCATACGGAGACAGTGGGGGGGGGGGGGCTGGCTTAAAGACTCTTCCTTAAGTCTGGAGAAACCCGGAATCGAGACCACGACCCCTGGTGAGTCGAGTAGCATAACCACTTCACCATAGAGGCTTCTCAAATGATAGGTTTGTTAGAACCGATTTATTGAGACCCGGATTGAGGCGGTCCTAATGTAACGGGTATGCTAGGTCTGTTCGTAGGGCAGCTGTCGGTAGCTGCCGTTTGCTGGTCGCTTAGTATTGGTTATTTATAGTGTGTCGTTTTTCTATAAATCACATATTTTTGATATATCACTAAATCGATTTTGTGATATCACTAATTCGATTTTGTGATATCGCAAATTGCGATTTATTTCGCATAAACCAAATGCTTAAACCTACATATTTTTTTGTTTGATTTGAGGTTTAACGTCCCGGTCAACACTATTTAGGTCATTTGGAGACGTTGCTTCCAATTTTGTGGGAATTTTACCCGACATTGAGATGAAATGATATCTCAATCCCTGTCGCCCAATGAAACCAATAGGGTTTATAAGCATGGACTGCGAGTCGTTATTTCTGGTTAATATAACGACTCGCAGCAATTTTCCTGGGCAGGCTTAGACGTTCTAAGCGGATTACCGGTACTCATGTGCGGTCGCTATCAGCTCTGCGTGGAAGCATCGTGCAGCCCAATCTATTTCTCCAAGCCCCGATTGGCGGGGGCGGGTTAAACCTACAGATACATTTGTTTGTTTGTATTGGAGTTTAACGGCCCAGTCAACACTATATTAGGTCATTTTTGAGCCGGTCTGTTCACCTATCCACACTTTTCCTGGCTTGCTTATACGTTAGCGGTAACCAGTATAGTGCACATTCTTTCAACAGAAACTGCCAACTTCCTTTCTTGAATCAGCGGAAGGGAGAGAATGACCGTAAAATAGATTTCATGATTATTTCCATAAAAGGATCCGATGATGTCGACCTCGGCAGGTATCGAACCCGCGTCCTCCTGATCACCAGTCAGACACGCATCCAACTGAGCTACCGAGGCCGGTAGTCCTAAAGCCACGACCACATGCGCTAGTTTGCACATTAGCCAATTGTGCATAGGCGAGCAAAAGTATTTTTTCTTAGAGTTCACATGGACGAACCACTATGGGGACATAATGAGACTAACGGTTCTCAGTAACCTGTCGCAAATGACCACACATACTTATGGTAGGAATGGAGTTGATGCGGTAATGGGGAATCAGAGCGACTTACCGCCCGTTGTGTGTCGCTAGTGAGCACCACTCGAGACAATGGTCCTTATCACTATTACCTGTTATCCCAGTTTTGGGTATCAGTCGACCCAAAAGCAAACAGTGTAAACTCAGATCAGACTCCGCGTTCTAAGGTTTAAATGGTCTTGGTCTTTTCTTCCTCAGATTCTTAGGCATCAAATCAGCAGCTTCATTTCTGACATTCTTGAATCAACGGAAGGGAGAGAATGACAGTAGAAAAGATTTCATGATCAATCTCCATGAAAGAATGTTGCTGATCCCGGCAGGTATCGAACCCGCGTCCTCCTGATCACCAGTCAGACGCGCATACGATTGAGCTACCGAGGCCGGCGCCTTGGATTGGAATACAGTCGACATTCGATGGCTCGAACCCCTTTGGGACCATGAAAATTTGTTCGAGACAGCGGTAGTTCGAGCAACAGAGGGTTGCTATTATAGTGCCATACCAGGAGGCATAATGGAGATAATTGTGGGATATCTTTTCGGTGTTCTGTATTATAAATGTACGTTGTGTGTACTCATTAGAAGCGCCTCATCGAGACGATTCTAATGAAAACCCACAGCATACATTTGCAAGCTAAATGAAGAAAATCTTCATAAATTACCCCTATATCGTATTTGGAGGCATTCTCTGCGGACTGAAGAACGGGTTCGACTCATCCATGGTAAAGGAGCCATCGGAGATCGAGCCATTGAAGTTCTACTGTATTTGTTTTTGAATATTATTGCTCACATTGTAATTACAACTGTTTTGTATCGACAACTAAACGGACTCATTTCAATGTTTTATTGATACAGATTATTTGTCTCAGACGTTCATCTGAATCCTTATCGTATATGCCTTAAATCATGTTTGCTTTGTATTGTGTATGTAGTAAACCAATAAACTATACCAAATAAAGAGTAATTAAAACCTAATTAAATATACCAAATAAAGAGTAATTAAAACCTAGCTTACGCTTCTTTTTGCATCTTTGATTAGTCAAAATGCACGTTACTTATGTTTAGAAGTAAATGGCGTCGTATTTTTGTATAAGGTTCCGTGCCTATATTATTTGGATACATGCATGATCAGTCTTCACATGTCGCAGTAGTCAGGTGGATTAAGCAGAGAAGGCGTTACATGGGTGTACAAGCGTGTAACATAAGATTCCATGGGTTTGCAAGCTAAATGAAGAAAATCTTCATAAATTACCCCTATATCGTATTTGGAGGCATTCTCTGCGGACTGAAGAACGGGTTCGACTCATCCATGGTAAAGGAGCCATCTGCTCACAAACATACTGGGGGCTATTATAAAAACCTTTGGGGCTCCCGCTCCAATTTATTTCAATTGAACAAATATGCAATATATCAAGTGCTTTATTTTGTTCAAAACACAGACTGTGTTACTCGTTCGAGCCTCAGTGAGGCTGTGGCTTTTATATGGGGTACGTTGTCCCCGTAAACACTACTTAGGTCATTTTGGAGACGTTGCTTCCAATTTTTTTGGACTTTTACCCGACATTGAGATGAGATGACACCTCGAGCCCTCCCGTCCAAATTTATAGGGTTTATATGCAGGGACGGCCGAAAGCCACCACTTTACCTGGGCAGGCATAGGCCCACGTGTGAGCGGTGTGCAATCGGTTTCAGCTCTGTATAGAAGCATCGTGCTCTCCAAGCACCGATGGGCGGGGGCATCAATGAGGCTGTGGCAGCTAAAGTAGCAACCGCTGTTTGCAGCGGGATGAAATGTATCGCAAATTTTTGTCACTTAAGTGTTTAGCGGTTACAACATTGAACATCATCGTGATATAGCCGACAGTTTTTTTATTTGTACATGTTCTTCAATGCCATGGTGCTCGTTAGAACCACCTTGTCAGCGATTATCTAACAACCTATGCCTTTGAACAGAAACTGAAAAAAAATGTATGCTCTTTTAAACCCCAGTTTCTCTATAATGGATGTCCATTCCATTGACTTGTCAACATGGCGCGTTTCGAAAGAAATTTATTTTTAATATCTCCCGGATACTCATAAAGTTCTAAATAAGCTTTTTCAAATAGTAAAGTGGAAGATTTTGGGAGAAGGGCTTGAGATGTCATTTCAACTAATTGTCGGGTAAAAGTGCCACAGGATCGGAAGCAGCAGCCTTTAAAAACTGACCTTTATTGTTTGACGGGGACGTAAAACCTCAATTCAAATAATGATTGACATAAAAGTTTACCTGTTCCCGAACATAAGTATTGTTGTCAAAGGGAGGCAATAAAGTATTTTGGAGGCTATAGGCAAATGTATGTAACGATCTCCCACAGGCGCAGAAAATGTTTTAGAGGAACATCTGCTTTTGTACGCAAAAATCCACGCATCAACTAGAAAATCGCGTATGACTGCAGAAATTGCTTCCGAGGAATATATATGCGTACGCAAAAATATCATCTACTTTAATAGAAATTAAAGTTTGAGCGCAAATAGTCCTTTCATGGAATATCTGCATAGGGACGCAAAAATATCCACGTCTCTAATAGAATTTTGCGTTTGAGCGCAAAAACTCTAACTGTGGAATATCTGCTTCCATACGCAAAATATACACGGGTCTAATAAAACAAAATCGGAGGAGCGCCAAAACTCCTTTCAAGAATATTCCAAAGACAGAGTTTCTGCGTAGGATAGATTTGTTTGTTTTGTTTGATTTGAGGATAGAGTGACAATGAAGTGCGTTCATATTAATTCATATAAATTTGTATATGAGCGCAGAAATTGCTTCCGAGGAAAATATATGAGTCTGAGCGCAAATAATCCTTTCATGGAATACCTGCAAAGTTACGCAAAAAATATCCACGTCTCTAATAGAATTCTGCGTTTTAGCGCAAAAATTCTAACTGTGGAATATCTGCTTCCATACGCAAAATATCCAAGGATCTAATAAAAAAATCGGAGGAGCACAAAAACTCCTTTCTGGAATATTCCAAAGACAGAGTTTCTGCGTAGGATAGACAGGCAATATAGTGCGTTCATATAAATTCGTATATAAGCGCAGATAATGCTTCCGAGGAATATATTTGCGTCTGAGCGCAAATAATCCTTTCATGGAATATCTGCGTAGGCACGCAAAAATATCCTCGTCTATCTGTAACAGAATTTTGCGTCTGGACGCAAATAGTCCAATTGTGAAATATCTGCTTCCATACGCAAAATCGTAAGAGCGCAAAAGCTCCTTTCTGGAATATTTCAAAGACTGAGTTTCTGCGTAGGACGATGTAATTCCAATTCAGTGACAATATAGTGTATTGATATGCAAAAATCCAATGCAGGATTATTTGCGCCCAAATTTACATCTGAGCGCAGATAATGCTTCCGAGGAATATATTTGCGTCCGAGCGCAAATAATCCTTTCATGGAATATGTGCGTAGGTACGCCAAAAATATCCTCGTCTGTAATAGAATTTTGCGTCTGGACGCAAATATTCCAATTGTGAAATATCTGCTTCCGTACGCAAAATCGTAAGAGCGCAAAAGCTCCTTTCTGGAATATTTCAAAGACCGAGTTTCTGCGTAGGATGATGTAATTCCAATTCAGTGACAATATAGTGTATTGATATGCAAAAAATCTAATGCAGGATTATTTGCGCCAAAATTTACATCTGAGCGCAGATAATGCTTCCGAGGAATATATTTACGTCTGAGCGCAAATAATCCTTTCATGGAATATCTGCGTAGGTACGCCAAAAATATCCTCGTCTGTAATAGGATTTTGCGTCTGGACGCAAATATTCCAATTTTGAAATATCTGCTTCCGTACGCAAAATCGTAAGAGCGCAAAAACTCCTTTCTGAAATATTCCAAAGACAGAGTTTCTGCGTAGGACGATGTACTTCCGATTCAGTGACAATACAGCGTATTCATATGCAAAAACTCCAATGCAGGATTATTTGCGCCCAGCGCAAATACTCCAAATCTGGATCGATATATACCTCCTATAAAGCGATAGCTTGTTCTGCTAAAATTATTTCCCTTGATAAGCTTTGCTGCTGCATTGTGGGAACGTTCCCAACAAGTATTCGCCATATTGGAATGGGAGAAATCGTAACCCAAAACAAAAGAGAAGAGGATATAGCCTACTTACTTAGCTTGTAAACGGATACGCACAACTGCACTGCTTAAAGCAATATTCAGCTTATGATTATGAGCGGTCTTGACAGCAAAAAGCCAAAACGAAGGAAAATCAAGAAGGCTATTGTCGCCAAGGCTCCAGGCCCAAACCCAGCGGCCAGCAAACTCGAAGAGCCTTCTTCGAACACCGACAGCGAGGTAGAAAAAAAATACTAGTGAAATAGACTTTGTCGGTTCAAACTTAACTTAACTTTGCAATCATGCCTGCTGTATAGTCTAGACACTCCCACGCCCAAAGCAAAACCTAGTTGATTGTATTTCAGTTGGCCCTAGACTCCTGGGAAAATTTTTATACAAACAAGAGGGTCTGAGGGTTAACATAAGCGCTTTCAACCCTAACACGAGGTAATAGTAAATAGCACACTGAAGGAACATTCCTCAGATGACATTCATTCACCAAGGCTGTGATATGGGAAGGCAGTCTTTAGCTCTCACCAAATCGGAATTTTTTATACACGTGACACATCCTTAGACGTCACCAGGTACTTTATCAAGAAGCCCTGCGAGTAATGGTTAGAATTGACCGATCGCAGTAAAAGTACAAAGAGAAAGAAAGGTGGTGTGGTGGTTGAGCTATTCACCTCGTAAACCAGGACATAGGTTTGATTTTGGGCTTCTCCTGACATTTGGAAGAGTCTTAAACCTAGGTCCCATCTTGGTATGACCATAAAATTCGCTATGGGCATAAAAAAAGGCATGTATACAGTAACTGCCAGTTACTTTATCCTCAAACAAAAAGAACTGTGATGTATTTAGTACTATTGTCGACAAGTCGACTGAATTAGTGATCCAATTTTGTCAGTTTTTCTCTACATACTTCACCGTCACGAACATATTTGACAGGTGCGCTTGTCAAGAGTTAATTTAAGACTTCTAAGATAAAAGATGAAGCAAGATAGTGGGATTGATTAAGTATGGTTTGGGTTTTACAGCCCTTTCAAGATTATTTCACTTAGTTATCAAGCCAATCGCAGGGTTTATTCTGGGCCTGTATTTGAGTGAGAGAAAAAATCCCAATTGGACGAATTCAATGAGAGACTTTCAAATTCACTGAGATTTTTTCTCTCACTTCGACAAAATGAGTGAGATTTTTTATTCTGTAAATGCATTTAATGCAATTACAATGTTTTATTGTCAGGGGAGATAACTAAAACACGATGGCATTTAGAGTTTTGGTTTTTGGTCATAACAGACATTCTAAATTTTGGGTACAACCATACCAAGTTAAATCAATATTTCAAGGGGTTTTGGAGTTATGGCAATCGGATGGTTATATTTCCAGGGGAGATAACCAAATTCCCTGTGCACCAAGAGTTGTGGTTCTTGCTCCTGAAATGTCTTCTTGACATCATGTACAACTTTATCAAGTACATGCACCATCAATGTCTCAAAAGTTATTGGAGTTATGGTGAGGCATTTCACAATGTTGAGACTGCCAGACAGATGCGAGGCTGACTGCTATATATCCTCCGAACCTATTTGTCACACCATATTTTCCCCTGCCAATATTTTCATAATTATGATTGAAGACAGAATGATGTACCTATCAAGTATAATTAGTACGTTATTTCTGTCCGTCTTTTAACTGCAATAATATGGTTGTTAGCATAGGTTTATCCAGCTAATCCAATTAGCAATTAAAGACTTTGACACGCATGATAAACATGAGCTTGCAAAGATCAAAAGTGTTAGTTTATTATGCAGTTTACCACTGATGTTTTTTATTTCATTCATACGGAGATTGTTTTTGACATCATGAGCGGAATCTTATTTCTTTGCTTTCTTTTTTTTTGCCTTTCATAATCTTGATAAGGCTGCCCATGTCGGCAGCCTGATCAGTGTCTTCGCTCTCCATAGTATGAATTCTTGTGAACAGTAAACACTCTGACAAGACTCTGCATTCAGCGCATTACTCGACAGGCATTTTCTAATGACAGACATTGAACAGTCTGACACCAGCACTCGTTGGCTTACAGGGTATTCAGAGGTGTAAAATTTCCCTCAAACTTACTCGCCCTTATCTTATAAACTTTTCATTTAGGTGCTAAAAATGAAGAAAAAGTAAGGTCAGTTTTGAAAACCTTACTCGCCCTGCCTTAAAACTTACTCGCAAATGCGAGCGGGCAAGTGGAATTTTACACCCCTGGGTATTGCATGACCCCTGCCCATAGGGGCTTGAAGAAAAATATGGGCTGCATGATGCTTCCACACACAGCTGAATCTGGCCCGCACACTAGTACTGGTAAACCGCTTAGAGGATCTAAGCCTGTCCAGGAACCCCTGTGCGAGGCGGACTGTCCATGCTAATAAACCCTATTGGTTTCATTGAGCGACAGGGCTTGAGATGTCATTTCATCCCAATGTTGGGTAAAAGTCCCACAAAATTGGAAGCAACGTCTCCAAAATGACCTTTACAGTGTTGACGGGGACATTAAACCTCAAATCAAACAAACAGGGTATTGCAAACAGTAATGTCGGACGCAGAAATGGCTGCATATACAAGAAGTTTAAACATTCTTATACATTTACATGCAAATGAGCCGGCGCACAACAAGAAAATAAACGTTTAAAATGTTTTCTTCCAAGGATGGAACAGAGCAGCCTGTGAATCTAGCCAAAGTGGATAAATTCTTCGCTTGTCAGTCTTTTTAAATGCTGGAGGTCATAGAAGGTGTATATAAAGTGCAAAGGCTGATCAGACTGCACAGGCTGATCTGCGTCTTCATCTGCCGCACAGGTAAGTTGCATCCAAAAACTGCGGGAAATTTTCTACTGACTACAACTGACGCACATGCTAAAAAAGATGCACTGTGATCAAAGGCGGGAAATTTGGTGCACAGTAAAAACTCTAGAAAAATTGTGCGACCGGTAAAGACAGATCAGTCTGCCTTAGTCGCCCGCGTTATTTATGATTGTTGAAGCTTGGACAAACAATAGCATACACGTATCTAATTACCGCAATAGGTGTGAAAACACATTTCGGATAATTCTTGTTGTCACAATAGACATTTGACCACATAGTAGTTGTACAGCGGTAGCCGTTGGCTAGTCTGAGGCTAGGAGCAACTAGGAAAATGTCAGCTGACAATTGTAGACTGACACATGTACATGTAACCAGACATTCCTTACGGCAGCCACATCGCGAATTTACGAAATTGCCGAATGAACCGGAAGTTCCGAAAATGATTCTGGTGGCCGGAAACCTGCAAAGAAAAGATTGTGATTGGCGGTAAATTATGAGGGTCGGCCGGGCAACCGGATTTCAGAAACCGATCGGCAAGAAAGGTCTGAAAGTCTCGAAATGGACCACATGAGCGAAAAAGGAATCAAACGGTACGATATGTGAGCATTTCACCGTGCGATTTTTTTCCTCACACCTTTGGATTTTGATGCGATTTCTTGCCAAAAGATGTGAGAATATCCCGAAATTGTGCCAGAAAATGATCCCTGCAATCGTTAATCAGAAGTGGGGCGTGGTAGCTCAATGGTCAGTGGACTTTCTATCATGCTAGATGCCCCCGGTTCGATTCCCAGCAGTGGTAAGAAAATCAGGATCTCCAAACATGATCCACTGGCATCATTTGCTGGGATGAATGGCACAAAGTGCACTGTCCTTTGAATCAGGAAGTTAAATGGAGGCCCCATGTGCAGGTAAAAGACGCCTACCATAATTGCAAGATTACTGCATAGGCTTTCATCCTGCATACCTGCAGTGTATGTAATGTACACCTGCACGTAATCCTCGTGAGAGGGTGTTGCAGTATATACATGTAAAGAAAGAGGTTGGCAAAAATAGGAGTAACCAGAGAAAAAACATGGCCTTCTGTTGCAGAACTTGGCATCTCGCCCATATGAGCCGAGCCAGGCTCAAACCACAGTGGTGAGAGACTTAAGTTAATGATTAAGAGCAGATGAAGTATGATAGTCTGATAGCGTAAAGGGAATGGAAGATGATTGGTTAAAGTTTTAAAGCTAGAAAAATATAAGCTCATAAGAAATACCAAGTTATATTGCGAGTTGATAATTACTTATATATTATTGATAATACTTAAATAATATAAGAAATAATTAATCACAAATTCAGCTTTTATTGTCACAGGCTCTGTATTCGTTATGATAACTTCTGCCTTGAAGGCTTCAAGGCTGGGCTGACATACAGCAGACTCCAGAAAGGCATTCCACTGGACAGTGCAGTCCGGTAACATTGTGCAGCTAAAGAGTTGACAGCTCTGCGTCACCCTGTGACTTTGTCCAAGCTACCACTAAAAATCCACAATCAAAAACATTGCAACACTTTCCTATCAAGTAGCTGCAATGAAAATTAGCCTCTTTTACAAACATGCAACCAGCAGTTTAACAATAAGACTTTATCCCCATCGCACGTTTGGTGCTGTTTACAAAGAAAATCAAAGCTAAGCCAAACAGGGATACAGACAAAGCATTTTGCTTTAGACGCCCAGACTTCCATAAATCCAAAATTTACAGTAAGTTAATAGGCATTTTTATTCGAAGCTTAGGCGCCCAGGCAAAAAAATTTGGCGCCTTGGGCAACTGGGTGCCTGTTAGTTTGTATCCCTGGAACACATTATCAATAATGGTATCATAAATAAAGTCTTACCACATTCATTTGCCATTTCAAAGTATTAATCGCCTATGTGACCAGCTAAGGTTCAGACCAGCCTGCACCCACAATCACTCTTTTACGGACCCCCACTGTTGGAAATTAACAAAGCTGTTATGTCTGGTGGTTTAGATGTGGAAAGGTCATTGTTACATATGATGTTAGAGGTCAGAGGCAGGGATTTTCCTACCCTTATTGAGTTACATGTAATTGCAAACCGCATGTTGCCAAATCAAAATAACTCAGAAAAAGTTGTTTTATCTGTTTAACCAGTAACAATTCCTTTTTTTGACCAACATCGATGTTTTGTTTTAATCGCGGATGCGGCCATGTTCGGTCTACTTGTGTACGCCGGATGGCGTAAAGCATATTCGTGTGTGCCGTGGGCTTATGCTAAATACCGGACCGAAATACTGCAAAATAACTATGCGGGCCCTATTTATTATCGAGTTCTTCTCTTCCTGAAATAATTTTTATGGCAGTCATTCTAAATGAAACATGCATTTACCGTAATCCTTGAGCAAGACACTTTCAAATGTTTGTACTGGTTATCTGAGGTGCCAACTGAGGTCTTAATAGCGGAATTTCGCTGTATTTTGCTCTATGTGGGATAGGGAACAGTGGGCGTAAATATGAAAATTATCCTTGAATAGATATAGTTATTATACAGTCTTATAAATCCATACTTTAGAGTACTGGTTGATAGGGTACTTATATACTGAACCGAAAAAGAAACGCAACTCCAAATATAAATGCGAGTATTTGCAGAAATAATCATGTTTGCAGAAAATCGATTTAATGACGCAATAATATAATCATTCCTGAATGTAACTACCATAGAGAGTTCAATTTCCAGTGAGAATGTTTGGGACACAAATCCGTTTTATCACAGAGGTAGTCATTTTACAAGTTCAAAACCTAAGCAGTTAGTAGCAAGTTTGTCCTCCATTTGCATTCAGTCCTGCACGCACACGCCTGGTCATGGACAGGATTAAACGATTGATCTCTGCCCGGGGAATAGCATTCCACTCCTGTATGAGCGTGAGACGCAAGGCTTGACGCGTTGTTGGCGGCTGGGGGCAGTTACGTACGCGTCTATCCAAGACATCCCACAAATGTTCTATAGGAGAGAGATCTGACTATACTGAGGCCGGTGCTTCATGTCAACATTGTTTTGCTGAAGAAACGCCATGCTGAGCCTTGCTACATGCACCCGAGCGTTATCCTGTTGAAACTTTACGTTGTGCTGTCGTACATAAGGAACAACTACCGGTCGTAAAACGACGCCAAAGTAACACTGAGCCGTCAAAGATCCATCAATGAATACCAGGGGCGTTCTATTACCTAATACCATAAGATATGCCAGCCAACACCATCAACCCACCACCTCCAAATCGATCACGTTCAACCAAACTTGTCACGATAATGCTCTCCGTCACGCCTATACACACGTTAACAGCTGTCAGCTCTGTACAACAAGTACCTGGACTCGTCAGAAAACATTACGCTACACCACTGACAAAGGGGAAACAGGTTTGGCCTATGTTGTGTGAGCCACGCCATTCTAACCTGGCGTCGTGGTGTTAGTGGCTTACTAACATACAGTCGACGAGGACGTAAGCCAAACCCTCGAAGCCGATTGCTGACAGTATCTGCACTTTGATTGTTGTGCGTTCCTAGCGTCACCTGAGACGTCTCGACGGCTGTATGGAACCGATTACGAAGGTGGGTTAGACTGATGGATCAGTCCTGTCAACGTGTCGTGATGCATGGACGTCCACTTCTGGGCCTGTCATGTGTCGTTCCTGTTTGACGTAGCCCCTGGTACAAGCGAGTTATCGTTGATTTACTCACTTGGAAGTTCCTGGCGATGACAGCCTGAGATGTCCCACGTAGAAGCATTTGGACCGCTACGTTGTATTGATCTTGCGTCAAACGTACCATATTCCGTTAGGAAATTTTACCGGACTTTTGAAACCTAAACTCCCGGTAACACAATATGATGAGGTTTCTGTATACGAATTGGCAAGTGAAGCGTTAAACTGTACAGATATCGCCCAAATGTTTTCTGCATAAGAAAGTTTAAAAAGTATGAAAGTAATTTGCAAAATGATTTTCAGTCAACCTGATGGTTGCATGAAAATCTTTTGGGTTTAAAAGTTGTGTTTTCTTTTTTGGTTCAGTATTATTGTATAGTATAATGTAAGGGCCCCCTAAATTTCCAAATGACCCCCTTTTCCAAGGCCTGTGGGCCCAGAGGGCCCCCACACCCCAAATCCTAGATTGAACACCGCTTATATTTAAAGTTGGGAATTTAAATCCGCTGTAATTTTGTCAAATTTGGCTTGATTTTCATCCAAATGTAGCACAAAATCAGAAATTGGGAAACTTGTTGTAAAATTTGGAAATATCTGTCTCTAAATTTGGGAAAATAGAGGCTGATTACCCGCCACGAATTTTGCACTAGGAAAATCCTTTAGAGGTAAAGAAAAGTGTCTATCTTTTGCGTCCAGTCAGTATCTTTTGTTATTCCTGGATGGATTTGGAAACTACTTGGCAGAAATTAAAAAAAACAACAAGAAAGCAGTCTGAAGGACAGCCATATCCCCAACCTCACTCTGTATCATGGCTCAACCTTGTGACCTTCACCTGTGACCTTGACCTTGAGTTGGTATGGTTTTTAGCTCACCAGAGCCGAAGGCTCCGGGGGAGCTTATAGGATATGCATTTGTCCGTCGTCGTCGGCGGCGTCTGCGTCGTCGTCAACACTTTCAAACGACATCTCCTCTGAAACCACTGTGTCAAATGCGCCCAAATTTTATCTGTAGCATGCATGGGCTGGGGGATTGAAAGTTTGTGTTTTTTATGAAAATCGCCTGTTTAGTTTGGTTGCTATGGAGACTTAGAGCTCCCATAGACTTATAATGGGGAAAATTGAAAAATGGCATTTACTGCCAAGCCTCTGCAGATATTTTGAGAAAACTTTCATAGAAATGTTCCATAGGCAATCTACTATCTGCTGTATGATTTTAAGCCTTCTGCTCATTTTTATTGGTTGCCATGGAAACCAAAATGCAAAAAATAGACAAAAAATACTTAAAAAATCATCTCCTCAGAAACCATATGCTCTAGGAGGCTGAGACTTTATGAAAATATTCACCATATTTGCCTTTACAGGTTTTGTGTTTTTTATGAAATTTGGCCTTTTAGTTTTGTTGCTATGGCAACTTAGAGTTTCCATTGACTTATAATGGGGAAAACTGAAAAATGGCATTTACTGCCAAGTCATTGCAGATATTTTAACAAAACTTACATAAACATGTTCCTTGAGTAAACTTCTCTCAGCCATATGCTTTTATGTCAACCTTGGGGTCCCCTAGGTTGTGCCGGGGCCATGCACCGCCCCCTCCACTTCATAAAATGCCTTATATCTCAGAAACCTTACAGATCCCAACCCCTAAACCATATATATTCTTGTTCCTTATGATAAGATGCATTAAGTGACACCAACCTGGGGGTCCCCCAGGATGTGCCGGGGACATGCCCTGCCCCCTCTATTTCATAAAATGCCATTTATCTCAGAAACCATTCCGATCCCCACCCCTAAACTATATATATTCTTGTTCCTTATGCTAAGATGCATTAAGTGACACCAACGTTGGGGTCCCCCCGGGATGTGCCGGGGTCATGCCCCACCCCCTCCACTTCATAAAATGCCATTTATCTCAGAAACCATTGAGATCCCCACCCTTAAACCATATATATTCTTGTTCCTTATGATAAGACACATTCAGTGATACCAACATTGGGGTCTCTCTGGGGTGCGCTGGGGCCATGCCCCACCCTTCCACTTCATAAATGCCATATATCTCAGAAACCATTCAGATCCCCACCCCTAAACTATATATATTCTTGTTTCTTATGATAAGACGCATTCAGTGACACCAATCTGAGGGTCCCCTAGGATGTGGCGGGGCTTATGCCCCACCCCCTCCACTTCGTAAAAGGCTGAATATCTCAGAAACCCTTCAGATCCCCACCCCTAAACCATTTAAATTCTTGTTCCCTATGATAAGACGCATTCAGTGATACCAACCTTAGAGTCTCCCTTGCCGCACGGGGGCTATGCTCGACCCCTCCACTTCATAAAAGGCCCAATATCTCAGAAACCGTTCAGATCTCCACCCCTAAACCATATTAATTCTTGTTCCTTATGTTAAGATGCATTCAGTGATATCAACCTAAGGATCTCCCAGGCCGCACCAGGGCTATGCCCCAACCTTCCACTTCATAAAAAGTGATATATCTCGGAAACCCTTCAGATCCCCACCCCAAAACCATGTATATTCTTGTTTCTTATGAAAAGACGCATTCAGTGACACCAATCTGGGGGTCCCCTAGGATGTGCCAGGGCTATGCCCCACCCCCTGCACTTAGTAAAAGCCCAATATCTCAGAAACCGTTCAGATCCCCACCCCTAAAGCATATAAATTCTTGTTCCTTATGATAAGACGCATTCAGTGATACCAATCTAAGGGTCTCCCGGGCCGCACGGGGGCTGTGCCCCACCCTTCCACTTCATAAAAGGTGATACGTCTCGTAAACCATTCAGATCCCCATCCCAAAACCATATATATTCTTGTTTCATATGATAAGACGCATTCATTGAAACCAACCTGGGGGTCCTCTGGGATGTGCCCGGGCCATGCCCAACCCCCTCCATTTAGTAAAAGGCTCAATATCTTGGAAACCATTCAGAACCCCCAACCCTAAACCGTATTCTTGTTCCTTATGATGAGACACATTCAGTGATACCAACCTAGGGGTCTCTGGGGGTGTGCTGGGGCTATGCCCCACCCTTTCACTTCATAAAATGCAATATATCTCAGAAACTATTTAGATCCCCACCCCTAAAATATGTATATTTGTGTTCCCTATAATAAGACTCATTCACTCACATCAATGCGTCTATGTGCTAGGGCAACATGCTGATGCCATGGCCCACGCCTCTACTTCATAAAAGGCCATATATCTCAGACACCATTAAGATCCCCACCTCATAATCATATATATTCTTGTTTCTTATGATTAGACACATTCAGTCACACAAACTTGGTGGTCCACAGGGGCCATTCCTCTCCTCATCATTTCATAAGAGGGCCTCATATCTTGGAAACTGTTCATATCCCCACCCCTAAACAATACAGTCTAACCTGTCCTAGCCACCACCTCTGAATAGCGACCACCTGTGCACAACGACCAGTTTCAAATCCCCCCATCAAAAATTCCTATATATTTTACCTCTGAATAGCGACCACCTGTGCACTGCGACCAGCGGACAGGCACATACTGTCCGAAAGGTACATTTTACCTCCGAACAGCGACCGATAGAAGTTAATTGCTGCTCAACAAGCGTAACGGTAATTATCTGCAATGCTACAGAAGGCCTCCTCGATTGATTTTCAATACGTAATCCAGCTCATGTTTGTGAGCTTTCTTTTGTAATGTTTTGTACCTGTATAGATAAATTTGTGGTCATAAATATGAGTGAGTTGTTTTTGAATAAAAATCAGAAAAAAAATACTATTCTTTCATTCATTCTCATCCCTTCTCATTTTCTTTGTTGAAATCATGGCGTCCAGTCCAAAACGGACATTTTTTACGTTAGAAAGTCGTGACAGGTCGGTTTATTATTTCTCAATCATTCTGTCTCTTATTTTTACTGTTTTGTCATAAAAACTTAATTTTTTAAGAAATTCTAAATGCTTTCACCCATTTGCATAAGAAAATCTTTGCAAAGCGAACCAATAGCGATTGTTAATCATATGGCTAAACGAACACACTTTTATTCCTGTTTAGGTTGTTTCCCTTTGACTGCATATGGCTAAAAGAACACGCTTTTATTCTTGTTTAGGTTGTTTTCCTTTGAATGCATAGGGCTAAACGAACACACTTTTTATTGATCATGTGATCAAACAAAATGGCGGCCTCCATAATTTACCACCGGTCCTTTGTTAGAGCGAAAACGGAAGCATTTAAGCAAGGTTTTCTTGCATTTTCAGGTGAGAAGGTTATGCCGCTGGTGATAGGAAAAGCCAAGCGACCTAGATGCTTCGGATCGATAGATTACTCGAAGCTGCTTGTACAGAGCAAATTGAAATGACCAAAATTAGTGACTTTTTCAAAAGTTTCTGTTCGGTAAATGCAACCCTCCGACCAAAGACCACCTGTGAACAAAGACCACTTTTGGTCATTCCCTTGAGTGGTCGTTGTAGACAGGTTGGACTGTATATTTTCTTGGTCCTTATTATAAGACACATTCAGCGACAACAATCTTGGCTTTCCTGGGGTCTGCCAGGGCTATGCTACAACCCCTTCGCAGCTTAAAAGGCCTTATATCTCAGGAACAGTACACATCCCAACCCCTAAACCATATATATTCATGTGCCTTATGATAAGATGGATTCAGTGATACCATTCAGGGCTCTGTTGGGTCCATGTCTCATCCTTCCTCCTCATAAAAGGCCTAATATTTCAGATACAGAGTCCACATGGGTGCTCATTTTGAAATGGGGGTTTGTTTGGCAGACAAATCAATAAATTAAAACCTGAAACCATACATGGCTGCCAGTGGGCAGTGTACGCCTGAGTTCTGGTGAGCATTGTGGCCCATGGGCCTCTTGTTTATTTTTCTGCACATCAGCTCACTGTGTGGTATATTTCGCAAAAGTTTAATGAAAATCCTTCCAGGGGTAAAGAAGATATGGAATTGACACAAAATTCAAAGTTTCAAAATCGTGACCTTCAACTGTGACCGTGACTTTGAGTCGGCATGGCTTATTTATGTGTTATGCACATCATCTCACTGATGGAGACATTTGACCAACGTTTAATGAAAATCCTTTGAAGGGTATAGGAGATATGGAACGGACACAAAATTCAAAGTTTCAAATTTGTGACCTTCCAATGTGACCTTGACCTGGTGTCAACATGATTCATTTATGGGCTCTGCACATGAGCTCACTGAGGGGGATAGTTGACCAAAGTTTAATGAAAAACCTTTGAGGGGTAAAGGAGATACATGTATGGAACGGACAAAAATTCAAAATTTTAAACTGTTGACCTTCAAGTGTGACCTTGGCCTCGAGTCTGCATGGTTCATTTATGGGTTCTGCACATCAGCTCACTGAGAAGAACATTTGACCAAAGTTTAATGAAAATCTTTCCAAGGGTAAAGGAGATATGGAACGGACACAAAATTCCATGTTTAAAACTCGTGACCTTCAACTGTGACCTTGACCTTGGTTTGGCATGGTTCATTTATGGGTTCTGCACACCAGCTCACTGAGACGAATAATTGACCAAAGTTTAATGAAAACCTAACAAAGGGTTCAGGAGATATGGTGTGGACAAGAAAGTGTTACGGACGGAAGGACGGACAGACGAAGGCTATTCCTATAATCCCCACTCCGCTTCACGGCGGGGGATTAAAAAACATGAGACGATGTGTCGTCCTTAAGAACCAGGCTGGTACCTCCAAGGTCAGGGTCATACTTAGAGAGGTCCAAAGTAAAGACAAGTGTCTTTTTCTTGCGTAAGATCAATACATTTATTATTCCTAGTTGGATTTGGAAATTTCTGGGCTGTAATGTTAACCATCCAGGGGGTATTTTTTTTTTACCCCACTCGTCCTGTGGGGCAAATGATCTCAATTTTTTTACTTGCCGGTGCCCTTAAGTTCTTCTTGTCCTTAATGTTGTACTTAAAAAGACAGAAACTTACAGAGATATATTTTTTATAATGATCTGTGACTGTTCATATCAGTAACATATGAGTGACTAGTAAGACAGACCACTGCGAATTACTAATAACATTAGACTTACACCGGAAAATACAAACTGGATGTGCAATTTGTATGATTTTGTCTTGTGTTTAACCCAGTGCATCCCCTTGCTTTGACATTGTTAATTTCTGCTAGAAATGGCTGGGGGAATGCCACTTGATCAGTAGATTCCAACGTAAGCCATTTTCCATGATACAATTAAAAACCAGACAACTAGTACACCAGGATGTGACTTATTCTAGTATGTACCACTTGACTGATACAGTACAAGAAGTGCGTTCCAGGATGTAGTAGATGGCATGAACCAAAATCTACCGATGTTGATTTTCTGAAGAATAGTAATGCGATTATTGCAATATTTGGA
This sequence comes from Lucinisca nassula, assembly GCA_963580285.1. Classification (NCBI taxonomy): domain Eukaryota; kingdom Metazoa; phylum Mollusca; class Bivalvia; order Lucinida; family Lucinidae; genus Lucinisca; species Lucinisca nassula. Next base: position 170,007,414 of record OY757010.1, read on the forward strand.
CATTCAGCCCAAAACAGGTCACTTTTTTGGTATTCAATGATCCTTTCAACGCATTTTTTGGGACAGCTTTCTTATTACTCGGATTGGTTCAATGCTTTCCATAGAAAAATTAATTCCTACTGCCGAAAAATGCAATAATCATTAATCAGAGGTGGGCGAAAACAGAGTCCCCGGAGAAAAACCACCTGACCTTCCGTTGCAGAACATGGCGTCTCACACGTGGCCTGAGCGAGGCTCGAACCTACGGCGGTGAGAGACCTAATGACTAAGAGTCAGCGCTCTTATCCACTAGGCCACGGAGGCCCCTTACAACAACATACAGGTACATTTTTGACAAGAAATACCGGTAAGGAAAATTACACTTGTAATTCCTCCTAAACAAGCTATTTTTCTAGTAAAATATTCATCAAAAGAATACATACTTATATTTTCCTTACATGAAACCCAAAATACCGTAATGATCCTAAGTTTTGGGACAGATAGGCCTAAGCAAACAGTGCAGACCCTGATCAGACTGCTCCTGAAGGAGCAGTCTGATCAGGGTCTACACTGTTTGTCATTCTGTCTGCCTCTTTTGCACTCCTTGCCAGATCATGAAACAAATTTGTTAAAATTTTTTGGAGAGTAAGGCCAAAAAAATAAATGTCTTGTTTCCGGAAACATCAAAATAATTTTCTGGGTAGGTAGGTCGGCAAACTTTTTTTTTTTGGAAAACTTTTTTGTATGGGAAAAGCATAAATTCTTTGAAAAACACCCTTAAAATCAAAGAACAATTCTCAGAGGTCTCTAAAAAAAGTTTGGGTAGGCCCCAAAAAAGTAGGGTCGTTAGGGTTTCCAGAAACAAGACAATTTTTTTTTTGCCTTACAGCAAGCCCTCAAGGTGTCCAGATTTTTAGGATTTTTACGGTATACATAGAGGATCTTACATGAGTGTTCATGTATTATTATCCCCACGTTTTTCAACGAAAAGTGGGGATATTGTTATCGCCTCCGTCCGTCTGTCTGTCCGTCTGTCTGTCCGGCTATCTCCTCCTAAACCGTTAACCGGAATTCAACCAAATTTGGTATGCGAGTTGCTTACATGAATGGCTTGCGCAAGAGCACATTTTTTTTTGTCCCCGCCCCCAGGGGCCCTGGGGAGGGGTCAAAAGGTCAAAATTTGACCTACTGTGGAGAAAACGTGGGGATTTGCGATGGCTTGCCATCGACTGCGCGCTCTAGTTGAATTTATTAAACGAGTTGAGGAAAAGGGATAAAATGCGAGTGAGCATTTTATCCCTTTTCCTCAACGAGTTTAATAAATTCAATTATTCATGAGCATGAATGCAAGATTCTATTTATCATATGACATTTAAAACGCATTTTATTCACGATTGTTTACAAAAAATATCAATATTCCGTCGTTAGTAAACGCGACGTTGTACATGAAACGTTACGGGACGTATCTAGCTAATTTGCATATTTAATCCACTAGTGGATTATTGAAAATATTACATGGCGTTATTACACTCTCAGACGCAACGTCATATGATAAATATTTTTATGTGGCCTTATTTCAAATAAAATGACCATACCATGCAAGATCTTTGTTATATGTGTCCTTCTTGTCATTTGTTGTCTTCCTTACTTTTCTAGTCCAAGAAGACACTGGAGAAGATCATGGATGCTCAAGATGATAATACTGTCAAGATGTTGCCCTTTTCTAGGGGCCAGAACCCTTTCCTGGACCGGGAAAGGTGCCTTCTATGCAACTGTGAACGGACAGATACAGCAGAACCAGAGAGCGTTTCACCAGGTATGTGTATATCCCTGCCACAAGTAATAGATTAATTGGTTGATAAATTACACAAAAATGATTACCGTTACTGATTTGCTAATATTCGATTATTTGATTTCTATGTCTTTTTACAGAAGCCTGCCCAGGAAAAGTGTGGATTGATTAGGTAAACTGACAGGCTCAAAAATGACCTTAATAGTTTTGACTGGGCCGTCAAACTAGAAAATAAACAAAAACATTGCTATATTGATATTAAGTATCAAGACACCTCAACTCTCTAAAATTGAAACAAGTACCATTTAATTCCCAATGTTGGGTCCAAAAATAGCTCTAAAAGTGGCAAAAAGTGTAGATCCTAATGAGACTGAACATTGCATCCCATCTGGTTCTGCAATGTTTGCTCAGGTCTGTCTGAATACATATGGGAAAGTATAACCAATTGTAAGAAGGAAGCTGGAAAGGTCAAAATATGGCCAGATCTTAAGTGATTACGTATGGATTATCAATCTCAATGGCAGGACTATTAGCACTAATTAGCCAGCTCTGTATATGAATGTACTACATGCTGTGATGTTCTACACCTTCAAGGGAGGCGATTAATGAAATAATTATTTTTGTTTGTCTCCCATGCCAAAAGGGGTTTTCAAGAAAAATCTTCGCTGCTGCTCTATTCTTAACGGGAATAGATACACCTTCAGGGAAGGCAACTCCTGCAAAAGTATTTTTGTCTCCAATATGAAAAGGGGTCAACGAGGAGCAAATTCTTTCCTTCAAGAGTTGACCTCTTTTTTTCAAGGGACTGAGTTAATTGAAAAGCAAACAGGAAGTCACGAAAGTTATCTCTCTTTGAACAATGGCGGAAAATCCATTCCTCTTGTCATTGTCACCCTTGCCCAGATCAGTAACTTGGTAGTCGCTGGCGTCCAGGAAAAGTGTGTTTGGGTAGACTTATCAGCTCAATATGACCTTAATAGTATTGACTGGTCTGTTATCTTCAAACCAACCAACAACCTTCAAAGCAGACAAGAATATTTTTGTTCTCTTTGTGAGAAGCAGACTTTACACGAAAGTGAGTAGGAAGTCCCAGTTGTCCCCCTTGCATATATACCTGGTGTAGGGTATGACACATCTATTGCTCATTTGTCCAGGACAAGTCCAAATTGCTTGGCAAGTGATTTTGCATTTCTATTCACCTTATTTGCATTATCTGCTGGTTCCTAGTCTGAAGGTTATCAGTGTTGGAAAAACAGGTAACCAGACCCCCTGACCTTGAAAGGTCAGGGGGGTCTGGTTACCTGTTTTTTCCAATATTGACAATGTGCAAGCTGGGAGCCAGCAAATAATGCAAATATGGTGAATTGCCTAGACAAATATATAGAGAATATGTAGGGAAATTCCAATTCATTTTGAAGATGTTTTGAACTGCTGGGCAAGTACATCTAGTTGATGACTTCTACATAAGCGCTACGCTTACTGTCTGATCCAGAACATATTAAATGAGCCCCGCCAAGCGAATTTGTGTCTTCGAGCATTCCGTCATGACAAATTTTAACCGCGCATGCCCAGACATTCAGAGGGGCCAGGGATATGGCTTTCTGTCTGAAGGTTCCTTTTGATTCACTGCTTGTATGATCGAGCAGCGAAGGTTCTGGCGAGACTGCGCGGATGTGCAGGCTCGCCTGAACCTTCGCAGCTTGCATAGGCGATAAGTACCAAAATCGCTTGACGGGGCCCATATGTAAATGTTTGTAATTTATACATGTACATTAAATAAAATATTGTTTAAACCAAGTGGTTGAAACTTGGATTTGTCAAGCTCTGGCAGGTGTATCCATACACCTTAATGCATTGTGGTTTGAATCTTAATTTGGTCACAAGTGAGAAGCCACAGTTTTCTGTTAACCTTTTTGTAATCCACTTTTTAGCTCACCTGTCACGTAGTGACAAGGTGAGCTTTTGGGATCACTTTTTGTCCGTCGTGCGTGCGTGCGTCCGTAAACTTTTCTTCAAACGACATCTCCTCCTAAACCGCTGATCGGATTTTGACCAAACTTCACAGGAATGATCCTTAGGTGGTCCCCTTTCAAAGTTGTTCAAATGGTTCCGGTCCGTTGCACATATAGGTCACAGTAGCCAAAAATAGATTTTTTTCACCGAAAACTTAAAAAATCTTCTTCTCTGAAACCGCAAGGCCCAGGTCTTTGATATTTGGTATGAAGCTTCATCTAGTGGACCCCTATCAAGATTGTTCAAATTACAGGGCTGGGGCCAAAAATGCCCCCGCACAGGGGCCTTTTGGTTTTACATGGGTTTATATAGGGAAAATCTTTAAAAATCTTTTTCTCTGAAACTGCAAGGCCCAGGTCTTTCATATTTGGTATGAAGCTTTATCTAGTGGACCCCTACCAAGATTGTTCAAATTATAGTGCTGAAGCTAAAAATGCCCTCGCCCCAGGGCCCTTTGGTTTTACATGGGCTTATATAGGGAAAATCTTGAAAAATCTTCTTCTCTGAAACCGCAAGGCCAATGTCTTTGATATTTGGTATGAAGCTTCATCTAGTGGACCCCTACCAAGATTGTTCAAATTATAGTGCTGGGGCAAAAAAATGCCCCCGCACCAGGGCCCTTTTGTTTTACATAGGCTTATATAGGGAAAATCTTTCAAAATCTTCTTCTCTGAAACTGCAAGGCCCAGGTCTTTGATATTTGGTATGAAGCTTCATCTAGTGGACCCCTACCAAGATTGTTCAAATTATAGTGCTGGAGCTAAAAATGCCCCCGCATGGGGGCCCTTTCGTTTTAACATGGGCTTATATAGGGAAAATCTTGAAAAATCTTCTTCTCTGAAACGGCAAGGCCCAGGTCTTTGATATTTGGTATGAAGCTTCATCTAGTGGACCCCTACCAAGATTGTTCAAATTATAGTGCTGGGGCCAAAAATACCCCCGCACCAGGGCCCTTTTGTTTCACATAGGCTTATATAGGGAAAATCTTGAAAAAATCTTCTTCTCTGAAACTGCAAGGCCCAGGTCTTTGATATTTGGTGTGAAGCTTCATCTTGTGGACCTCTACCAAGATTGTTCAAATTATAGCCCTGGGGCCAAAAATGCACCCGCTTTGGGGCCCTTTGGTTTTACATAGACTTATATAGGGAAAATTTTGAAAAATCTTCTTCTCTGAAACTTCAAGGCTTAGGTCTTCGATATTTGTTATGAAGCTTCAGCTAGTGGACCTCTATAAAGATTGTTCAAATTATAGCCCTGAGACCAAAAATGCCCCTGCCATGTGGCCCTTTGGTTTTACATAGACTTATAGAGGGAAAATCTTTAAAAATCATCTTCTCTGAAACACAAGACTTAGGTCTTTGATATTTGTTATGAAGCTTCAGCTAGTGGACCTCTACCAAGATTGTTCAAATTATAGCCCTGGGGCCAAAAATGCCCCCGCTCAGGGGCCCTTTGGGGGCCCACTTGTTATGCTTTGGATCAGGTGAGCGAACCAGGGCCCCCTGGGCCCTCTTGTATGAGAATTACTAGGGATGTTTGGAGCCCCCTTTGTGACCTATATTTATACCCCCGCATACAAAGGATGTCAGGGGGTATATAGTTTTCGTCTTTTCGTCCGTTCGTTGGTTCGTTCGTATGTTCGTTTGTTCGTTCTTTCTTTCGTACGTTCGGTCGTTCTTCAACCTTTATGTTAAAGTTTTGCGTTAAACCTTTTTGATTGCTCATATCTCTGTAACCACAGGTTGGATTCTCTTCATATTTGGTACAGGATATCTCTATAGCATTACCTTTCATATGGAATAACTAAGCCCCTGGGTCGAGCCCCTGGGTGGGTTGTCTGTCTGTCCGTCTGTCTGTTCATCTACTTTTACGTCAAAGTTTTGTGTTAAACCTTTTTCATTGCTGATATCTCTGTAACCACATGTTAGATTCTCTTCATGTTTGGTGAAGGATATCTCTATAGCATTACCTTTCATATGGAATATCTAAGCCCCTGGGTCAAGCCCCTGGGTGGGCTGTCTGTCTGTCAGTTCATCTAATTTTACATCAAAGTTTTGTGGTAAACCTTTTTCATTGCTGATATCTCTGTAACCACATGTTAGATTCTCTTCATGTTTGGTAAAGGATATCTCTATAGCATTACCTTTCATATGGAATGTCTAAGCCTCTGGATTAAGCCCCTGGGTGTGCTGTCTGTCTGTCTGTTCATCTACTTTTACGTCAAAGTTTTGTGTTAAACCTTTTTCATGGCTGATGTCTCTGTAACCACATGTTAGATTCTCTTCATGTTTGATAAATGATTTCATGATGCATGCCCCTTCCCCCACCCACGCCACGGTGACCTTGACACGGACTTAGAAATTTTACATTTGGTTAAAGTTTTATGTCAAAGTTTATAGATGCCTGTATGTTCTATTTGATGCCCTCATCCCCTTGGTCCATTTAGAAATTTGATGTTTGGTTTAGCTTTTACCAGCACATTTATAGATTCTTATAGCTTCTTGACTTCATTCATATTACATAATAGCTCGAAAGATATATCAGAGGGTGAGGCTGGCCGGGGGTATACGTGACCCACTGGTCGCTTTCTCTAGTTCATCCAGCTGGTGTATTTCAAAGCCTTGTTAGTGATCTGGTTATAGATACATGTAGTTTTTGTTTTTTTCCACAGACTCTGATGACATGAAAGCCATAGACAACAATCAACTTGCTCAGGTAAACACTTTCAGTAAATAATATGACACTGTCATGAGAAAACCTGTCTTTCAGGGCTTTGAAAAGGGCCCAGTTATTCAAGGTCTTAACAAGCTCATTAGCGGCCATATTGTATCTGTTCTAGTAAGTACAAGATCTAATACTCTAGTATTTTTGCTATATGAAATGATAAAAATTTTAAGGATACATTAACTAATGACATGGTCCATTTTGAACAACTGGAACCTAGTTAGACACTGACCAGCCCGTACAGCTACACAGACTAGCAAAAGAAAACAGGTCTTCCAGTTTTTCAAAGCACTGTTAGCTTCACGAGCTCATTAGTGGGCTAATTGTTAACTGCTCTAGTAAATACAATCTCTAACATGCTGTCATTTTTGCTGAAATGCCATATAAACTCTTATCTTGCTGTTCACGACAACCCCTATCTTTTGAAACAGTGTAGATCCAGATCAGATGGCCATCTGATCTGGATCTACACTGTTTGACATTCAATTTATGAATTTGTAGGAATAAATTACATCAAGTAATCTGATTGGTTCAAAATCAGAAATGGGTGTGGCAGGGTTTCAGCCAGGTTAGACACAAACCAGCCTGTACGGCTACACAAACTAGCAAAAGTCTTGTTATTTTAGATACGCTTCTAAGTGCTGATCAGAGATCATCAAACTATAGGGATGAGCAGGCTGATCTCCACCTTCATTGTTCGCAAATGACAGAGGCAGGTTTTCTCATGCTTCTATGCTATTTGTTTCAATTGTCCAAAACTTTGGGTAAATGCTTCCCGTAAGCATCCCCAAAAATTCGGACACCTTGAGCACTTGCTGTAATTCTCTGAAAATTTTAGCAAATTTGTTTCACAATCTGGCAAGGAGTCCAAAGGTGCAGATGGAGTGGCAGACAGTGTGGACCCTGATCAGAGCAGTCTGATCTTTCTGGGTTTGCACTGTTTGCTTAGGCCTATCTGTCCCAATACTTAGGATCATTGTGGTATATTCATTATAATCATAGTAGCTCCCCATGTGAAGTATAGGAGTGGGTATAGATCACATCCTTCTGTCTGTTCATCCATCCCATAACACCAGTTTCCACTCCGTATCTTAAGAAAGAATTGGTAGAAAATAGTTATACACCCATAACTGCTTTGTTTTAAGTGAGAATGCCACAGTATACAAGTTTAAAAATCGGGGTAAAAGAACTTTGGTCTCTTATGATAACAATTTTTGGGATCTGTCATTCATTTTACTTCAATATATTTTTATTACCGTTAAACACTTTCAAGTTCCATCTCATGCAAGTCTTGGCAATCTGTAAAATACCATTTGAAGTTTGCACAATAGGGCGTTATTTCATAAGATCTGTTAACCCTTATCTTGCTGCATAATTAAGTTAGCCACACCCAATTCTAACTTTGAACCAATCGGAATACTTGATGTAAATTATTGCTGCAAATTCACAAACTGAATGTCAAACAGTGTAGATCCTGATCAGATGGCTTCTTCAGAAGCCATCTGATCTGGATCTACACTGTTTGCAAAGGTAAGGGTTGTCATGAACAGTAGGATAAGGGTTAAGCATATGATCTGTCTTATTGGTTTACAGCTACGACTGTGGGTTTGTCCAGCCTGTCGGAAGTCAGCTGATCAGGAAATGGAGAAGAAGGAACCAGTCATTGAACAGTTCTGGGTATGTAGATATGCAGTTGCAGCTGTGCTATAGATTTGTTTGACAAAATGTTAAATACGGACTACACAGACTTGCTTAACCTTACGATTTGGTCGTAAGGCTTACTATTTTCATGTCCAAATTACGACCTTACGACCACGCCTGTATTCCGTATGATTTTCGGTGTTTGTAGAAAAATCGGTAAATTGGCGCGATTATTTCGGTAAGGTTCGGGTAAGCGCGCTTTTATACTGGAAAAAGTCAATAGTTGTCAGCCCTGGCTTACTCTCGTTGCGAAATTAAATTAAATTTCATTAGCTAATGTTAAGGAAGTGATCCAATCACAGTTCATTTAACAAATTTGTTTCCGTATGAGCGGCAAGATGGATGCATTTACAAAGGAAAAACATGGGGAAACAAGATAAGCTGAATCGGCCGATTTATTGCAAAAAACAACAAAAAAAACCTCGAGAAAATTTTGACCTCGCATGGGATACCTTAAAACCCTTACGAACAAATTTTGAATCTTACGATTTTTTTGGGAGGATCTTACTACACCACAACCTCGTTATAACATGGTTCGTTATAACATGGGTATGAATATAACACGGTTTCAGGATGGATCCCAAAAAAATGTATAGATTATATAGATAAATGGTCATTTTTCTATATAATCTATACATTTTTGTTTCGATATAACACAGTTGTTTAACTAACACGAATTCTGCTTTGGACACCATTAATAGTGTTATAAAGAGGTTGTGGTGTATTTTCTGTCTCAAGGGGTAGGCAAGTCTGGATTACAGTAAAATTCTGCTATTAAGTCCACCTAAAATTAAGACTTATTCTGATTTTAAAAACTTATTGAAAGGGTTTCAGTTACTATTTCTTTGTTTGTTCTACACCCAGTGTCTCTATATGAGAGACTACCTTTGGGACTGTTCAAAAGTGGTCTTTAAGACCACTTTGAACAGTTCCAAAGGTGGTCTCAATACAGCAATTTTACTGTATTTTGTGACAATTTTTTTGTGAAAATCCTGCATTAACTGTTTGTCTGCTTGCTTTTGATGTTCCTTAGTTGGCAATCCAGTTCCTTGCATTCTAGCTTAATCTATATAATTATCTTGGTTAGTTTAATACTAGAAGTCAAAAGAAGCCTGCGTGGTGTAGTGGTTACGCTACTCGCCTTGTAAACCAGGCATTGCAGGATCGATCCCAGGCTTCTCCGGACTTTCAGATAAGTCTTTAAACCGAGGTCCCGTCTCCATATGACCTTATCTGTTGGTGGGATGTAAAACTCAAACACTCACTCACTAGAAGTAAAGCTGAATAAATTAGTTTAGCCGCGCATATTTCTTACTATCAGCAGTCAGATTACTTTTATAATATATTCAATCAATTCACAAACAGCATGACAAACAGTGTAGATCCTTATCAGCTGGCTAAAAGAGGATTAGTAAGAAAATGAACCAGCAAGAGTGCCACCTGACCTACCTGTCAAATCAGTCTGTACTTAAACGGGAAATGTGCAAGCCGTACAAGACTGCACATATAGTGACAAAGCATATATACAAATGAAGTATGGTAGATGGTGGGTGTTTTAGTCACTCAGTTGCCTTGAATCGGTAATCAGTTGTTAGAAGTCGCTTAACCCTTTAAAAGCTAATCACTTAAGCAAACATCATTTTCAAAGTATTATTTTTATCAAAAATAAGGTTTGACATTCCATGTCAGTCATCTGCTGGGCAGAGGATTCACATGAAATGGTGAATGCTTATTTTCCCCCAAAAATAATGGAAAAAAAATCTAGATTGCTGTGCTGTGGAAGAGTTCACGAGGGGTTCATTGGGCAATATTCCCACAAACACTTAAGCAAAGAAAGGCATGTTTTGGAAAGTGTTTTAATACTAATAGATGCATAAATGGCCTATTTTTTTCTTTGAAAAATTATATTTACAAATTTGTTAATGTGATGTAAAGTACATGTATATCTTTCAATGTTTTACCAACTGCTCTTTAACCTTTATCTTGCTGAATATTCATTTAAGCCACACCCATTTCTGTCTATCAACCAATCAAATTACTTGATGTAATTTATTGCTACAAATTCATAAATTGAATGCCAAACAGTGTAGATCATGATCAGATGGCTTCTTCAGAAGCCATCTGATCTGGATCTACACTGTTTGCAAAGATAGGGGTTGTCGTGAACAGCAAGATAAGGGTTAATAAATATAAAATTTATATTTTACCAGGACCATGATTTTGGTGATTCTCCAACATTCCTCCCTGATATCAGCATCAAAGCTGGGTCAGAGCCCACTACTCCAAATGGTACCCTGTGTTCATGTGAGGCCTGTACAGAGAGAAGGTAAGCAGTAGGACAACAGGACAGTTGTCTGAGATCATTGTATTTTACCTAGTACAGTAGAACTTCGATGGCTCGAACACCGATGGCTCGTTTACCATGGATGAGTCGAACCCATTCTTCAGCCCCTAGCAAAATCCTCTACATAGGAGATAGTGGGGATAATTAAGGAGATTTTAGTCTTTTTTCTTGCAAATGCATGCTGTGTGTACTCATTAGAATCGCCTCGATTAGGCGATTCTAATGAGTACACACAGCATACATATTCATTATAGAACACCGAAAAGATGTCTAAAAGTATCTCGTTATGCCTCCTGACAGTAACCTCAGTGGCTAGAACTACCCCTGTCTCGAACAGATTTTCATGGTCCCAAAGGGGTTCGAGCCATTGAAGTTCGACTGTATTCAGACATCTCAACTCCTTACCATACTTGTTTTTAAATTTGAACAAATGCTATTGTGCGTAAGTATAGCTGGATGAGTTTGTGTAGAGCCTGATGAGATGCTGCATTCTGTGGCATCCTATCTGGGTCTTCACTGTTTGCTCAGACCTGACTGTCTGAATATATTGTAAATGTGACAAAATGAGCTGGGTTACAACAATACTTACAAGAGGATTATTAGAAGCCTCCATGAATTAATGGTTAAACTACTCACCTCATAAACCAGGGGTCATGGGTTGTTTCCAGGCTTCTCCAGACTTTCATATAAGTCTTTAAACTGAGCTCCCATATCCATATAAACTTGGTTGTTGGTGCGACGTAAGACTCCAACACACACAAGTGGATCATCACGACCAGCAGAGTTACTGATAGTCTGCATCCACCCAGTCTAATGTGAATCTTCCCTTGTCCCTTTAACAAGCCCAGAAACTTACAAAGGTGTATACCAACAAAGACTGATGCAACTGCGAGGATGTAAGATGATCCGAGTCTTCACTGGTCTCGCAAGTCTTGGTGTAGGTTTTGTCTTACCCCAGCTCAAATTATCTTGCATACAACTTCCTTTTAGAACACAAGAGTACAGCAAATTTTTATTGAACTCATACTGGTCTGCTAGTCTGCATTAGGAAAAGTGTGGCTAGCTCAACTTACTGGCTTGATAAGACCTAAATAGAACTGACTAGGCTGGTAAGCACAAAAATAAATAACATCCGAACTATTTAAAGAAAAAATATTTTTTGTCCTTCCTATCAATAGGGGTCTACTGCTGTGATGACATGTTTTAACCCTTGTCCTGCTGAGCCGGGATATGCCTTTTCTTTGAAACAATGTAGATCAGATCAGATGGCTTCTGAAGAAGCCATCTGATCAGGATCTACATTGTTTGTCATTCAGGTTGTGAATTTGTTGTAATTATTTGCATCAAGGAATCTGATTGGTTGATAATTGGTAGTGGGTGTGGCATATATGAATATTCAGCAGGACAAGGGTTAACTTGCATGGACAAAGTCCAGGAAGAACTATTGCACTATCTCCAGCATCGGATTTGGTGTCAGCATTGGAATTTGTTTCTGCGTCCACATTTACATTAAAGTTTTTAGCTCACCAGAGCCGAAGGCTACGGGGGAGCTTATAGGATAGGCAGTTGTCCGTCGTCGTCGTCGTATGTCGTATGTCTGGCGTCAACACTTTTTAACATCTCCTCTGAAGCCACTGGGCCGATTGGGCCATAATTTTATCTGTAGCATCCTTGGGCTGGGGGATTGAAAGTTTGTGTTTTTTATGAAAATCGGCTCATTAGTTTGGTTGCTATGGCAACTTAGAGTTTCCATAGACTTATAATGGGGAAAATTGAAAAATGGCATTTACTGCCAAGTCATTGCAGATATTTTGACAAAACTTTTATAGAAATGTTTCTTGAGTAAACTCCTCTCAACCATATGCTTTTATGCCAACCTGAGGGTCCCCCAGGTTGTGCCTGGGCCAATGCCCCACCCCCTCCACTTCATAAAAGGCCATATATCACAGAAACCATTCAGATCCCGACCCCTAAACCATATATATTCTTGTTCCTATTGATAAGACGCATTCAGTGACACCAGCCTGTGGGTCCTCAAGGATGCGCCTAGGCAGGGTTCGCGCTAGGATTTTATTTTCTTTCGCCATCACTTTCGCCAATCTGATTTTTTTTGTGCCAAAATCTTAAAACCTGAGCCAGTTGCAGAAACATCTTCGCTGACCATGGATAAAAAAAAGATTGCCATCTGCTCTACAATTTACCTTGGCACTTAAAGGGTAAAGGCTTAAACTTTTGTGGCCTTTATGGATGTGTGTAATGGTGCATTATCCAACAGTAGATGCGCCTAAAGACCCCAGGTTTTTCGATCAAACCAATACGGTCACACTTCAAACAATGCACCAGTCATCTATGCCGTCTAGCTTAGCTAAATCCATAGACCAAAATCATTTAGATAGCTTGAGTTTTCCGACTTCCAGCGGCATTACCTTCTCACCCGAAAATGCAGCGAAACCTTGCTTAAATGCTTTTGTTTTTGCTCCAACAAATAAGCGTTGTTAAGTCATGGAGGCTGCCATTTTGGTTGATCACATTACATTCAAAGGGAAACAACCTAAACAGGCATAAAAAGCGTGTTCGATTAGCCGTTTGATAAATCATTGTAAAGCAGTGCGTTTTGCAAAGACTTTCCGATGTGAATCAGGAAACATTTGGGATTTCATAATATCGCTAAAAAAAAAGCAAACTTAGAGATGGAATGGTAGAGAAAAAAGGCTACCAAACTAATTATTTCACGCCATTTTTTAAGCAAACAAAATAAGGAATGACCGATCGCAGCAACAATAGATAGATAAAAAAGGACAACATTTATATTATTCTGAATTAGTCCGCTCATATTTCTGAATATTCAAGCCCAAATTTATATAATAAAGAACTTAACAACTTGAGGTCAAACAAGAGCTGATTTGTATTGAAAAACCAATTAAGGTTGACTGCCCAAGCGTTGGTGATAATTACCGTTACGCTTGTTGAGCAGCAATTAACTTCTATATTTTACATCATCCGTCTTTGTCGCCCATGTCTTCATTGATTAACCTTCACCGCAAAGTCAATCGGGGGACTAGATTTAACACCGGGTATTCAATTACGCCATGCGGGACAGAAATAATATTCTTCACCCACTGGTTGATATTCGACCTAGCCACACCTTTTTATAATAAGGATGCGGAGCTAAATTGTTGACGCGTGTCGATAATAAAACAACCTCCAATTTTGCTAATATGATCAATAGTCAAAGGTGTTAATTATCGAGTGAGTGGAAGAAAAGGTGTGAAATACACGTGTCAGTAAACGGCTTAAGTCGGCAATAACCGGGATGGGACTTTCGTTTTTCTTTTTTATAGGATTTTTTTTTCGCCAGTAATTTTCGCCAAATGACACAGATTTGCGCCAGATTTATTTTCTTTTCGCATTTGGCGACTTTGGCGACCGCTAGTGCGAACCCTGCTAGGCCATGCCCCACCCCCTCCACTTAATAAAAGGCCCAATATCTTGGAAACCATTCAGATCCCCACCCCTAAACCACATATATTCTTGTTCCTTATGATAAGACCCATTCAGTGACATCAACCTGGGAGTCCCCGGGATGCGCCGGGGCCATGCCCAACCCCCTCCATTTCATAAAAGGCCCAATATCTTGGAAACCTTACAGATCCCCACCCCTAAACCATATATATTCTTGTTCCTATTGATAAGACGCATTCAGTGACACCAGCCTGTGGGTCCTCAGGGATGCGCTGAGGCCATGCCCCACCATTCAGATCCCCACCCCTAAACCACATATATTCTTGTTCCTTATGATAAGACCCATTCAGTGACATCAACCTGGGAGTCCCCGGGATGTGCCGGGGCCATGCCCAACCCCCTCCATTTCCAAAAAGGCCCAATATCTTGGAAACCTTACAGATCCCCACCCCTAAACCATATATATTCTTGATCCTTATGATAAGACACATTCATTAACACAAACCTGGGGGTGCTCAGGGATGCGCCGGGGCCTTGCCCCACCCCTTCACTTCACAAAAGGCCATATATCTCAGAAACTGTTCAGATCCTCACCCCTAAACCATATATATTCTTGTTCATTATGATAAGACGCATTCAGTGACACCAACCTGGGGGTCCCCAGGGATGTGCTGGGGCCATGCCCAACCCCCTCCATTTCATAATCTCCCAATATCTGGGAAACCCTACAGATGGCTACCCCTAAACCATATATGTTCTTGTTCCTAATTATAAGACACATTCATTGACACCAACCTGGGAGTCTCCCGGGGCCTTGCCCCACCCCTTCCACTTCAAAAAAGGCCTTATGTCTCAGAAACTGTTCTTAGCCCCACCCTAAATCCATATATATTCATCTTCCTTATGATAAGACGCATTCAGTGACACCAGCTTGGGAGTCCCCAGGGCATGCCCAGGCCATGCCCCATCGCTTTACTTCATTAAAAGCCATATATCTCAGAAATAGTTCAGATTCCCACCCCTAAACCATATACTTGTTCCTTATGATAAGACTCGTTCAATCACACCAACTTGTGGGTCACTTTGTGCTGAGGCAATGTGCCCCACCCTTCCACTTCATAAAAGGCTTTATATTTCAGAAACCATTCAAATCCCCACCCCATAATCATGTATGTTCTTGTTCCTTATTATTTGCACACCTACTGTAGTGGGGTTCGCAGGGGCCATTCCTATCCTTTCCACTTCATAAAAGGGCCTCAAATCTCAGAAAATGTTCAGATTCCCACCCCTAAACCATATATATACTTGGTCCTTATGATAAGACACATTTAGGGACAACAATCTTGGGCTTTCCTGGGATCAACAGGGCATGCCCCAACTCCTCCACCACTTAAGAGGCCCTACAGATCGCCACTGCTAAACCATATACAGTCGAACTTCGATGGCTCGAACTCGCCGGGGCCGCCAAAAAAGTTCGAGCCATCGGTAGTTCGAGCCATTGGAGTCCAACTCGGCAAGATCCATTTTTGTGTACTATGATTTTTTATCATAGCTGCGGCGATTTTGGTGACTTCCGGTACATTTATCGGTCATAATTTAAGAGTGAATGATGAGCCGTATTTTTGGTCCGTATTATGATACTGATCACGCGCCTGCGTGACTTGATCGATAAAATTGGAATGTTTAAAAAGGTTATTATTGCGAGCCATCAGTAGGATTTTACATAGAAAATGCATTCTAGGGACCAGGCTAAGAGTTCGAGGGTTCGAGCCATCGTAGTTCGAGCCAAGGGTGGCATGTTTGGTTAAAATGAATAGGGATTTTGCCGGGACTGAAAAGTCAGTTCGACCCAAACGTGGTGTTCGAGCCTACCGAGTTCGACCCATCGAAGTTCGACTGTATATTCTTGTGCCTTATGATAAGACGCATTTAGTGATACCAACCAGGGCTCCATGCCCCACCCCCTATACTTCATTAAGGGCCTAATGTTTCAGATACTGAGTCCACATGGGTGCTCATTTGGACATGGGGGTTCATTTGGTAGATTAAAATGATATCATGTTAAAATACATGGCTGCCATTGGGCCTGAGCTCTGGTGAGCATAGTGGCCCATGGGCCTCTTGTTTAAGAGCTCATACTTTCCTAACTGAATGATGGATTTGGTTCATAATAGGTATGATAAGAGATAAAGGTCTAAAGGTTTATTCAGCAATACCCTGACCTATGCCCATGACCTTAACCCATTTAGTACCAGAAACCCCAAGCGCCCCCGCCCATAGGGGCTTGAAGAAGTATATGGGCTGCATGATGCTTCCACGCAGAGCTGAATCCGGCCCGCACACTAGTACTGGTAAACCGCTTAGAGGATCTAAGCCTGTCCAGGAACCGCGGTGCGAGGCGGACCGTCCATGCTAATAAACCATATTGGTGTCATTGGGCGACAGGGCTTGAGATGTCATTTCATCTCAATGTCGGGTAAAAGTCCCACAAAATTGGAAGCAACGTCTCCAAAATGACCTTTACAGTGTTGACGGGGACGTTAAACCTCAAATCAAACAAACAAAAACCAGAAACCCCAAAACGGGTACCCTGACAAACAGTGCAGGACCAGATCAGACACCGCAGAACAAGGCCTACACTGTTTGCAAAATGTTCAGCCATTTTCCTAATCAGTTTTGAAGAAAACACAACCTGAGACCCCTAAACTTTGAAATGGACTCATATTTGTAAGGAAGAAGATTCCATTTGGTACAAAAAGTGTTAAAATTGGGGGCTCTGTGATAATTCTGCCCATTTTGCATCAGAAACTGTCTTAACTTCTGTTTACATCTAGCCCAGCACTGTTTGCCAGGGTACCCGTTTTGGGGTTTCTGGTACAAAATGGGTTAAAGAACTTGGTAGGGCATATTGCCTTTGGCTTGTTCCTGTGTCCATTCATACATCTTTTAGGATCCCTTATGCTGATTCAAGAAGGACAGTTGTCAGTTTCTGGCAAAAGAATGTGCACTGTACCGGTTAACCGCTTACGTATAAGCCTGTCCAGGTAAAGTGGGGATTGGTAAACTGACCAGTTCAAAATGACCTAAATATGGTTGACTGGGCCATTAAACTCCAATACAAACGTCTGTTATTCACATTTTTTGTGCATAACATAACTTTTGAATCATGCATGCTAGGTTTCTGAGTTGACCAATATTTTTACTTAGCAGGGTATGTCCCTTTCTAGAGTTGTGGCCCTTCCAAAATCTCAGCATATTAACCTTGTAACCAACATATCCCAAAACTATTTAAGCTATTGCCTTATTCTGTATTATGATAATTTTATTTTATAAGCATATGGTTTGGGGCAGGGCATAGTGTTTTACAAACACTATTTCTAGTTCAATTTCACCTTATCCCTTAAACTGCCAATCACAACATATGCCAACATCATTTTCAAATATTTACAATTTATTTTCTCAGAGAAATTAAGGCTTGACATTACATGTGAATCATTCACATGAAATGTCTCGCTTATTTTCCCTGGTACATAATTTACTTGCCTTTTGTAGACTGATAGAGTCAGAACATGAGCAGGAAACCAGCAAGTTGCAGCAGAGCTGGATGGACTTACGGAAAGTTGTTCGTTGTCTGTACGGTCACCGAGAAGACTGTCCGTCAGAGGAATACAACATTAACAGTCTGCCTGAGGATGAGACAGTCAAACAGCTGGTCAAAACGTAAGTGATGTGAATAAAGTTTCAGTTATAGTCAGGCCTCTTTATACTGACATTCAATATAAGGGCAAACTCGTAAAGCCAATTTTGATGAAACAAAACCTTTGCCCAGTGCAAGACGGAAAAATGGAGATATTAAAGAATTTTGTTATACTCCAAGAAACGAACGTTGTGGATATTTGTTTGAATCGCCTCAGTGAGGCGATTCTAACAAATGTCCAGATATTTGTTAGAATCGCCTCAACGAGGCGATTCTTAACAAATGTCCACAACATTTGTTTCTTTGAGACATTAAGGGAAAAAGTCCTATATTACCTATTATACTTCTCCTTTTTGTCACGCCTGCTATTAGCATGGCGTGATATAGGCACTCGGTTTTCCGTCCGTTCGTTGGTTCATCTGTCCGTTCGTCAAGGCGTCAACATTTGCGACCACCCTAGGGTTCACCCTTAAGGTCAAGTTTATTTCTCAAGAACTATAAGAGCTTCATTAATGATACTTGGTACAAACTTGTGTCTGGGAATGACAACTGACATGCAAGCATCCATATTTGACTTTGACCTACATTTCATGGTTCACTGACTTTGTAAAATATTGCGACCACCCTAGCGTTTACCCTAATGGTCAAGTTTATGTCTCAAGAACTATAAGAGCTTCTTTAATGATATTTGGTACAAACTTGTGTCTGGGAATGACAACTTACATGCAAGCATCTATATTTGACATTGACCTACATTTCATGGTTCACTGCAGGGATTTTCCTACCCTTCAGAATCAGGGTCCAGGGGCCGCTGGGTTTGGGAAAAACAGCTCGCTAATATTTATATTTAGGAATTTAAATCAGCTGTAACTTTGCCAATTTTGGTTCAATTTTCATGAAAGTTTTATTGAAATGTAGCACAACATCAGAAATTGGGAAATTTGTTATAAAATTTGGGAATATCTGTCTCTAAATTAGGAAAAATAGGGGCCGATTACCGGCCCCAAAGCTGCACTAGGAAAATCCCTGCACTGACTTTGTAAAATATTGCGACCACCCTAGGGTTTACCCTAGTGGTCAAGTTTATTTCTCAAGAACTATTAGAGCTTCATTAATGATACTTCATACAAACTTGTGTCTGGGGATGGCAACTTACATGCAAGCATCCATATTTTATCTTGACCTACATTTCATGGTTCACTGACTTTGTAAAATATTGCGACCACCCTAGCGTTCACCCTAATGGTCAAGTTTATTTCTCTAAAACTATAAGAGCTTCTTTAATGATATTTGGTACAAACTTGAATCTGTGGATGGCAACTTCAATGCAAGCTTCCATATTTGACCTTGACCTAAATTTCATGGTTCACTGACTTTGTAAAATATTGCGACCACCCTAGCGTTCACCCTTCTGGTCAAGTTAATTTCTCAAGAACCTTAAGAGCTTCATTAATGTTACTTGGTACAAACTTATATCTCGGGATGGCAACTTAAATGCAAGCATCCATATTTGACCTTGACCTACATTTCATGGTTCACTGACTTTGTAAATATTGCCACCAGGCCCACCACCCTAGCGTTCACCCAAATGGTTAAGTTCATTTCTCAAGAATTATTTGAACTTCATTAATGATACTTAGTACAAGCCTTTTATGCAAGCATCTATGTTTGATCTTGGCCTAGATGTCATGGTTCGGTGACTTTGCGCCCCCACAGGCGCGACATAGCCTTCGGCGGAATTCTTGATGAGATTCCGATTAGCAGCAAATTTTGCTAAATAGTGAAAATGTTACGGAACAAATATTGTCGTTATAGCAAGGGTTCTCTGTACTTTTACACTAATGAATCATTCACTAACTATGGATCCCTAGAACTCAAGCCTGAGTTCTTGCGGCAGTTGATTAGGAGATATTTTCCATTATCATAGTCTCCCTTCCACTGATTCAGGAAATTTTTTAAAGGCATTTGTCAGTTTCTTGCAGAAAAAAATGTGCACCATGCTCGTTAACTGCATATAATATTATAACAATCTGTCTTGGAAAAGTGAGGTTAGGGTACTTGACCGACTGGACACTACCTAAATACTTTTACAGGGCTGTAAAAGGCCTTCGCCTCCAAGACAACAGCATCTCTCTTAGTGGCTTGAAATACCTGTAGCCCTTTCAACCCTGTTGATGGGTACAGACAGCAATACAAACAGCACAGGCTCAGATGAGATGGCTTATAGTGAAACAAATTTGATAAATATTTATGAAAATTACAGCAAGTTCTCTAGGTGTTCGAAATTTTAGGATTTTTACAGTACACATAGCTGTCTGAGACATATGACATTTATCACAAGAAAACCTGCCAGGTTAGACAAACTGGCTTGTGCAGCTACTCAAACTAGCAAGAGTCTTGAAATTTTAGATACAGAAATTAGAGCAGTTCGCCCCCGCCAATCGGAGCTTGAAGAAATAAATGGGCTGCATGATGCTTCCACGCAGAGCTGAAACCGACCCATACACGAGTACTGGTAAACAGCTTAGAGGATCTAAGCCTGCCCAGGCAAAGAGGTGCAAGTCGGCCCGTCGCATGCTTATAAACCCTATTGGTTTCATTGGGCGGCAAGGCTTGAGATGTCATTTCATCTCAGTGTCGGGTAAAAGTCCCACAAAATTGGAAGCAACGTCTCCAAAATGATCTTTACAATGTTGAGGGGGACGTCAACTCTCAAATCAAACAAACTAATAAGCAGAAGGGCGCCTAACCCACTGCAGATGGACAGACTGTTCTGCAGCAAAAACAGATTTTCTTATGACATGACTCAGAAGCTTCCGTAGTGTATCGGTAAAGTTACTCACTTCATAAACCAGGAGTTGTGGGTTCAACTTTGGGCTTCTCCAGACTTTTCGATGAGTAGACTGTGGTCCCGTCTCCATATGATCCTCATTTTTGGTGAGACATAAAACTTTGACACACACACTTAACATTACTCTTTGCTAGAATTATATGATCATTGTTGAAATAATTGTAAATAACTATGCCATATTTAGGTGCATTGATATTTTTGGAGCAAATTATTCCCTTATAGTGTAAACAAGGGTTAGTATTCTATTCTGAATTGAAAAAGGCAATGGCAGGGTTTGGTGTTACTTCCCTTGAATGTGTAACCATTCACATCAGGGGAAAGAAACTCTATCAGAAATACTTTTGTTCCCCTTATCAATACTAGTGGTCTGTTCTTAAAGGAAAGAATTTGCTCCTGGCCAGCAATTCTTTCCTTTTAGAAAAGACACCATTTCAGAGGGTTTCAGAACAGTGAAGAAAATGCTTTCTGTTAAGAAAAGACCTTTTCCATAAGGTTTCAGTCCACAGGAAAAGAAAGGGTGACGGGAACTTACGGAAGTTATCTCACATGTAAGAAAAGCCATATGTGTGCCAGGTATATCCAGTTTCCCCGTAAAACATGTACTCATGTTTTCTGTTTATCCCTGTTTCAGGTTATGTCAGCGTGATCCTCACCAGTTATTTCTACGGCTAGAATCTCAAGTTCGTGAGTTTGTGATTGAGATGAAGGTTAAACTGCTGAAGCAACTAAGTGCGGGCTTAAAGACACCTCCTCAGGCCAAAAAGTTCATCTCGTTGTTACTTGAAGAATATGCTCATTTGTGCAAAGTAGCACGGAAAATGTCAGGTCTTCTTATAGAATTGGTAAGTTCACTTGATATGAACATGAACTGTACTGGTTAGCTGTTTAATGAAGAGACATAAGTCTGCCCTGGAAAAGTGCAGTTAGATTACATATTTTATTGTATGTTTTTGGACAGACAGGCCTGAGGAAACAGTGTAAACCCAGATGAGATGCTGCATCTCATCAGGGTTTACACTGTTTGCCACTCATTCAGGAAGTTTCAGACACAACATTGGAAAGTAAATTATACTTGTTCAAATTTTAGAGAAAGTCTGGTAAGGAGTTGAGGTGTCTGAATATTTAGGGTAAATACGATAGCTGCTTTATAGAGAGACTAAGCCTACACAGGTAAAGTGTAACTATTATCTACTATCCTTCATGTTTGCCTGTGTGTTAAGTACGCTTCTCAGGCTAATTTTGTTTGCAAAGTACATACTTCTTGCTCAGCCAGTTTACTTTCAAAGATGCAGACAGTTTTTGTTTGTTTGATTTGGGGTTTAACGTCCCCGTCAACACTGTATAGGTCATTTTGGAGACATTGCTTCCAATTTTGTGGGACTTTTATCCGACATTGAGATGAAATGACATCTCAAGCCCTGTCGCCCAATGAAACAATAGGGTTTATAAGCATGGACGGACCGACTCGCGCAGCTTTGCCTGGGCAGACTTAGATCCTCTAAGCGCTCTACCAGTACTCGTGTGCGGGTCGCTTTCAGCTCTGCGCGGAAGCATCATGCAGCCCATCTATTTCTTCAAGCCCCGATGGGCGGGGGCTGCAAAGATGCAGATGAACTTGTGCAAACTGACTTCATAGCTCCTGATTAGGAGAAGTAACATTGAAAATCAAGGATTCTTGTTAGATAGCATGTGCTTTTATGTTGAAATAAGAAAAATGATTACAAATTAAGTCATAGCTCTAGATAGGGAGGAGTAACAAGGTTAATCAATGGATAATTTTCTTGTAAAAAAAAAAGGAAGCGATTCAAACAAGTACCCACAAAATACATTTCAAACAAGAAATAAGGAAATTATCCCTCAATCGTCCTTGTTACTCCTAATCTGTGTATGTGTGTTTGAGTTTTACATCACCAATAGCTAAGGTCATATGGAGATGGGACCTCACCTTAGACTGGAAAGTCTGGAGAACTCTAGAATCAAAATTCTGGAGAAGTCTAGAATCGAACCTGTGACCCCTGGTTTATGAGGTGGGTAACTTAACCACTACATGACCACTACACGATGGAGGCTTCCTCCTATCCTCATACTTGGAGCTAAAGATCAGACTTATGGGAGTCCAACCTGATCCAAGATGTCCTTGGGGTACACATGTTCAAATTTTGCACACTGCAAACTTGGATGATGAATAGTGCTATCATATAGAGAAATAGGTTGAAACAGTTGTACCATGCATAAAATAAATTGATGTTTTAATATTACAGCAAGACCACCTGAAACGGTTCAAAGTGACGTGGGACCTTCACAACAAACATCTCTTCCAGTCCGTAGCTTTCTCAGAACCAACGATAAAAAACAGTATCAGTCTACTCATTACACAGTTAAGGTATCTAGAATTTCATCTAGAATTTTATTCTCCTGTGAAAAATTATTTCTCTGAAATCAGTTTTCTCATTAGGATTGTGTTAAGTGATAGTGTTGTGTTATTTTTCTGGACTTTCAGACCTGGTTGTTCAAGTCTGATGAAGAAATAAGTATTATAGTCTGGCAGATAAACTTGTATTCTTGCTGAGAAAAAGTTAGTAGCTTCTGCAATGCAGTGCAGTGCAGTGCAGAATATGTTGTAAAACATTTTTCAGCTAAAATACCAACATTCTTAAGTAAATTCTTTCCTTTAAGTGTAGACTTCTATTAATGAGGTAGGCAGAAGTATTTTATAAGGACTTGTTGTCTCTCTTGAAGGTGTATTCATTCCCTTTAAATTTACAAAACATCTGGGGCTAGTTGTTCGAAACTAATGACATTGTTAGTTAACATATTGTTAAAACTTTTATTTAATATTGAAAATATACAATTTTTTTGCTGAAAAAAATGTTTGCATTTGCAAAAGCTGCTCACATTATTTTTTTTCAGCAAAAATTTCAAAATAGATATTGTACTAACTCTACAGCTAACAATATGACCACTTACGAGCTCATTAAGCTAACCATGCTTAAAACAACTGGATCCTGAAAAAGAAACTAATTTCAATGAAATTTACAGGTTAGGTGCTGCTTCAAAGGAATCATATAATGAAGATACTTACCCTAACTTGTTACATCGATATCTCAAGTTTGAAGATGAAATGTCTGTGATATCTGTAGTATGGCGGGACTGTCACCAACTTATAGAATCTTATAATGAGGAACAGGTAAGTGTGTACACTCCAGCTTAAGTAGCTCAAACACCTTTTAGACAGACAGGGGTAGTTTGAGCCACAAAGATTTGATCACAGCACGAGGAAAGAAGTCATAATGGGGCTAATATAGGGACATTGATTTGATCATGTGTATAATATATGTTGTGTGAACTCATTAGAATCGCCTCTTCGAGGCGATTCTAATGAATTCACACAACATAACATTTCATGACATTAAAATCAGAAAAACTTACCTTTTTTATGGCATTTAAAATGAGAAAAATCTCGCTAAATTGTCTCTATGCATTTATTAGGGCCCCGCACTGAAAGTGTGGGTGCCCTATAGTAATCACTCTGTCTGTCCGTCTGTCTGTCTGTGTCCATCCACAAATTTTCCTACTCCTCTGATAGCGCTGCCGGGGCCCTAGTCAGTTTCACTGACAGCTCTAGTTATCTATAGCTATTGAAAAGAAGCTCTTAAAAGCATAAAAACAGCCATTAGTCATTGTAGCTTATTTTTAGTTGTTGGTGGTCGAAGCTTGAGTTCAGCACACTGGCCTCTGTGGCCTAGTTGGAAAG
This sequence comes from Lucinisca nassula, assembly GCA_963580285.1. Classification (NCBI taxonomy): domain Eukaryota; kingdom Metazoa; phylum Mollusca; class Bivalvia; order Lucinida; family Lucinidae; genus Lucinisca; species Lucinisca nassula. Next base: position 170,031,731 of record OY757010.1, read on the forward strand.
AGCGCTGACTCTTAATTCTTAGTTCTCTCACCATTGCAGGCCTCAGCTGACCTCAGATGGATGTATGTCTGTCAGGTGATCAGGTTGTAGGTTCGATACCTGCTAGGTTTGCTATATTCCCTTCTTGGGATTGACCATGAAAAGATTCTCTGCCTACCGCTGATTCAAGGAGAGCCATCACGTTTGCCAAAAAAATTTGGTTGTTTTCTTAATAAACATTCAAAATACCTAAACCTGACACCCCTCAATTTCAACATTGACTATTACTATAAAAATCACAAAAATTTGGACACCTTGAGGACTTGCTATAATACTCATAAAATTTTAACAAATTTATTTCAAGATCCTGCAAGGAGTCCAAAAGGTGCAAATGGAATGGCAGACAGTGTAGACCCTGATCAGACTGCTCCTTCAGGAGCAGTCTGATCTGGGTATGCACTGTTTGCTTATGCCTGTCTGTCCCAGTGCCTAGGATAATTATGTAATATATCAGGCAGAAGTTTCCATTCAGGACAAAATTGGTTAATTGTGTTTTTAGTCTTGACAACATGTCTCCTGATTATTTCTTTCACCTGCTTTGTGTCTCATTGCTTTTGTTTCACTGAATTTCAGTCTACGTTGAAGTTAAAACAGAAAATGTTACGGGAAGACTGGGAGTTCTTTAAAACCCAGAGGAAGCTATTAGAGCAACAGGTCTCCAAAAATCCTAAGGCGTCACTGTCTCACAAGTAAGTGCATATTATCCAGTTTTTTTTTCGCGTCTGCTTTAAGCAGCACAACATAGGGGTTGAACTTTCTGTCTGTCCGTTCAAGCCGTCAACATTTGCGACCGCCCTAACTATCACCCTAATGTAAGAGTCCCCCACAGGCGCGACATAGCCTTCGGCAGAATTCTTGTATGATCTACCGAGGAACTCCACTGGCTTGAGTCTGCCTCAATACTCTGTCGGTTTCGCGTCTGACTGGTGATCGCGTCTTGACTGATGTCGCGGGTTAACTACCTGCTTGGACGTCAACTTCTTCCATTGAGATTGATTATGAAATCTTTTCTCCAGTCATTCTCTCCCTTCAGCTGATTCAAGAAGGGAAGGGCTGTTGTCAGTTTCAGGCAAAAGAATGTGCACTGTACTGATTAAGTGCTTATGTAGTAGCCTACCCATGAAAAGTGTGGTTAGGTAAACTGACGGGCTAGATATAATCAAATTAGTGTGGACTGGACCATTAAACTCAAAGTAAGCAAAACCTTTGAGACCATGAAAATTTTTTCTAGACGGGTAATTAGAACTACTGATTGTTGCTAAGAGCAGCATGCCAAAATGATTACGGTATATTTTATTGATGTTCTATGTTGATATGGTTTGTGTACTATTAGAACTGCCTTATTGACACACTACATACATTCCTAGATTATCTTATAAAATTATACTAATTGTATTTGAATTACGCAGAGACTAAAACATGGTACAGACTCAGCCATGGTAAGAGAGTTATCCGTGTTTGGGACACTGAAATTTTACCGTTTCTCTCTCTCACTCTATCTCTCTCCCCCATTCTCTCTGTACATTTTTGCATGTTATTTTGTTTCTTATTCGATGAACTATCAACTCTTACTTTATTTGTGAAAAGGCTGTTCCAGTCAACGGTCATTTACCAAATAGGAATATTTCGCCGCGATACTGCAGTGGTTAACGCATTCGACTCATGATTGAGAGGTTGTGCGTTTGGATCCAGCAACCGGTATCGAGGTGTGTCCTTGGGCAAGACATATAAGAACACTGCCTCACTCCACCCAGGTGTAATAGTCACTACCCATGGGGAGCAGTGGTGTAATAGTCACTGCCTCTCTCTCGTGCGTGTGAAAACATCCAGAATGAGTGTTGGAGAGCGATTAAATAAGATTGAAGCTTCCATCGCAATCGAACTAAAATAAATTAGTATAAACTAAATAGGAATATTAATTTACAAATCACAATACATGTGAAGATAAGCAACCTAGTCAACAGCTGTTCAGTTACCTTCACTGTTCACTGTTCCTGGACAGGCTTAGAACCTCTAAACATTTACCAGTACTCAGTGAGAAAAACTGCAGAGGACCCTCATTATAACGACAGTATTTGTTCCCTATTATTGTGCCGTTATAAAGAATTTGCCGTTATAAAGAATCCCAGGTAGGAAAATGATAGGTAATAAAAGGCCTTTTCCCCATTATTACTCCAAGAAACTCTTGGAATAATAGATTACAAGACTTTTTCATGACTATGGACTCGATTTGTGCATTTTCACTCTAGAGAAGCCCACGCCACTCGGAAATGAGGTTAAGCCTTCAGCTAAGTAGTCATTCCATTCAAATTGCCGTTATAACAAGTTTTGCCGTTATACCAAATGTTGGTATAAAGAGGGTTGACTGTATTCCGCACCTGCTGTAAGCACAACAGTCCATTGCCCTACTTAAGTCAAAACAGCAGAAATGCCCCAGCACTGAAAGCTACACAGCACCATCACCTGTATAAACAAGCTTAGGGTCAGTCTACTATCTTCATTTGAAAACTAACCGATGGAGCGACACGATCTTTGACCCTTTTTGTACCAAATGGAATCTTCCCCCTTATATATAGCAGGAGTCCATTTTAAAATTTAGGGGTGTCAGGTTGTGTTTTCATAAAAATTTATTTGGAAAATGACTGAACTTTTAGCAAACAGTGGAGGCCCTGATCAGACGCCCCATTCTGTGGTGTCTGATTTGGGCCTGCACTGTTTGCACGGGTGCCCATTTTGGGGTTTTCAGTACAAAATGGGTTAATGCTGAATACCAGGTTCCAATGCCGCTGGTAGTTTGGTTCCAAAGAAGAGTTTCAAATTGTCTGGCGATACATGGGTGTGGCCGCCATCTTGGTCATCTGACACAGACTACAGGAACGAACTTTCATTCTCCAATCTACTGGCGGTCCTTTCTGAAATTTGGCTTCCAATGCTTTCAGTGATGTATTAAAATGGCTGACATATGAATGGTTGGAAACTTGGAATAACGGACTAAGAAAATGTGTAAAGGACCATGACCATGCTAGAGACCCCTCGTCCCTGGTGGCAAAATTGCATATCTGTTTATATAGTGTGTCACATGGAGTTAAATATTTATTATTTCACCAGACAAACTTAGTCTGTGGTCTCATTTCTTTGTTTTGAATTTTCTGAGTTTAATCATAGCCTTTCGTGACTTTGGCAGAGACGTGCGTCTTGCTGGAGAAGTTGGTGGACGGTCATGTCTAAAGCTGGCCCAAAATGATGATGTATGGGCTGAGTATTAACCCTTATCCTGCTGAATATTCAATTTAGTAACACCCATTTCTGACAATCAGATAACTTGATGATGTAATTTATTCCTACAAATTCATAAACTGAATGTCAAACAGTGTAGATCCTGATCAGATGGCTTCTTCAGAAGCCATCTGATCTGGATCTACACTGTTTGCAAAGATAGGGGTTGTCGTGAACAGCAGGATAAGGGTTAAAAACTAGAAACTAAAAAAAAAAAAAAAAAAAAAACTGATTCAGATTTTCTGAAATGCGTTTAGATGGCCTATGTTTGATATATGGATTAAATATTTTCAGTCTTGAAGCTCAGTTCACAGAGACTATGCGGCTGATGTTGCAGGGCAATAAACCAAGTCAGGAAGAACTCCAGTGTCCAAGATGCAATAGGAAAAGGTATAGTATCTCTTATAATGTGAAGTGTTTTGGTGCAGAGTTTAATGACCCAGTCAACACTGTTGGGTCATCTTGGGCTGGTCAGCTTACCTAGTCACACTTTTCCTGGGCAAGCTTATACAGTAGTTCACCAGTACAGTGCATATTCTGTCACAAGACGTACAACTGTCCTTCTTGAATCAGCAGAAGGGAGAGAATGACCGTAGAAAATATTTCACTTTTTAGCTTGGCTGTTTTTGAAGAAGCGACGAGGTATTGTCATAGGTCTGGCGTCGTCTGCGTAGTCCTGCAAAAAAGTGGACCTTTTGTAATATCTCTGTCATTACTGAACATATTTACTTGAAACTCGGACTAGTTGTTTATTATGAAAAGGGGAACTCATACCAATAGGTGAGATAACCCTCAAAATATTTTTGGCACAGTTATGCCCCTTTTTTGACTTAGAATTTTTTTCGTCGTCTGCGTCGTTGTCGTGCAAAAACTTGGACATTTTGTAATATCTCTGTTATTACTGAACATATTTACTTGAAACTGGGACTAGTTGTTCAGTATGAAAAGGGGAATCCATACCAATAGGTGAGCTAACCCTCAAAATATTTTTGGCACAGTTATGCCCCTTTTTCAACTTAGAAGTTTTGTTTAAAAATTGTTTCACTGCAATTTCTCAAGAACTGATGGATGAATTCTGATCATGTTTGTATTTAGCATAATTTGGAGGGTCACCATTGCAGAAAGGAATTCGGTGACCTTGCCCCAATTTTCAAGGTCACCATGGAACTCTATCTTACTTATTCTGCCTTTCTGACACACAACTGTGGAGAAGTATTTTAACCCACATAATTATGGCACTTCCAGTTTAATGTTTTTATGTCCCCCCACCCGAAAGGGAGGGGGACATATTGGTTTTGGTGCGGATCCTGTCGGCGTTGGCGTTGGCGTTGCCTCTTGTCTGCACTCTATCTCCTGAATGGATGGATGGATTTTGATTAAACTTACACAGATACACCATTGGGAGGGGGAAAAGTACTGATTAGATTTTGGTGACCTTGGTCTAATTTTCAAGGTCACAGTGCTCAAAACATTGTCGAATTTTTGGCCAAAAAAGCTTGTCTGCACTCTATCTCCTGAACCAATGGATGGATTTTGTTCAAACTTGGTACATATTATAATTGGGATGGTCTCAAGAACTGATTAGATTTTGGTGATCTTGACCTAATTTTCAAGGTCACCACGGGACTTAGACTGTTGAAAATTGCCTTGTCTGCACTCTATCTCCTGAACCAGTGGATGGATTTGGTTCAAACTAGGTACATTATATCAGTGGGCTGATCTTAAGAACTGATTAGATTTTGGTGACCTTGACCTAATTTTCAAGGTCACAGGGCTGAAATAATGAGTGTGGTGGGGGGACATCTGTTTTCTTAGAAAACAATTCTAGTTATTAAGTAGTTCTGTTGCTTATAATCAAACATGGCCTATATATTTCTGAAAGAAACTGCAGCCGAGCATTGGCACCCACATGCGGTGCTCTTGTTGCTGTTACTGGCGGGGATTGAACCAGTGACCTGATCACCAGTGAAATGTACATCCAGCTGAGCCATCTTGACCTGTAAAGTAGTTTGATTTGAGGTTTAATGTCCCCGTCAACACTATAGGTAATTTTGGAGATGTTGCTTCTAAATTTGTGGGACTTTTAGACATTGAGATGAAATGACATATCAAGCCCTGTCACCCAATGAAACCATTAGAGTTTATAAGCATGGACGGTCCGACTTGCACGCTTTGCCTGGGCAGGCTTAGATTCTCTAAGCAGTATACAAGTACTCTTGTGTGGTCGGTTTCAGCTCTGGATGGAAGCATCATGCATCCCAGCTATTTCTTCAAGCATCGATGGGCAGGGGCCGTGTAAAGTTGTTTGAAATGTTATCAAAGTTTGGGGAATGATTAGTGTGATTTTTGGTGGGGTGGGGGCAAGAATATGCAAAATTTAATTTCCTATAGATTCATTTTTGTCTATAATTCTTTGCGTATGATGCATTTGTAACAAATATTGGATTAGGGGTTGTTGTTTGTTTTATTAGCTCACCTGTCACGTAGTGACAAGGTGAGCTTTTGTGATCACTTTTTGTCCGTCGTTCGTCGTGCATGCGTCCGTCCGTCCGTCCGTGTGTGCGTGCGCCGTGCGTCCGTAAACGATTTCAAATAAGTATATCTCTAATACCACATTGCCAATCTTGATCAAATTGCATGTGAAGTATCATCGGATAGGGGGAAAGGCTGCATAAGGTTTTTGGGCTGATCAGATTGGAATTCTGGTTGCCATGGCAACATATAGCTCCTATAGACTTATAATGGGAAAAATTAAAAAAATCTTCTTCTCTGAAACCACAGGGCCCAGAGCTATGATATTTAGCTTGTAACAATGTTAAGTGGTCAGCTATGTAAATCCTGCCAATCATGCCCCTGGGGTCCAAATTGGCCACACCCCGGGGCCCCTTAGCTCCTATAGACTCATATTGGAATAAAAAGCTTCAAAAATCTTCTTCTCTGAAACCACAGGGCCCAGAGCTTAGATATTTGGCATGTAGCAACGGCAAGTGGTCACCTACATAATTCCTGCCAATCATGCCCCTGGGTTCCAAATGGGCCTCGCTCCGGGGCCCCGTCACTCCCATAGACTCATAACGGAAAAAAAGCTTAAAAAATCTTCTTCTCTGAAACCACAGGACCCAGAACTTAGGTATTTAGCATGTAGCAACGGCAAGTGGTCACCTACATAATTCCTGCCAATCATGCCCCTGGGGTCCAAATTGGCCACACCCCGGGCCCCTTAGCTCCCATAGACTCATATTGGAAAAAAAAGCTTCAAAAATCTTCTCTGACAACACAGGGCCCAGAGCTTAGATATTTAGCATGTAGCAATGGCCAGTGGTCACCTACATAATTCCTGCCAATCATGCCCCCGGGTTTCGAATAGGCCATACCCCGGGGCCCCTTCGCTCCCAAAGACTCATAATGGAAAAAAGCTTCAAAAATCTTCTTCTCTGAAACCACAGGACCCACAGCTTAGATATTTAGCATGTGAGTGAGTGAACAGCAAATGGTCACCTACATAATTCCTGCCAATCATGCCCCTGGGGTCCAAACGGGCCACGCCCAAGGGCCCCTTAGTTCCTATCGACTCATAATGAAAAAAAGCTCCAAAATGCTTCTTCTCTGAAACCACAGGGCCCAGAGCTGAGATATTTAGCATGTAGCAAAGGCAAGTGGTTACCTACATAAATCCTGCCAATCATGCCCCTGGGGTCCAAATGGGCCACCCCCCGGGGCCCCATAGCTCCCATAGACTCATAATGTGAAAAAAAAAAAGTTTCAAACGGGCCACGCCCAAGGGCCCCTTAGTTCCTATAGACTCATAATGAAAAAAAAGCTCCAAAAAGCTTCTTCTCTGAAAACACAGGGCCCAGAGCTTAGATATTTAGCATGTAGCAATGGCAAGTGGTCACCTACATAATTCCTGCCAATCATGCCCCTGGGTTTCAAATGGGCCACACCCCGGGGCCCCTTAGCTCCCATAGACTCCTTATGAAAAAAAGCTTCAAAAATCTTCTCCTCTGAAACCACAGGGCCCAGAGCTTAGATATTTAGCAGGTAGCAACGGCAAGTGGTCACCTACATAAATCCTGCCAATCATGCCCCTGGGATCCAAATGGGCCACGCCCCGGGGCCTCTTGGCTCCCATAGACTCCTAATGGAAAAAAGCTTCAAAAATCTTCTCCTCTGAAACCACAGGGCCCAGAGCTTAGGTATTTAGCGGGTAGCAATGGCCAGTGGTCACCTACATAAATCCTAGCCAATCATGCCCCTGGGGTCAAAATGGGCCACGCCCCGGGGCACCTTAGCTCCCATAGACTCCTAATGGAAAAAGCTTCAAAAATCTTCTCTGAAACCACAGGGCCCAGAGCTTAGATATTTAGCATGTAGCAACGGCAAGTGGCCACCTACATATTTAGGGCCCCGCACTGAAAGTGTGGGTGCCCTATAGTAATCACTCTGTCCGTCAGTCTGTCTGTCTGTCTGTCCGTCCACAAATTTCTGATAGCGCTGCCGGGGCCCTAGTCAGTTTGACTGACAGCTCTAGTTCCTGATAATCATGCCCCTGGGGTCCAAATGGGCCACGCCCCGGGGCCCCTTAGCTCCCATAGACTCCTAATGGATGAGCTTCAAAAATCTTCTTCTCTGAAAGTACAGGACCCAGAGCTTACATATTTAGCATGTAGCAACGGCATATGGTCATCTACATAAATCCTGCCAATCATGCCCCTGGGGTCCAAATGGACCACGCCCAGGGGCCCCATAGCTCCCATTGACTCCTAATGAAAAAAAAAGCTTCAGAGCAACGGCAAGTGGCCACCTACATATTTCCTGATAATCATGCCTTGGGTCCAAATGGGCCCAGCCCAGGGCCCCTTAGCTCCCATAGACTCTTAATGGGAAAAAAGCTTCAAAAATCTTCTTCTCTGAAATCACAGGGCCCAGAGCTTAGATATTTAGCATATAGCAACGGCAAGTGTTCACCTACATAAATCCTGCCAATCATGCCCCTAGGGTCCAAATTGGCCACGCCCCGGGGCCCCTGAGCTCCAATTGACTCTTAATGGAAAAAAAGCTTAAAAATTCTTCTTCTCTGAAACCACAGGATCCTGAGCTTAGATATTTAGCATGTAGCAACGGCAAGTGGTCACCTACATAAATCCTGCCAATCATGCCCCTGGGGTCCAAATGGGCCACGCCCCGGAGCCCCTTAGCTCCCATAGACTCCTAATGGAAAAAAGCTTCAAAAATCTTCTTCTCTGGAACCACAGGGCCCAGAGCTTAGATATTTAGCAGGTAGCAATGGCAAGTGGTCACCTACTTCAATCCTGCCAATGATGCCCCTTGGGTCCAAATGGGCCACGCCCCTGGGCCCCTTTGCTCCCATAGACTCCTAATGGAAAAAAGCTTCAAAAATCTTCTTCTCTGAAACCACAGGGCCCAGGTCACCTACATAAATCCTGCCAGTCATGCCCCTTGGGACAGAATTGGCCACACCCATGACCCATTAGCTACTATGGATGGACTTAGAATGACAAAAAAAACTTAAAATGGAAAAAAAAAACTTGAAAAATATTCTTCTGTGAAACCATAAGGCCCAGAGCTTAGGTATTTTGCATGTAGCAACATGGAGTTGTTGCTTACATGAATCCTGCCTGAGTCTTGCCCTGGGGTTCAAATTGGACAAATCCTGTGGCTTCTTAAATCCAATAAACTTATAATGGAAAAAAAAGCTTTAAAAATCTTCTTCTCTGAAACCATGAAGTATGGACCTTAGATATTTAGTATATAGCAACGCCCATAGGGTCCTGAAGAAATATATGGGCTGCATGATGCTTCCACGCAGAGCTGAATCCGGCACGCACACTAGTACTGGTAAACCGCTCAAAAGATCTAAGCCTGTCCAGGAACCGCGGTGCGAGGCAGACAGTCCATGCTAATAAACACTATTGGTTTCATTGGGCGACAGGGCTTGAGATGTCATTTCATCTCAATGTCGGGTAAAAGTCCCACAAAATTGGAAGCAACATCTCCAAAATGACCCTTACAGTGTTGACGGGGACGTTAAACCTCAAATCAAACAAACAAACAAGTATATAGCAACATAAAATGGTCGCCTACATAAATCCCTTTGGGTCAAAATTGACCTATGGACTTATACTGGAAAAAAAAATCAAAAATCTTCTTCTCCAAAGCCATAAGGCCCAGAGCTCAGATATTTAGTATGTAGCAATGTCAAGTGGTCTTCTACAATTATGATTTTCTGGTACACAGGTGTGCGATATAGGGCCATTGGGCCCTCTTGTTTGAGGTTTAACGTCCCCGTCAACACTGTAAAGGTCATTTTGGAGACGTTGCTTCCAATTTTGTGGGACTTTTAACCAATATTGAGATGAAATGACATCTCAAGCCCTGTCGCCCAATGAAACCAATAGGGTTTATAAGCATGGACGGGCCGACTCGCACCGCTTTGCCTGGACAGGCTTAGATCCTCTAATATTGGATTAGGGGTTGTTGTTTGTTTGTTTGATTTGCGGTTTAATGTCCCCGTCAACACTGTAATGGTCATTTTGGAGATGTTGTTTCCAATTTTGTGGGACTTTTAACCAACATTGATATTAAATGACATCTCAAGCCCTGTCGCCCAATGAAACCAATAGTGTATAAGCATGGGTGGGCCGACTCGCACCACTTTGTATCTTGGGCATCAGGGCCTTCAGCTGAGACTGGCTTACACAGTTGGGCAAGGCCTGCTGTGCTCCCAGCAGGTGTGGGAAGGGGGCTTGTCTTAGTAATTTCTGGTTCTTCACTCCTTAATTTCTGTCTTCCAATTTCTTCAGCTCTACTTCTTCATCTTCCCCTTTTCTCTCGGAGATTACACAAAATGGCCTAGAGGGTTGTCATGTCGTTAAACAACAACCCAACAACATGTTGGATTAAACATGAGATACAGCTGGGGTCAGTCTATCTAAATGCCAGTTTGAAGTAGCAATAAACCATTAACTTTCTGTTAACTTGTCATTGACAAATGAAATAGCTAGCTTTAGTGAAAAATTGAAACTTTTAAGTTGTCTTTAGAACAAGAATTAGTCTTAGCCCATATCATGCCAATCACAACAATTGTCGTCTGGTTTGTCATCTGCCAGTTACTTTAAAAGTCATGTTTGCAAACAATGTGGACCCATATCAGACTGCTCCTGTAGGAGCAGTGTGATCTAGGTCCACACTGTATGCCTGTATGCAAAAATATTTTTAAAGAGTTTGCTAAAAGATTCAGCAGACATTTTCAGTTGTAGCTTTCCTCTGCATCTTAAGGGTTAACCCTTATCTTGCTGTTCACGACAACCCCTATCTTTGCAAACAGTGTAGATCCAGATCAGATGGCTTCGGAAGAAGCCATCTGATCAGGATCTGCACTGTTTGACATTCAATTTTTGAATTAGTAGGAATAAATTACATCTAGTAATCTGATTGGTTCAAAGTCAGAAATGGTTGTGGCTTAACTGAATATTCAGCAACATAAGGGTTAATATTGGCAGGTGTTAGTGGAATTTTACTGTCTGTTTTCTTACTATTCTAGGTGTCCATGTGACGAGTGTACGATAACACACATGATTACCTGTGGTATTATAAATCCAGAAGTGCTAGAAAGTGCCAATACAGGGACTGAAATAAACCATAATGCGAACTTTGTTCACGACCCGAACCGTTACAGGATAGATGTTTCACCGCCCTCCATGTCCAGTACCACGTCCAGTAGTGGGTCTTCTAGTCCGATCATGGTGGACCCAGACAGACTGACTCTACCGTTCCCAGAAAATGCTCAGGAGTAAGTATGGTATAATTGGAATTGGGAATGGATAAATCTTATATAGTTTTTATCCATTTTTGTTGCTTTTGCTTTAACCCTTGACCTGCTGAAGTTTCATTCTTGCATAAATACCTACGCGCATGGCTGTTTGAAGCCATGATTGTCAAATGGACCGAAAGCCGTGCTCAAACAGCAAAATCACGAAATTGGCGTTCTGTTTGAACATGGATTTTGAGCTTTTGATATCACATGATGGGCCTTGCTTTGTTTATGTTAAGTTGAGCGACGTAACATCGCCCTGTTTTAGGGTTCTATGATGACGTCAGAGGGTTACTGCATGACAAGGTCATTGTAAACAACGTTCTGAACTGCCCGCCATTTTGGTTTGCCTGTCGTATTTGAAGAGTTTATATGGAATTTATATGGGGCTTTTGGGCATTTTTGTCAAAATTTGCTGTCGGAATCGTAAGTTATGCAAGAACAACGATCACCCATGGTTATTTCATTGTATTAACATTTGCCGGATCCCTCGGAAGATATTTGAACATTTGGCCTAGTGGCCTCATGTTAAAACAGCTTCCTCGGGACCCGGCAAATGTTAATGCATGAAAAAACATCGTTGATCCCTATAATTTAGCCAAACCCATTTCTGATTTTGAACTGTTCAGATTACTTGATGTAATTTATTCCTACAAATTCATAAACTGAATGTCAAACAGTGTAGATCCTGATCAGATGGCTTCTTCAGAAGCCATCTGATCTGGATCTACACTGTTTGCAAAGCTAGGGGTTGTCGTGAACAGCGGGATAAGGGTTAAGCATGGCATGGAGTCTGGTTTTCTGTTCGTCCATCCGTTCTTCAAGCTGTCAACATTTTCGACAATCCTAACTTGCATCCTGATGGTCAAGTCCGTTTCTTTAGAACTTATATATAAGAGCTTCATAAATGATACTTTGTACAAATTTGCATCTGAGAATGGCAGCTTTAATGATGGGATACATACTTCACCATGACCTGAATGTCATGATGACCTGAATGTCATGGTTCACTGTTAATGTGAACGATTGCATCAAGCCTAGTTTTCACCCTAATGTTGAAGTCCATTTCTCAAGAACTATAAGAGCTTCATTATTGATTCATGTACTTTGTACAAACTTGGATTAGGCAATGACAGCTTTAAGTCAAGCGGCTCCCGCCCATCGGGGCTTGAAGAAATAGATGGGCTGCATGATGCTTCCATGCAGAGCTGACAACCAGACACCGACCCGCACAGAGTACTGCTAAACCGCTTAGAGGATCTGAGCCTGCCCAGGCAGAGCAGTGCGAGGCAGCCCGTCCATGCTTATAAACCGTATTGGTTTCATTGGGCGTCAGGGCTTGAAATGTCATTTCATCTCAGTGTTGTGTAAAAGTCCCACAAAATTGGAAGCAACATCTAAAAAATGACCTTTACAGTGTTGTCGGGGACGTTAAACCTCAAATCAAACAAACAAACAAACTTTAAGTCAAGCATCCATATATGACCTTGACCAACATTTCATGGTTCACTGACTTTGTTAACAATTGCTTCAACCATAGATTTCACTCTAATGTTCATGTCCGTTTCTCAAGAATTGTAACAGCTTCATTACATAAACTTTATATACCACATTACTATCGGAAAAGACCTAATATTGTAAAACTGACCAAATTGTTGTCATCGCAAAATAAACGCCTTCATAATTCACTAGGAAAATAGGTTTTTAAGTCTTTTGAAATCAGAAATGAGATTTTATATGATACCGATTAGTGCCTGGATTAGAAACTTGACAACTTTGTTTTAGTCCTTATACTGCTGAATACATTAATTGAGACACACCCATCACCAGCTGTCAGCCAATTAGATTACTTGATATGTTGTGTGTATTCAGATCATAAGCTGCATGACAAGCGGTGTAAATCCTGATCAGATGGTGATCTGGTATGGACCTACACTGTTTTCAAAGGTGGTGGTTGTCGTGAACAGCAAGATAAGGGTTAGACCATGCCTATAATACACAGTTAGCTAACTATATGACACATTTGTATTTAGGCAGCATATTTCTCTGTCATGTATGAAATTTGTTCATTAATGCATGTACAAATGTATTAACACAGAAGTTATGATACCTTCCATTTTTGTCATGTGAAATGTTTGTATGTATCCTAGTTATATTATGTGCTCATATGTCGTAAAGGCTGATAGTGCTTTATTTCTGAATAAACAAACATTTAATAATACTTGGTACAAACTTGCAGCTGGGAAAAGCAAATTAATGCAAGCATCCATATGTGACTTCGACCAACATTTCACTGACTTTGTGAACTATTGCTTCAACTGCAGATTTGATTTGATTCTGCAGACTTCTGTTAGAAATGCTTTGGCTAAGTGATTCTAACAAACATCCGCTGCATTTGTTTCTTGAGGCATTAGATACAACATTCTCCAATATCTCTGTGAATCAGAATTGTTACTGGTGATACCGTAAAGATTCGGCTATAAGGCGATTCGGCTATAAGACGGGACCCCTTTTTCAGTTTTTCTAAGGTGGGATTTTGCTTATACTCTTTTATAAGACGAGTCAAATTTTTGCCATACCTGTCGGAGCCTATCTGCTACCGCCAGATGCCATTTAGATGCGAGAAATCAGCCTTTTTTCGTCAGAAATATTTGTTGCAGCTTTTTTAAAAGTAACTGAACGTTTTTTTTTTCATCGGGGAACACAACACCTAGCTATTCGGTTTCAGAACCAACGCCCCAGCTAGCACAAAATAGCGGCAAACTTCGGGCCGATAAGTCGTATCTCTGTCGGCCCGGTACATGCCTTGCTGGCTTAGACTACACAGACTTCTATTTAATAGACGACAGGGGCTGACAAATCCATTTCCCGGCCGTCCGGGACAAGACCGAAATCACACCGGGCAGGTGCACTTTGACCTTATGACGCTCGGTCGGGACAAGTGAAAAAAAAAAAAAAATAAAACGTCTACAACTGCCAGTCTTTTTGAGTCCTTAAATACGGTAAAACTAGACCAGTAAGTAAATCGCTGTCAATTCAGAGACAAATCGTCTGTGTATTTATTACGGTTCAAGTATGACACTATTGTTAATCCCTGTCGTATAATTGCCACCCTGCGGTGCGTGTCGATAAGGTGTGAAAATATGGTCAAGTTATGTCTCTAATTTGCGTTTATTCTCCAGTCATAAAATTTAATCCACAATCAATGTGAAAATGATTTAATTGCTCCTCAGACTATTAGCTACATCTAACGGTAGATGTTTGCATTATAAAATCAGACTATTCCATGATCTCATGAATGGTTATGTTTTGGCGCCAAATAGCAGACATTGGCGGGAAAAGTCGAACGCTGTTGTTGGTTATTGACACGGAGCTTCTAGGGATAATTCGGGAGCTGTGCAAAGCACTGATTTTCTATCCACCTCTATTCCCAACCGCTTAGCTATCGGGAATATATTTTTTACCGGTTCCAAACATTTTTTTTTTATGAAAGAGATACATGCAATGACATTAAACATGTTTGGGGATAATGGCGTAGGATGACGTCATTTGCCGATCGCGTGCAGAAAAATCGTAGCGGTGGTTTGTGGGCGGCGATTTATATCAATTCAAAAATCACCGATCGGCTTTTTCCGTATGTCTGGTCTTCGGCGGACATTGCCGGAAAAAAGCCTGCAGTCCATGACCTCGGCTATAAGACGGGGTCACTTTTTTTGGCTCATTTTGGAGTGAAAAATCTTCGTCTTATAGCCGAATTTTTACGGTACATCAAAGACACCTGTGATACGGGAAGTTGTCATTAAAATGAATACAGAGTGACCTGGTGAATACATGGATAATTTTCCTCATTTATCTATGTGAATACATGCTGTGGGTATTTGATAGATCTCTGTCAGATATCCACAAGAAATGTTTCTTTCAAAATATGAAAAACTTCACATATAAGGGGCATAAAGTTTTACCCTTGTTCATACATACCATGGTACATCTGTAAGTGAAAACAGACATGTACATCTGTCTGTGTGACTGTTACACTGTAGTATTGGTCACATCTCCACAACTACTATGGTTCTCAAAGATCATGGTTTGAAACTTGAATGACAGCTATTTGGTTGGGTCTGTGCATAAAGGTCAGATAACTGAACTCTGACGAGTCTGTTAGCGGAAGAGATACATTTTCTTGACTGACTTTGAAATTTTGGCGACAGAAGCTTTTATCTCCTTTAGAGATTTTCTAGGTTCTTCCTTATTTGTATCCACATTATTCCACCTTAACTGGAGATTTGTGGCATCTATTTACATAGAAACAGATAACTGAAGGATACTTTTCATTATTTCTCCATATGAACCTATGTTGTGGGTATTCATCTAAACCACCTTGCTGAGGCGTTTCAGTTGAATACCCACAGTATAGGCGACAAGAAGTACTCTTTAGCCCATTGCAGGTGGGAAACCCCTAAAGAGATACCTTGGCAAACAATGCAGGCCCAGATCAGACGCAGAACGCGGCATCTGATCAGGGCTTGCATTATTTGCTAACAGAATTTTCCCTCATAAATAGAATAATGAAAAAATAGGCCTACCACACTTATATGACAAATGGACTTGTGCAACATATAGCAATGGAAGAGTTCACTAGTATACAATCGGCCCCCGCCCATCGGGGCTTGAAGAATTAGATGGGCTGCATGATGCTTCCAGACAGAGCTGAAACTGACCTGCACACGAGTCCCGGCCCCCGCCCATAGGGGCTTGAAGAAATATATGGGCTGCATGATGCTTCCACGCAGAGCTGAATCCGGCCCGCACACTAGTACTGGTAAACCGCTTAGAGGGTCTAAGCCTGTCCTGGAACCGTGGTGCGAGGCGGACCGTCCATGCTAATAACCCTATTGGTTTCATTGGGCGACAGGGCTTGAGATGTCATTTCATCTCAACGTCGGGTAAAAGTCCCACAAAATTGGAAGCAACGTCTCCAAAATGACCTTTACAGTGTTGACGGGGACGTTAAACCTCAAATCAACCAACCAACCTGCACACGAGTACTTGTAAACTGCTTAGAGGATCTAAGCCTGTCCAGGCAAATCGGTGCGAGTTGGACCGTCCATGCTTATAAATTCTATTGGTTTCATTGGGCGGCAGGGCTTGAGATGTCATTTCATCTCATTGTCGGTTAAAGTCCTTCAAAATTGGAAGCAACATCTTCAAAATGACCTTTACAGTGTTGACGGGGACGTTAAACTTTAAATCAAACAAACAAAACTAGTATACAATGGGTTAATTATAACCAAATACCCACCTTATTTGTTTCTCTGTAATTCAGGACTGGTGAAGAGATTCAAGAAGAAATTGATGATAACCAGTCATATGAAGAAGATGATGATGATGATGAAGATGATGATGACGATGATGATGACGAGGCTGATGATGGTGATGATGATGAAGAAGAGGAACAGGTGGAAGAAAAAGAGAAGAAAAAGAGAAAGCTGCTCCCAACTAGTGCTTTGAAGGTCGGTTTAACCTATTTTGTACTTAATGGATTCTTCTGTTTTATACCATATTCTGGAATATTTCCGTGTCGCCAGATAATGATATGAGGATAAATGTTCGCGTTTTTATGCCCCCGCCTGCCTTGGCAGGAGTGGGGCATATAGTGTTTCGCCGTGATGTTACGTGCGTGCGTATGTATGTCACGTTCGTAACCACCTCAGGCTGAAATGTCGAGCTGAATGTCGAGCTGAAATGTCGAGCTGAAACCTCGGGCTCATAATTTTTTTACCTGTTGTGCTACAAAGTTGAAATTTGGTATGACATTTACTCAGACCAAGACCTATCAGATCATGTTCAAGTTGACCCAGGGTCATGCCCCTGGGTGGGCCCAAGGGTCAGATTGCGTAACAGGTCAAAATTGTCATATAGGAATTTGTATGCAAAACTGTCAAAATGTCTAATTATCTTGTAAATTAATCAGATTTGAACACCTAAACCATATATATTATTGTTCCTTATGATATGACACATTCCATGACACAGACTTTGGGTCCCTAAGGTCACCCCTGGGCCATGCCCCGCCCCCTTTGCTTCATTAAAATCTTTATATCTCAGAAACTATCCATATCCCCACCCCTTAACCAAATATTTTATTGTTCCTTATGATAAGATGCATTGACTGATACAGACATTGGGTCAATCCCGACACCCCCCCTCAAGGTCAAGGTCAAACTTTGGGTCCCTACAGTCACCCCTGGGCCATGTCCCACCCCCTTTGCTTCATTAAAGTCTTTATATCTCAGAAACTATCCATATCCCCACCCCTAACCATATACATTATTGTTCCTTATGATAAGATGCATTAACTGATACAGACATTGGGTCCATCCGGATCCCACCCCCTCAAGGTCAAGGTCACTGCGGCTATTTTTAGAAAAACTTTGTCATCGCCCTAGCGCCTACATTTCTTCACCAATTTCATTATAACTTCACACAAATGTTCCTTATAAAAATATCTCAAGCGAGTTCTACTTTCCAGGTCATGGCCTCAAGGTCAAGGTCACTGTGGCTATTTTTAGAAAAACTTTGTCATAGCTCTAGCACCAACATTTCTTTACTGATTTCAATATAACTTCGCACAAATGTTTCTTATGACAATATCTCGAGCGAGTTCGACTTTCAAGGTCATGACCTCAAGGTCAAGGTCACTGTGGCTATTTTTTAGAAAAACTTTGTCATTGCTCTAGCGCCTACATTTCTTCACCAATTTCAATATAATTTCACACAAATGTTCCTTACAAAAATATCTCGAGCGAGTTCGACTTTCGAGGTCATGGCCTCAAGGTCAAGGTCACTGTGGCTATTTTTAAAAAAACTTTATCCCTCTAGCGCCTACATTTCTTTACCGACTTCAATATTACTTCACACAAATGTTCCTTATGACAATATCCCGAGCGAGTTCGACTTTCAAGGTCATGACCTCAAGGTCAAGGTCACTGTGGCTATTTTTGGAAAAACTTTGTCATCGCACTAGCGCCTACATTTTTTGACCAATTTCAATATAACTTCACACAAATGTTCCTTATAAAAATATCTTGAGCCAGTTTGACTTTCAAGGTCATTGCCTCAAGGTAAGGTCACTGTGGCTATTTTTAGAAAAACTTTGTCATCGCTCTAGCGCCTACATTTCTTCACAGATTTCAATATAACTTCAAACAAATGTTCCTTATGACAATATCTCGAGCGAGTTAAACTTTCAAGGTTATTAACCTCAAGGTCAAGGTCAATGTGGCTATTTTTAGAAAAACTTTGTTATCGCACTAGTGCCTACATTTTTTCACCAATTTCAACATAATTTCACACAAATGTTCATTATAAAAATATCTTGAGCGAGTTCGACTTACAAGGTCATGGCCTCAAGGTCACTGTGGCTATTTTTAGAAAAACTTTGTCATTGCTCTAGGGCCTACAGTTTTTCATTGATTTCAATATAACTTCACACAAATGTTCCTTATAAAAATATCTTGAGCGAGTTCGACTTTCAAGGTCATGGCCTCAAGGTCAAGGTCACTGTGGCTATTTTTAGAAAAACTTGTCATTGCTCTAGCACTTACATTTCTTCACTGATTTCAATATAACTTCACACAAATATTCCTTATGACAATATCAACGAGTTCCACTTTCAAGGTCAAGGTCACTTTTTAGAAAAAACTTTGTCATCGTCATCGCTCTAGCGACTTCATTTCTTCACAGATTTCAATATAACTTCACACAAATGTTCCTTATGACAATATCTCGAGCAATTTGGACTTTCAAGGTCAAGGTCACTGTGGCTATTTTTAGAAAAACTTTGTCATCGCTCTAGTGACTACATTTCTTCACTGATTTCAATACAACTTCAAACAAATGTTCCTTATGACAATACCTCAAATGAGTTTGACTTTCAAGGTCAAGGTCACTGTGGCTATTTTTAGAAAAACTTTTTAATTGCTCTAGCGCTTACATTTTTTTCACCAATTTCAATATAACTTCACATAAATGTTCCTTATGACAATATCTCTAGCGAGTCCCACTTTCAAGGTCAAGGTCACTGTGGCTATTTTTAAAAGAACTTTGTCATCGCTCTAGTGCTTTCATTTATTCACCGATTTCAATATTACTTCACACAAATGTTCCTTATGACAATATCTCAAGTGATCTGGTGTAAGATCTGCCATGCGTGCAGCAAGCCAGCTACCTGGAAGGGGGCCCACTTATGTGGACGTTGCCCCTGTACCTGCACGTTAATCAAAAATCCGTTGATGATGATGATTTTGACTATCAAGGTCAAGGTCACTGTGGATATTTTTAGAAAAAACTTTGTCATAGTCATCGCTCTAGCGACTTCATTTCTTCACAGATTTCTATATAACTTCACACAAATGTTCCTTATGACAATACCTCGAGTGAGTTTGAGTTTCAAGGTCAAGATCGCTGTGGCTATTTTTAGAAAAACTTTGTCATTGCTCTAGCACTTACATTTTTTCACCAATTTCAATATAATTTCACATAAATGTTCCTTATGACAGTATCTTGAGTGATTTTGACTTTCAAGGTCAAGGTCACTGTGGCTATTTTTAGAAAAACTTTGTCATCGCTCTAGCACCTACATTTATTGATGGATTTTAATAGAACTTCACACAAATGTTGCTTTGACTTTCAAGGTCATGACCTCAAGGTCAAGGTCACTGTGGCTATTTTTAGAAAAACTTTGTCATCGCTCTACAGCCTACATTTATTAACAGATTTTAATATAACTTCACACAAAAGATGCTTATGATAATATCTTGAGCAAGATCGACTTTCGGGGTCAAGGTCACTATGGCTATTTTTAGAGAAACATTGTCATCAGTCTACATTTATTTATTAATTTACATTTATTGATGGATTTTAAACAAACTACACACAAATGTTGCATATGATAATATCTCAAGCAAGTTGCACTTTTGCCAGTTCCAGACCTGGGGTAATTGTATTCTGTATTCTTATTGGAATACTATTCGAATACATTTCTGAGTATTCATGAAGTATTCTGTATTCGTGGATATTTTAGAATAAAAGTATTTGTATTCGTATTCAAATACATTTCAAAATTCATGTATTCATGAATAGTTTTACGAATACATTATGAATATTTTTGCTTTTTACAGAAAAAAAATATGAAACAAAACATAAATGTTTTAATTGATGTGACTTAAAGTCCTTGACTGCTCATTGAGGAACTTCTGAAATTACTATTAGATGGTTTAATACAATACATAACAGAGAGCCAAGAATACTGATTCATTTGATTGCAAATAAAATCTTTTAAAATGACAAACATTTCATTATTATGAATATATTTTAAAGTGACTGACATTATACTTTGTTGACTGAGAGGTGTGAAAAACAGAAGAAAATATACATCTGTTCTCAATTAGATTAGATTTTTTTTTCCCAGACCCTTACTTCAATCACAAATAACTCACAATCATGGCCCACCACTGTGGCACATGGCTATTTCTAGTTTGTTCTTACAAATGCATCCATTTGTCAATATATGATATTTTAGACTGATTTGTGCAGGTTGCGTGAAATAATTTCTGCTACCCATTTATGTCCAGTAAACTCTTCAATTTGTATTATTAGATTTAAGGTGTCTGCTTACTTTTATTATTTTTGCAAAATTTTATGATCTTTAGAAAGTACTGTACACTTTGATCAGATGCTATATTCTGTTGCATATGATCTTAATCTACACTCCCAAGGTCCTTTTTAAAGGATTTTAGGCATTGATGTGTTAATCTGTTAATTAAGTTACCTGTATGTCATCTTCCAAAAGATTGCCTCAGGCTAGAGAGATAGAGGAAAGACCTATTGTCTTTACAACTGAGCCATGCCAAAACAAAACCTACAAATTAACCACATCTATGTAATTCCAAATACTGGTAAATTGATGAGCTTTGTTGGATAAGAACATTCTTCCTGTTGATAACATTTATAAACTCATACACCAGGAAAAAATGCCTAGGTAGTAAAATGAAAGTGAAGGCAATCTGAAAACTGAAATCCCAAAAGTAGAAATAGAAGGCATTGCCCAAACTGATTATTTTAATATGTGCTGGCCACCTTTGATACTTGTTTCTCACAAGAAACAGAACACAATAATGACCCTTATTTAGTTTCAGCAGTATATGAATTGATAATATGAAAACATGCCTATACAAATACATTGAAAATTTTATCGTCGAAAAACACAAATTTTAAGATAAAAATTGTGATATTTTTCTTATTTCTGTTCAAAATATACATTGTGGGTACTCGTTATAACAGCCTCAATGGAATCACAGAAAAAATCCCTCTTTTTTTTTAAAGGTGGACAAAATCCACCCCCCACCCCCACCATTTGTTTAGGTGGACAAAATCACTCTTGGACATAATACCCGCTGCTGTTTATAAAGGTCGACAAAATGCCCCCACACATCCACATGCACAATTACTGATTTTTGAAAATCAATTTGTATGTACATGTATCATTTTAAAAACTGCAGATTCCAAATCTGATTTGGAATATCATAGCTATACTCGTGCTAATGGTGAAATTATTGCAACAAGCACAACAGATGACAAAATACAGAACAGTAAAATCATCAATATGACTAAATTCTAACAATACGTAAGAACAAGCAAGAGATGTAATTCATTGAACTGACTTAATGTGTAATCAATTATGATCATCACCTTTAATTTACATCATAAAATTTACAAAGAAATGTGTTAAAAAGTCATCACAATAATCAAGCAGCATTTTCAAAAGTGATACATTGTCCTAATGAGGCAGTTCTAACAAGTACCCACAATCTGTATTTTAGAGCTGAAATAAGAAAAACTGGGTTTACAGTAAATCCCAGTTTTACTATATAAAAAGTGGGGTTCAAAGGGGTCAGAATTATGTATATTTTTTGCGATGTAATGTCATCAATCATTAGCTTTTGATTGATAAATGCTCCAGACACTACAGATGACCTGTTTCATACCAGATCCTGCACACCCACACCTTCATTGATTGTATTTTAAATTGTTCCAGAGAAAATAAAGAGATGTATATCTGTTTATATATATATTTCCATTTTGATGGAAATGCATTCAAAAGTATTCTAAAAGTATTTGAATACATTTGCAAAGTATTTGTATTCTCATTCGAATACATTCATAAAAAAAGTATTTTTATTTGTATTCTGTATTCGTGAAATACAAAGTATTTGTATTCAAATACTTTTGAAAGTATTCGACCCCAGGTCTGGCCAGTTCAGTGTTTTCCAAACAGGAAGTTGGTTTTAGCGAGGGGATTTGTATCGCATGTGATGCCTACTTATAACTTATGATATGACACAATCCAAGACACAGACTTTGGGTCCCTCTGGACACCCCCTGGCCATTCTAGAGGATGGGTACAAGTCATATCGACAAAGATATATGGCGGGGGCATCTGTGTACTTTGGACACATGTCTAGTTTAAATATCTGCGGCCGTTTATACCCACGAAAATAAAAACTGTGATTGTCCCAAGAAAATTTGAAAACACTGAAGCTTTCAATATCACATGCAAAGATTGGCTGAAAACCATTTTATTATGGACAAATCTTATTAAAACAAATAAAAGTGGTAAAGAATCCGAGATAGATCGGACTGCTTCACTTGAAACAATATTGTAAAGCTCAATTTCGCCTCTCAGTGCGTGTACACTCAGGCTCACTGAGCTCTTATTCACATTTAATTGTACCTTTCACGCTTTCATACATAGTGACAGTAGATTTTAATTGGTTTGGTTGTATGCTTATATTTAACCTTTTTGCTGTGAGACATTTCACGGTTTGCAACAAAAGATCATGCATTGATAGCAGTTGGGTGAACGCTTATCAATTGACATTGAATAAAATTATGTCACAGGTAAAGATACGTATTTGGAAGGGCTATGATTTGAGGTTTTGAGGTGAAGGAAAACAAGACTCAAGTAGTTAGTGGCATTCTTTTCAATGACCATAGCAATTTCCGGTAACATAACATAAGCCTTGCCGCAGGTTATACATGTATTATCATTTTAAGGGAAGGCCCCCGCCCATAGGGGCTTGAAGAAATATATGGGCTTCATGATGCTTCCACGCAGAGCTGAATCTGGCCCGCACACTAGTACTGGTAAACCGCTTAGAGGATCTAAGCCAGTCCAGGAACCGTGGTGCGAGGCGGACCGTCCATGCTAATAAACCCTATTGGTTTCATTGGGCGACAGGGCTTGAGATGTCATTTCATCTCAATGTCGGGTAAAAGTCCCAGAAAATTGGAAGCAAAGTCTCCAAAATGACCTTTACAGTGTTGACAGGGACGTTAAACCTCAAATCAAACAAACAAATCATTTTAAGGGAAGTAACTACCTCAAAACAGTATTGATTATTAGGGCCCCGCACTGAAAGTGTGGGTGCCCTATAGTATTCACTCTGTCCGTCCGTCTGTCCGTCCACAAATTTCTGGTAGCGCTGCCGGGGCCCTAGTCAGTTTCACTGACAGCTCTAGTTGCTGCTACTTTGGAAAAACTTAGAGAATATTTCGCTGATTTTAATTTTCGTGGATTAAGACAGAACGCGAAATTCAGCGAAAATTGGGTGACGGGGAAATTTCCTAGAATATGGTATATAGCTAGAGTCCATTTGGAAATTCACTGATGTCAGCTTGATTTGATTTTCTTTTGTGATTTATTGAAATAATAGCTGAAGTTTTTGGTAAACAGTGAAAACTTCATTTATGCGGCATTTGATCAGGATTTCCCATATAAAACAGGAGAAAAAAGATTTGGCTGCATTGTGCTCCTAGCACAGCTGAAATTGACTGAACATAGGTACTGGTAAACCGCTAAGAAGGTTGAAACCTGCCCAGGCAAGGAAGAGCAGTTTGTTTGGGCGGTAGGGCTTGAGATGTCATTTCATCTCAGTGTCTTGTAAAAGTCTCACAAAATGGAAAGTGACATCTTCAAAATGATCTAAATAGTGTTGATTAAGACATAGAACCTTAACAGAAACGAACCATCAGTATTTTGTATATTTATTGAAGAAATAGATGGGCTGCATGATGCTTCCATGCAGAGCTGAATCTGGCCCACACACTAGTACTGGTAAACTGCTTAAAGGATCTTAGCCTGTCCAGGAACCGCGGTGTAAGTCGGACCGTCTGTGCTTATAAAACCCTATTGGTTTCATTGGGCGACAGGGCTTGAGATGTCATTTCATCTCGGTGTCGGGTAAAAGTCCTACAAAATTGGAAGCAACGTCTCCAAAATGACCTATACTGTGTTGACTGGCACGTTAAACCTCAAATCAAACAAAGATTGTATAGAAAAATGACCATAAATGGTCGTTTTTCTGTATAATCTATACATTTTTGTTTGGATATATTGCAGTTGTTTAACTAACACGGTTTCTGCTTTGGACCCCATCAATTATGTTATAAAGAGGTTGTGGTGTATAGAGAACTACAACACAGGCTGCCCCATTAGAATCTTGTTTGCCACATTTATCAGCCAGCTTTTTTTTGTCTGCATGTGTGAAAATTCTTGATGAAATGTGGAACTGATGAGATGATCAAAAACAGACAGTAAAGCTTTCAGAATGATAACTAAGGGATAATTTCCATTATATCTTGTTAAAGTATAAGTTGTCAGTACTTGTTAGAATCTTCAATGTACAATCTGATGGAGAAATAAAAATTATCCCAGAATTATCCTCATTGCTCCAGGGGCCAGTTGTTCAAAACTAACGACGTCGTTAGTTAACATATCGTTAAAACTTTGATCATTAAATATGCTGAAATTTTTTGCTGAAAAAATGTGAGCAGCTTTTGCATCCGCAAAAATGCCAAAATTTTCAATATTGTACGTGCTAGAAGAGTTAACAATATGACCACTCACGAGCTTGTTAAGCTAACGATGCTATGAACAACTGGCCCAGATGTGTAACTGACAGACAGACAGATGGATGAATGGACAAAGCCAGTTCAGGACAGGACATGTGATTCTAACAATTTCAACATGTGTTTTTGGGGAATCCCCTTAATTTCCTGTGTACAGTAACAGTAATATTGTTATATGAGCAGGGTATGGTTGAAATGCGGCCACCAATTAGCCTAGAAGACCTGGAGATGGCGGGTAGTACACCAGATCCTATCAAACTAGATGCATGTAACTGTGATCATTGTGTTTCCCAGGCCAAACTCGAACAAGTGGTAAGTTGGATATTTTGCTAGAAAAGTAAACATCCCTTAAGTATGCTATGTGATATGCTGTCAATTTATCTTATTTCCTCAAAAATGTAGGCATGAAATATTCTTGAAAAGTTGATGACTCCATATCAAATAAATTAGCACAATATCAGTACCGTAATGATCCTAAGTATTGGGACAGATAGACCTTAGCAAACAGTGCAGACCCAGATCAGACTGCTCCTTCAGGAGCAGTCTGATCAGGGTCTGCACTGTTTGCCATGCTGTATGCACCTTTTAGACTCCTTGCTGGATCATGAAACAAATTTGTTAAAATTTTTGGAGAATTGCAGCAAGTTCTCGAGATGTCCAAAGTTTTAAGATTTTTAAGGTATATCATTTTAAAAAAAATGGCATATATACTTGTTATACTGTAAACACATTTGTAGGCTGCAAGGACAATTACTTACCATGTGTTCCTTGTGAGCAAAATGTTGCAGTCTCACCTTCATCGAAGTGCAATGTCTGCCATCTTGGAGTTTTTGCATAGTTGATGAGAAAGAAATTTAAGCAAAATAATGTCATGCACCACCACAGGATACCCCCAAAAAATACTGTTTGTTTTTAATCCATTCAGTACTTTATTTCATTGTTTTCCATCATTAATCTCTCATTCTAAATGATTTTACAACTGTGCAACTAGCAGGTTAGCAATATGACATTTCTCGTCAGTTCATGAAAGTGCAACTACATCAAAACAAAATGACATGCGGAATAAGAATTTTTGTCATAAGTGACATGTTTGTCAAAAGTACAAAGAAACCATAATCCATATTTAGCACATTGATACCGGTAAATTCGGCTCATAGAAAGTGGGGGCAGAGCTAAGCAATGGTCACTGCTATCCCACCTTTTCCAGATTTGCGCCGTATATTCAATGTTATTAATGTTAAGTTGGCTGTCTGAAAGTTTCGGACAATCAGCTTTCCGGCCCCCGCCCATCGGGTCTTGAAGAAATATATGGGCTGCATGATGCTTTCACGCAGATCTGAAACCGACCCGCACACTAGTACTGGTAAACCGCTTAGAGAATCGAAGCCTGCACAGGCAAAGTGGTGCGAGTCGGACCGTCCATGCTTATAAACACTATTGGTTTCATCGGGTGGCAGGGCTTGAGATGTCATTTCGTCTCAATGTCAGGTAAAAGTCCCACAAAATTGGAAGCAACGTCTCCAAAATGACCTTTACAGTGTTCATGGGGATGTTAAACCTCAAATAAAACAAAGAAACACAAAAAACAATCAGCTTTCAGGGAACAGTTATGCAACATTGTCAGTCATCTCTAATACCTGTTCAAAAGCACTTGATAGAAAGTTCAACACGGTGCGGCAAAGCTTTCCACGCGTCTTTCATTACCGTTGCAAACAGCATCAAATGTGCGGCAGGGAGTAGTCTTATTGCTTAACTGCTAGTTGGTTGTAATGAGTAAATTTTCACTTCCACACTGTTCAGTGATCGTTGACCCGAGTAAGAGTCGTGCAGGGATCACCAGTATTTTTCTCTGAAAAATAATTAAAACAAAAATACACCACAATTTCTGTATAATACTGTTCATTATTACACAGTTCTAAGATTCATCCCAGAAATGCATAGCTTATAAAGAAAAATGACCATAAATGGGCATTTTTCTATATGATCTACACAGTTTTGTTTGGATATACTGTCAATCCTCTTTATACTGACATGGATATAACGACAAACCTCGCTATAATGACATTATCAGTGGAACAAATCCATAGCTCTTGATGAGACAGATGATTAGAATTACTCAGAAATATTGTCATTATTTGATACTCCAAACAACAATTTTATGGAAATTTGTTAGAACCGGCTCAGTCCAAAAAACAAATGTTGTGGATATTTGCTAGAATCGCTTCATCGAGGTGATTCTAGCAAATATCAACAACATTTCACCGAGACAATCCTACATATATACACAACATTCGTTTCTAGGAATTATTAAGGGAAGGCGCTCTTTCTTTTTATACTACTTCTTATTAAGATTCTTTATAGTGGAAAATCACTATAGTGGCAAGCTGTTAGGGAACAAATACTGCCGTTATAGCGTTGGTTGTCTGTAACACAGTTGTATATCTAACACAGTGTCTGTTATGGACCCCAAGAGTAATGTTATTAAAGAGGTGTGTACACCACAACCTCTTTATAACTATTAATGGGGTCCAAAGCAGAAACTGTGTTACTCAAACAACTGTATTAAATTCAAACAAAAATGTATAGATTATATAGAAAAATGACCATTTATGGTCATTTTTCTATATAATCTATACATGTTTGGGATCCATCTTGAAACTGTGTTATATCCAAAACCGCGTAATAATGAACCTTGTTATAATGAGGTTGTGGTGTATTTGTCATCTCCTCTAAAATGTGGAGATGTGTATACTGATTCTGATTTTGAATGTTTCAGATGAAGGTTGAGGAGAACCAGTGTCAGTGTCATGTGTGTTTACAACAGCAGGGGAAAACAATATCTACATCCCTACCTCAGCATGTACCACCCATAGTGCCCCGCCCTGGAGAACTTCATCTCTATCCTCACATCCACGGTTCATCAGGGCTTCACGCCCTTAATAGGGGTCATGTGAGGCCCATTCTGCAGCCCAACCTGTACGACCTACATACGTCTCAACAAAGGAAGTCAATCATCCAGGGAAAAAATCCAATGAAACTTGACTTTGATTCAACTGAAGGTATTCATAATCACATTAACTATGCGTACGGTGATTGGGATAATTCCTATGATGCCAGGACATATCTATCCACAAAGTTTGACAGTGAATTGCTGCCCCCTCCACCACTTTCAAGTCCATACACCTCCACGTTTTTAACGGAACCATTCTCTGTTGCGGGAAGCTTTGCATCTGCAATTCCAACATCCTCAGTCAGTTCTCCAAGTGCTTTCAGTTCTTCTGTGAACAATCTTGTGATGACGACTGCCACACCCACTACTACCAAGGCAGCGGAAGGGACTTCTGTCATCAAGGAGACGGCGACGGAATTGACGAGTAAACCCAGCAAATGTCCAAATGAGCCGGGCAGTCCAGTGAAGAGCCACACACCTCCGTGCACTAGGCCAGTCACTATGGGAGGAAATAATGTTCCCAAACTCACTGAGAAACCTCATAGTCAACATTGTAAGAAGCATAACCCTCAGGGTTTGGCAAAGCCAGGTAAGTCCTGGCCTCGAGGTTATTTAACTTCTTTTCATAGTCATCTCAACTTGAGCATGAAATCTGTAATAATTATTAACCCTTTTTGTACCAAACTGAGGAGAAGAACTCTATATAAGTAATTTATGCTTTCATTCTAATCCTATATTACTTGTATGTCAAATTTGTGACCATGTTATATGATGAATTTTGTAATAAATATGTTTAAACCAAATGGAATCTTGCTCCATTTCAGGAGTCCATTTCAAAATTTAGGGGTGTCAGGTTGTGTTTTCTTCAAAATCTCTTTGGAAACTAGCTGACTCTTTCACAAAGAGTGTGGGCCCAGATCAGATGCGGGTCTGATCTGGGCCTGCACTGTTTGCAAAATGCCTGTTTCAGGGTTTCCAGTACAAAATGGGTTAAATACTTGTATAAACAATTGAAGCATTTTTATGTGCGGGGACATATTGTTTTTGCCTTGTCTGTTTGTTGTTGGTTTGTACGTGGACAACTTTAACGTTGGTAATAACTTTTGAACCGTTTGAGATAGAGCATTCGTATTAGGCATGAAGTTTCCTTGTGACAAGAGATTCACATTCATGCTAAACAATTTAACCTGTGACCTTGACCATTGACCTACTTAAAAGAAATAACTTATTAACCGCTTGAGATACAGCCTTCATATTTGGCATGTATGTTCCTTGTGACAAAAGCTTTACATTCATGCAAAACATTTTGACCTGTGACCTTGACCTTACCCTTTGACCTACTTAAAATAAAAAATAACATTTTGGTCATAACTTTTGAACCATTTGAGATAGAGCCTTCATATTTTACATGTAGGTTCCTTGTGACAAGAGCTTTACATTACAAAAAAAATTTTTTACCTGTGACCTTGACCTACATAAAAGAAAAAGTTAACATTAGTCATAACTTTTGAACCGCTTGAGATACAGCCTTCATATTTGGCATGTATGTTCCTGGTGACAAGAGCGTTACATTCATACAAAAATGTTGACCTGTGACCTTGACATTTGACCTACTTAAGAGAAAAAAACAACATTTTGGTCATAACTTTCGAACCATTTCGGATAGAGCCTTCATATGTTGCATGCAGGTTCCCTGTGATAAGAGCTTTACATTCATGTAAAAAAATTACCATGACCTTGACCTTTGACCAACTTAAAAGAAAAAATAAAATTGTTAATAACTTTTTAACCATTTAAGATAGAACCTTCATATTTGGCATGTAGGTTCCTTGTGACAAGAGCTTTTCTTTCATGCAAACTTTTTTGATCTGTGACCTTGACCTGTGACCTACTTTAAAGAATTTTTTTTTGTTGTTCATAACTTTTGAACCTTTTAAGAAAGAACCTTCATATTTGGTATGTTCAGTTCCTTGTGTCAACAAGGGCTTCCCACTGAAACAAAAAATCTTGACCTTTGACCTTGACCTTGAACTTTGACCAACTTCAAAAAAAAAATGACCATTCCTGGGGACATGTTTGTGTTTCACAAACACATCTTGTTATAGCCCCGCTTTGAAAAAGTGGGGCTATATTGGATTTGCCATGTCCTTCTGTCATTCCGTAATTCCGTGATTCCGTTAATTTGTGTTGGCTCCATAACTTTGTATCTGCTTAACATATTTTCATGAAACTTCACACAAATGTTAAACACCATAAGACAATGTGCAGAGCGAAGGAATTATAACTGTGGATTGCCTACTTTTGGAGTTATTGCCCTTTGAACATTTTCCGTGATTCCGTGAATTTGTGTTGGCTCCATAACTTTGTATCTGCTTAACATATTTTCATGAAACTTCACACAAATGTTAAACACCATAAGACAATGTGCAGAGCGAAGGAATTATAACTGTGGATTGCCTACTTTTGGAGTTATTGCCCTTTGAACATTGAAAAATGGCAATTTTAATTGTGTCCGCTTCATAACTCGAAAACAGTTTGAGATATTTTTAGGAAACTTCACACAAATGTTAAGCACCATGAGACGATGTGCAGAGCGCAGGAACCATAACTCTGCATTGCTTATTTTTGGAGTTATTGCCCTTTGAACATTGAAAAATGGCAATTTTAACAGTGTCCGCTTCATAACTCGAAAACCGTTTGAGATAATTTCATGAAACTTCACACAAATGTTAAGCACTATGAGACAATGTGCAGAGCGCAAGAACCATAACTCTGGTTTTCGTATTTTCTGTGTGTCTGTCTGTGTCTGTTAACAATTTTCGTGTCCGCTCCATAACTTTAAAACCCATTCACATATTTTCATGAAACTTCACACAAACATTAAACACCATGAGATGGTGTGCAGAGTGCAGGAACCATAACTCTGGATTGCCTAATTTTTTAGATATTTCCCTTTGAATATTGAAAAATATCAATTTTAGCCGTCTTTGCTCGATAACTCAAAAACCGTTTGAGATAATTTTATGAAACTTCACACAAATGTAAAGCACCATATTACGTGTGCAGAGCGCAGGAACCCAAACTCTGGATTGTCTACTTTTTCAGTTATAGGCTTTTGAATATTAAAAAATGGCAATTTTAACTATGTCCGCTCCATAACCGTTTCTGATATTTTCATGAAACTTCAAATAAATGAAAAGCACCTTGAGATGATGTGCAGAGTGCAGGAACCATAACTCTGGTTTGCCTACTTTAGGAGTTATTGCCCTTTGAACATTTAAAAAGGCAATTTTGACTGTGTCGGTTCCATAACTCACAAACCATTTGAGATATTTTCATGACACTTCAAACAAGTGTAAAGCACCATGAGACAATGTGCAGAGCGCAGGAACCCTGACTCTGATTTGCCTACTTTAGGAGTTATTACCCTTTGAACATTGAAAAATGGAAGATGAAATTTAGTATAAACATGGACATTCTGGTAATGTATCATGCTCATTGAAATGAGGGACAAGGGCTCACAACTCTTAGAGTTTTTCCAGATAATGTAAAATTTTCAACAGTTATTTCTTGTTCATAACTGTTTTCTCTGCAGCTTAAATAACTTTCTTCTCTGACAGCGCTGAAGGGGGGCTATAGTCAGATCCTCTGACAGCTCTAGTTAGCTCACCAGAGCCGAAGGCTCCGGGGGAGCTTATAGGATAGGCAGTCGTCGTCTGCGTCGTCCTCGTCAACATTTTCAAACGACATCTCCTCTGAAGCCACTGGGCCGATTCAGCCCAAATATTATCTGTAGCATCCTTGGGCAGGGGGATTGAAAGTTTGTGTTTTTAATGAAAATCGGCTCTTTAGTTTGGTTGCTATGGCGACTTAGAGTTTCTATAGACTTATAATGGGGAAAATAGAAAAATGGCATTTACTGCCAAAACTTTGCAGATATTTTGATAAAACTTTCATAGAAATGTTCCTTAGGCAATCTACTATCTGCCATATGATTTTAGGCCTACTGCTCATTTCTATTGGTTGCCATGGAAACCATGATAAAAAAAAAAAAATACTTCAAAAATCATCTCCTCAGAAACCGAATGCTCTATTAGGCTGAGAGTTTTTGGAAATATTCACCATATTTGCCTTTATAGGTTTTGTGTTTTTTTTATAGAATTTGGCTTTTTAGTTTGGTTGCTATGGCAACTTAGATTTTCCATAGACTTATAATGGGGAAAATTGAAAAATTGCATTTGCTGCCAAGTTATTGCAGATATTTTGACAAAACTTTTATAGACATGTTCCTCGAGTAAATGTCTCTCAGCCATATGCTTTAATGCCAACATGGGGGTCCCCCCAGGTTAAGCCGGGGCCATGCCCCCCCCCCCCCCCCCCACTTCATAAAAGGCCATATAACTCGGAAACCATCCAGATCCCCAACCCAAAACAATATATATTCATGTTCCTTATGATTAGATGCATTCAGTGACACCAACCTGGGGGTCCCCCGGTATGTGCCGGGGTCATGCCCTACCCCCTCCATTCCATAAAAGGCCCAATATCTTGGCAACCTTACAGATCCCCACCCCTAAACCATATATATTCTTGTTCCTTATGAAAATATACATTCACTGACACCAACTTGGGGGTCTCCCAGGGTGCGCCTGGGCCTTGCCCCACCCCTTCTTCACAAAAGGCCATATATCTCAGAAACCATTTAGATCCCCACCCCAAAATCATATATATTCTTGTTCCTTATGATATGACATATTCAGTGACACCAACCTGGGGGTCCCCCGGGTTGTGCCGGGGTCATGCCCCACCCCCTCCATTTCATAAAAGTCCCAATATCTTGGAAACCTTACAGATCGCAACCCCTAAACCATATATATTCTTGTTCCTTATGAAGAGACGCATTCATTGACACCAATTTGGGGGTCTTCCTGGGTGCGCCGGGGCCTTGCCCCACCCCTCCACTTCACAAAAGGCCATCTATCTCAGAAACCATTCAGATCCCCGCCCCAAAACCATATATATTTTTGTTTCTTATGATATGACACATTCATTGACACTAACCTGGGGGTCCCCCAGGATGTGCCGGAGTCGTGCTCCAGCCCTTCATTTCATTAAAGACCCAATATCTTGGAAACCTTACAGATCCCCACCTCTAACCATATATATTGTTGTTCCTTATGATAAGACACATTCATTGACGTCAAGCCTGGGCCTTGCCCCACCCCACCACTTCACAAAAGGCTATATATCTCAGAAACTGTTCAGAGCCCCACCCCTAAACCATATATAATTATCTTCTTTGTGATAAGACACATTCAAATAACACTAGCTTGGGAGTCATCCGGACTGCTTTACTTCATTAAAAGCCAAATATCTCAGAAATCATTCAGATCCCCACCCCTAAACTATAATATTCTTGTTCTTTATGATAAGACTCATTCAGTCACGCCAATCTGGGGGTCACTTTGTGCTAGGGCAATGCGCCCAGCCCCTCCACTTTAAAAGGCCATATATTTCAATAAAAAAACATTCAAATCCCCACCCCATAATCATATATGTTCTTGTTCCTTATCAATAGCACACCCACTTGGGGGGTAGCAGGGGCTATTCCTCTCCTCTCCAACTCATAGAAGGGCCTCATATATCAGAAACCATTCAGATTCCCACCCATAAACCATATATATATACTCTTGGTCCTTATAGGGACAACAATCTTGGGCTTTCCTGGGATCAACAGGACATGCCCCAACCCCTCCACCGCTTAAGAGGCCTTATAACTCCGGTATACAGATCCCCACTGCTACACAATATATATTCTTATTCCTTATGATAAGACGCATTTAGTGATACCAACCAGGGTTCCATTGGGTCCATGCCCGACACCCTCTACTAATGTTTTAGATACCGAGTCCATATGGATGCTTATTTGGATATAGGGGTTCATTTGGGAGACTTTATAATTGGTAGATTAAAATGGTATCATGTTAAAATACATGGCTGCCATTGGGCAGTGTCCACCTGAGCTCTGGTTTATGAAATTTGGCTCTTTGGTTTGTTTGCTATGGCAAGTTAAGAGTTTCCATTGACTTATAATGGGGAAAATTGAAAAACGACATTAATGCCTTTCAAAATATTTTGTCACACTTTCATAGAAATGTTCCTTTAATAATGTTCTTTTTGGCCTATTTGTTGCCACAGATGGGAAATTGTAAATTGTTATCTGTTGTTCTGCAACAACACATACAAGCGATATCAGAATCTGAAGCCAGTAATATATAGGCTGATTGGGTGCAAATTTTATCTGTAGCATCCTTGGGCACATGGCTTCCATGGTTAATTAAAATCCATTACTGCCAGTGGGCAGTGGCCCACTGAGCTGTGGTGAGCATTGTGGCCCATGGGCCTCTTGTTTTTTTCTGCTGGGATCAGCATAGAATATTGTTTGTTGAGCTTATAAATTTTATAATACCAACGGTTTTAAATTTGAGGACAAATTTCATGCTCAGGTGAGTTAAACATGAAAAAGTTGTATAACCATGGGCAGACAAGTGTGTTAGGGCAGAATTATATGAAAAACCATAGTCGTCATAATAGCTCCAGATAAGGAGGCGTAAACAAGATAGTTAAGGAATAATTTGTTTGAATCGCCTCATGAAATCGCCTCATTGAGACAATTCAAACTAGTAACAACCACATATTTATAATGAACTGCCAGCAGTGGCTCAGATAAGTTTGCACATCTTTGCAGTCATGTGTTCTCAGAGTAAGTCTCAGTATATATGCTTTGTAGTTGTTTGGCAATCTATCAGTTGACTCATTTATCACTTGTTTAAGGCAAGTGAGTACATTATTGAAAATGGTTTTTCATGATTAATTCAACTTAACCCTTATCCTGCTGAAGTATGCTAAGCAACACCAATTTTCTGACTATTAGCCAATCAAATTACATGATATAATGCATTCATTCAGATTTGCAAACCGAATGTAAAACAGTGTAGATCCTGATCAGATGGCATTCAGAAGCCATCTGATCTGGATCTTTGCAAAAGTTTGGGCTATCTTGGTCAGTGGGATAAGGGTTAAGTACATGTCACTCTTATTATATCATGGTTAGGATTCAATGAAAACTTATGTTAACTGCATGAGCAGTAATTGTAGCCAATTCAAAATATATACCGTATCTACTGTATGTATTTGGACAGATACGCCTGAGCAAACGGTGTAAACCCAGATGAGATGCTGCAGAATACAGTATCCCATCGGGGTCTATAATGTTTGCCAGTCCTTTGCTGTCTTTAGACACAACATCAGGCAGTAAATTGTACTTGTTCAAATTTTTGAACCAGTATGGTAAGAAGTGGTGTCCAAATATTTGGAGTAAATCGAATTTGAGCCAAATTCAACCACCCGTGCTTGCCATTCTCACAGTTACCCTTGACACAAATTTTTGAAGGAGAAATGAGAACAGATCTCTTGATTATTCCAAAATATTTTTGCCCCCGCCCAATGGGGTTTGAAGAAATAGATGGCCTGCATGAGCGGAAACCGACTGAACATGAGTACTGGTAAGCCCCTTAGAGGATCTAAGCCTGTCCAGGCAAAGTGGTGCGAGTTGGACCATCCATGCTTATAAACCCTATTGGTTTCATTTGGAGACAGGTCTTGAGATGTCATTTCATCTCAATGTCTGGTAAAGGTCCCACAAAATTGGAAGTAACGTCTCCAAAATGACTGGTACAGTGTTGATGGGGGACATTAAACCTCAAACAAATTCCAAAATATTTCACTTAACCATTCTATCCTGTTAATAAAACCTGCTAAAATAAAACCTATTAAGAAGATTACCTAATGTCAGATTGTTACATTTTCTCCATTTAGAATATATGGGCCACATCATGAGAAAACGTTTTTGTCGTGCCTGCTTTAACCCTTTTTTGTATCAAATGGAATCTTCCTCCTTATATATAGCAGGATTCCATTTCAAAATTTAGGGGTGTCCAGTTGTGTTTTCTTCAAAATCTGTTTGTAAACTGGCTGAACATTCTGCAAATAGTGTAGGCCCTGATCAGACGCCGCAGAATGTCTGATCTGGACCTGCACTCTCTAGGCCTGCACTCTTTGCGAGCTATGCATTTGGGTTTTTTTTCTGGTACAAAAAGGGTTAAACATAGTGCTTTATAGGAGTCCTGTTTTCTACCTGTTCTGCTGTCTGTTTGTCAATCCGTCAACATCTGTGTCAAACTTACCATCAACCCAACTGTTCAAAACCATACAGGCCCTACACAGCCTTCGGCAGAATTCTTATTTCCATTCACAAATAACAAAATACAGATCAGCTTGTTCACCGGTACAGTCTGATCAGCACCTTAGTGTTTTTGCTCGGATATAACAATTCCTATTGTTTCTATGATTTCAAGACCTGTCCTAGTCTGTAGTCTGGTCCCAGTTCTTCAAAGTGATGTTGGATTAACAAGCTGGGTAGCAGTTTAATTGTTAACTTTTTATGCCCCTGCCATTCGAAGACTGGTGGAAGGGCATATAGCATTGCCCCTGTCTGTCCGTTCGTTCTTCCGTCCATTCATCCATCCATCCGTTCGTCCGTCCGAAACTTAAATGCAGTCAATAACTTTCTTATTTCTGGATGGACTTTGATATTACTTTGTAGACATGTTAACCATCATGAGACGATGTGTCACGTGCAAAACCCAGGTCAGTACCTCCAAGGTCAAGGTCATACTTAGAGGTCAAAGGTCAAAAAAAGGGTCCGAAACTTAAATGCAGTCTATAACTTTCTTATTTCTGGATGGATTTGAAATTACTTTGTGGAAATGTTAACCATCATGAGACGATTCGTCGTGTGCAAAACCCAGGCCCGTACGTCCAAGGTCAAGGTCATACTTTGAGGTCAAATGTAAAAAAAATCGGTCTGAAACTAAACGCAGTCAATAACTTCCTTATTTCTGGATGGATTTTGAAATTATTTTGTAGAAATGTTAATCATCATGAGACGATGTGTCACGTGCAAAACCCAGGTCCGTAGGTCAAGGTAAAAAAAAGGGTCCGGTCAAAAAAAGGTCCGATCAATAACTTTCTTATTTCTGGATGGATTTGAAATTACTTGGCAAAAATGTTGACCCTCATGAGACAATCTGCCTCACACAAAGCAAAGGTCCTTACCTCCAAGGTCAAGGTCATTTATTAGAGGTCAGATGTGAAAAAGAGGGTCCAAAACTAACACCATCAGTAATTTTCTATGGATTAATACTAACATAGACATATTTTCAGGCGGGGCATCCATGTCCTATGGACGCATTTCTAGTTTAGCAAATACAATGTCTAATACTCTTGTATTTTTGCTGGAAAAGTGTGAGTAGATCATGCCTGGGCACAGTTGTTCAGTGCGGCATTTGTTCAAAGAGCTCATTAACAGTTAAATTGTTAACTGTTCTAGCAAATACAGTATCTAATACTCTGATATTTTTGCTGGAAAAAATGTGTATCTTTTGCATTTGCAAAAGCTACTCACATTTTTTTTTCAGCAAAAATGTTAGTGTTTATGTCATATGTAAATATCAAAGTTACAATGATATTAACTGGTATGATGTCATTTGTTTTGAAAACTGGCCCCATTTTGTCAAAACGCGAAGGCTGTTTTTTTTTTCATGACTGGGCTCATATATGGATACTCTCTAGGGCCAGTTGTTCAAAACTAACAATGTCATTAATTACGTTTTGTTGAAATATTGACAATTCAATATGGCAAATATACTTATACCCATGTATTTTTGTTGAAAAAATGTGAGTAGCTTTGAGCTATACTTACATTTTTGTTGAAAAAAATGAGTACCTTTTACAAAATTTGCAAAAGCTACTCACATTTTTTTTAACAAAAATACCTCTGTATTAGATATAGTACTTAGTGGAACCATTAACTTTTGACCACTTATGAGCTTGGTAAGCTAACGATGCTTTGAACAACTTGACCCAGCCTTGTCGGCTGTCTAGAGATACATTTTCAATGACACTTTCCTATATGAGCCTTGGCACAGCATTTTCTACAACTTACATACGCACAGTGAAGAATCAGATCAGCCTGCGCATCCATATAATCTAACCAGAGACTTCTCTTGCTGCAAGAAGGAGCATTGGGCCCTTAGCTTTACCTTGAGCACAAAACGAAGACTGATCAGACTGCGCAAATGTGCAGGCTGATCTGAGTCTTCGTTTGGCGCACGTCTTATTGTAGGTTTTGTCATGTGCTGGCTCATATGTAACCTTTATTCTTGCACATTTCAGTCAATCTTCCAAATCACAACCATGCACCACCAGGTCAGGGTGGCCAGACAAAGGCTAAACCGGGAGCCGGTGCACATCCTCAGTGTAATCATATCAACAATCGGTCCAACCATGTGTTCCCCCAGGGCGTAGTTGACCAATACATGGGCAATATGTGTGTCAACTCAGTTCAGTTACCAACGACAGCCAACAACATCAGTGTTGGTACGTCTACAGTATGCACGGAGCCCGATTGTGATGGTAACCATGACGATAACTATGACAGTATTGATGATAGTTGCTCAGAACAAAGTTCATCTACGTCCAACTCCAATCAGAAGGAAGGGAAATACTGTGATTGCTGTTATTGTGAGTTCTTCGGCCATGGAACTGTAAGTATATCCCAAGAACTTCTATTTGCAAAAACTTACTTGAACCAGGGCTGTTGAAATATCTTGCCAAACTTGAAGTACCGTGTCCTTAGACAAGTATTAGCAATGTCTATGGTTAGATTAGTAGGAACTGTCTTCCTGATGCTCTGCATGCTGGGTAATTTTTATTTCAGCAGACAGCATTTTGAAATATTTTTTCTAATTTTTCCCAGAAAGCAGGATTTGACATTTCATGCAAATTGTCTCATAGAGACAATTTGCATGAAAGGTCAAATCCTGTTTTCTGGGAAAAATAAGAAAAAAAATCAAGAATTTGTCGTCTGCTGAATTAGCCTAGAGAGTAGTAATGGTTATTATGGTGAAGAGATACTTGTTAAAGGGAGGCTAGTCTTGCATATATTTGCTTACTGTCTCACAAGTTAACTTTTCTTAAGGAATTGCTCCTTAGCAAATGTTTTTCATTAAGAGTAAGCCCTATTTTGAAATGGATTCAAATAACACAGACTCCACTTCATGTTTCAAGCAGTATTTCATCCTTCAAGATTTTTTTTTTTTTTTTTCATTTTTTTTTTTTTTTTTTTTTTTTGCAATACCCGTTCATCTGAGATGGACAGTTCAGTTGTATCAGTTGTAGCTTTTCAGTACTCACTCAGTTACAATGTATTGATTTCACACTCATTAACTGTCCATATTTGCCCTTTTTGGGCAAGTGGATTCTTCTTAAGCATTTGCCTGTGGACGAGCACAAAATTTTGTTATTTCCACAAGCCTTCCTTACTATCTGTCTTTTAGTTAAAAATTTTTCGTTGATGTGTCGGGACATGTAGTTTTTGTTTGTTTGATTTGAGGTTTAACGTCCCCGTCAACACTATAAAGGTCATTTTGGAGACGTTGCTTCCAATTTTGTGGGACTTTTACCCGACATTGAGATGAAATGACATCTCAAGCCCTGTCGCCCAATGAAACCAAAAGGGTTTATTAGCATGGACGGTCTGCCTCGCACCGCGTTTCCTGGACAGGCTTAGATCCTTTAAGCGGTTTACCAGTACTAGTGTGCGGGCCGGATTCCGCTCTGGGTGGAAGCATCATGTAGCCCATATATTTCTTCAAACCCCTATGGGCGGGGGCTATGGACATGTAGTAGAATATTATCACATTTTATATCAGAAACTATTTCTTCCATCTAAAATATGTTGTAATGTCATGAGAATTTTGTCAAACTCTACAACCTCTTTTTAAGACTGATAATTCTGACATGGTTTTGGTTTCAAAACGAGTTAAAGATGGATTCCAAAAATGTATAGATTATATAGAAAAATGACCATAAATGGTCATTTTTAGCTCACCTGTCACGTAGTGACAAGGTGAGCTTTTGGGATCACTTTTTGTCCGTCGTCCGTCGTGCGTCCGTGCGTGCGTGCGTGCGTGCGTGCGTGCGTCCGTGCGTGCGTCCGTAAACTTTTCTTCAAACGACATCTCCTCCTAAACCACTGATCGGATTTTGACCAAACTTCACAGGAATGATCCTTAGGTGGTCCCCTTTCAAAGTTGTTCAAATGGTTCCGGTCCGTTGCACATATAGGTCACAGTAGCCAAAAATAGATTTTTTTCACTGAAAACTTAAAAAATCTTCTTCTCTGAAACCGCAAGGCCCAGGACATTGATATTTGGTATGAAGCTTCATCTAGTGGACCTCTACCAAGATTGTTCAAATTATAGTGCT
This sequence comes from Lucinisca nassula, assembly GCA_963580285.1. NCBI lineage: Eukaryota > Metazoa > Mollusca > Bivalvia > Lucinida > Lucinidae > Lucinisca > Lucinisca nassula. The sequence goes on from OY757010.1 coordinate 170,072,188, forward strand.
GGGGCCAAAAATGCCCCCGCACGGGGGGCCCTTTGGTTTTACATGGGCTTATATAGGGAAAATCTTTAAAAATCTTCTTCTCTGAAACCGCAAGGCCCAGATCTTTGATATTTGGTATGAAGCTTCATATAGTGGACCCCTACCAAGATTGTTCAAATTATAGTGCTGGAGCTAAAAATGCCCCCGCACGGGGGCCCTTTGGTTTTACATGGGCTTATATAGGGAAAATCTTGAAAAATCTTCCTTCTCTGAAACCGCAAGGCCCAGGTCTTTGATATTTGGTATGAAGCTTCATCTAGTGGACCCCTACCAACATTGTTCAAATTATAGTGCTGGGGCCAAAAATACCCCCGCACGGGGGCTCTTTGGTTTTACATGGGCTTATATAGGGAAAATCTTTAAAAATCTTCTTCTCTGAAACCGCAAGGCCCATGTCTTTGATATTTGGTATGAAGCTTTATCTAGTGGACCCCTACCAAGATTGTTCAAATAATAGTGCTGAAGCTAAAAATGCCCCCGCACCGGGGGCCCTTTGGTTTTACATGGGCTTATATAGGGAAAATCTTTAAAAATCTTCTTCTCTGAAACCGCAAGGCCCAGGTCTTTGATATTTGGTATGAAGCTTCATCTAGTGCCCCCCTACCAAGATTGTTCAAATTATAGTGCTGGGGCCAAAAATGCCCCCGCACCAGGACCCTTTTGTTTTAAATAGGCTTATATAGGGAAAATCTTTAAAAATCTTCTTCTCTGAAACTGCAAGGCCCAGGTCTTTGATATTTAGTATGAAGCTTCATCTAGTGGTCCCCTACCAAGATTGTTCAAATTATAGTGCTGGAGCTAAAAATGCCCCCTGCACGGGGGCCCTTTGGTTTTAAATGGGCTTATATACGGAAAATCTTGAAAAATCTTCTTCTCTGAAACCGCAAGGCCCAGGTCTTTGATATTTGGTATGAAGCTTCATCTAGTAGACCCCTACCAAGATTGTTCAAATTATAGTGCTGGGGCCAAAAATGCCCCTGCACCAGGGCCCTTTTGTTTTACATAGGCTTATATAGTAAAAATCTTGAAAAATCTTCTTCTCTGAAACTGCAAGGCCCAGGTCTTTGATATTTGGTATGAAGCTTCATCTTGTGGACCTCTACCAAGATTGTTCAAATTATAGCCCTGGGGCGAAAATGCCCCCGCTCCGGGGCCCTTTGGTTTTACATAGACTTATATAGGGAAAATCTTTAAAAATCATCTTCTCTGAAACACAAGGCTTAGGTCTTTGATATTTGTTATGAAGCTTCAGCTAGTGGACCTCTACCAAGATTGTTCAAATTATAGCCCTGGGGCCAAAAATGCCCCCGCTCCGGGGCCCTTTGGTTTAACATATAGGGAAAATCTTGTTTTACATAGACTTCTATATGCAGGGTTAACCTTTAAAATCTTCTTCTCTGAAACCAGAAAGCCCAGGTCTTTCATATTCGATATGAAGCTTCACCTGTGGACCTCTACCAAGATTGTTCAAATTTTAGCCCTGGGGCCCACTTGTTATGCTTTGGATCAGGTGAGCGAACCAGGGCCCTCTGGGCCCTCTTGTTTTCTATATAGTCTATACATTTTTGTTTGGTTATAACATGGTTGTTGAACTAAGACATTTCCAGCTTTGGACCCAGACTGTACTGTAGTGTTATAGAGAGGTTATGGGGTATTTGATAATGACCAAGGCCAGTGCAGTTTTAAACTTGTAAGAAAGTAGTTTGTTTATTTTCATGACCTAAATAGTATTTACAGGCCTCATATTTTTCAGGCATTTGCAGGATTTCAGGCTTTTAGAGCTTGATTTATTTCTTGATTTCAGGCTTTTAGATTCTGATTTGTGCGTATATAGTCTGTTTAAAAAACTATTTAACCCTTATTTCTGACTATAAGTCAACCAAATTACTTTATATTTTCACAAACTCCATTTCAAACAGTGTAGATCCTGATCAGATGGCTTCTTCAGAAGCCATCTGTTCAGGATCTACACTGTTTGTAAAGTAATATAGTTGTGTCTTGTTCAGCAGGATAAGGGTTGAAGCTGCAAAATAGGGCCTTTCAGGCATGGAAAAGCGTGGTCAGTATGAGGCCTGTATTTACTGGGCCATTTCACTCCAAAATAAACTAAAAGCTAACAATTTTGTTCATTTTTAGCCAACAATGGCCCCTACAAGTAAGAACTATCCTGAAATGAGGGACAAACTTCGTCTTCGTCTCAAGAAAAAGGTAAGTTACTCAGTGGATACTGTATAACAATAATTTAGCCAGCGCATGACAAATCCTCCAACAAGACCTGTGCAGCCAGTGAAGACACAGATCAGCCTGGACTTCCTCGTGATCTGGTCATAGCCTTTGCTGGTGACAAGACTATAAAATAAGTCTCCAAGTTAGCCAATGAGCAAACAAAAAAAAAAAACATGTCACATTGCCAAGTCTGTGGTTTACATTTATTTCAAGACATAGGTTGTGGGTCATTAGAATGGCCTCACTGCGGCAGTTCTAACAAGTACCTGCAACCTTAGTTTGGGGCATTAATAAGAAAAATACAGTAGAACTTCGATGGCTCTAACACCGATGGCTCATTCACCATGGATGTGTCGAACCCATTCTTGAGCCCCTAGCGAAATCCTCTACATAAGAAATAGTGGAGGATAATTAAGAAGATTTTAGTCTTTTATCTTGCAAATGTATGCTGTGTGTTCTCATTAGAATCGTCTCGATGAGGCGATTCTAATGAGTACACACAGCATACATTTTCATTATAGAACACCGAAAGTATGTCTCAAATATCCCGTTATGCCTTCTGACAGTAACCTCAGTGGCTAGAACTACCCCTGTCTCGAACAGATTTTCGAGGTCCCAAAGGTGTTCGAGCCATTGAAGTTTGACTGTATTACAACTTTTCATCAGAAATAGCAGCGTTTATGAGATATGAGAAAATGCACTATGTCACATGGATGTGTTAAAATAATGCGGCCAGACTGGCTTGATGGACAGGCTGATCTGAGTTCCTGGTTGCACAGGTTTTGTTGTTATAGGTTATGTCATTGTCTGACTTGTAAGTCATTTTGTCATAACATTGGGAATGAAAACTATCAGTACAGTCCAACTTAAATGGCTTGAACACCTTTGGGCCCATGCAAATTTGTTGAAGGGGTAGTTGAGGGTAATCATGGTACCAGGTCACTAGACATAGTAAGGGTATATCTTTGGTTTTCTTTAAAATAAAGTATGTCATTGAGGCAATTCTAATGAGTACTCGCAACTTAACATTTTCAAGAAAAAATACATGTGAGTGAAACTCTCCCTTATCAATCTCAAGTAGTTGTGATCTGGAATTATCAATGAAAACTCTGCAGATTCAATGTACACTGGGTCTGATAACATCCTTTCATGAACATTGATCATGAAATAGTTTCTATGCATATAAACCCTATTGGTTTTATTGGGCGGCACGGATTGAGATGTCATTTCCTCTCAATGTCTGGTAAAAGTCCCACAAAATTGGAAGCAACGTCTCCAAAATGACCTAAATAGTGTTGATGGGGATGTTAAACCTCAAAACAAACAAACAAAGTATTTTCTATGGTCCTCCTCTCCCTTCTTGGGGTGGTTGGGCGAGGCAAAGCGGTCTTGTATCTTTTGTCTCCTGGGCACCCAGCTGATATCTGCTTTACAGTTTGGTAAGGCCTGCTGTCCTTGCAGCAGGTTTGGGTAGAGGGGAATGTTTTGATTGCTTTCTTTCATTTTGGTCTTTCTCCCTTTTCCTCTATTTCATCTATTCTGCTATCTCTTCTGTCTTCCTCTGGGAATGAATTGACATGCCGTTTAACCCCACCAGGAAGAGGCCGGCCTTGGTAGCTCAGTCAGATGCGCATCTGACTGGTGATCAGGAGGATGCGGGTTCGATAACTGCCGGGGTCGGCAATATTCTTTTGTGGAGATTGATCTTGAAATCTTTTCTACGGTCATTCTGTCACTTCTGCTGATTCAAGAAGGGCAGTTGTAAGTTTCTGGCGAAAGAGTGTGCACATAACCGCTTACGTATAAGCCTGCCCAGGAAAAGTGTGGCTAGGTAAACTGACCGGCTCAAAAATGACCTAAAACAGTGTTGACTGGGCCGTTAAACTCCAATACAAACAAACAAACCACCAGGAAGAGTGTTGTTAGGTGAACTGACCAGCTTTACATAATCTTAATAGCGTTGACTAGGCCATTAAACTTCAAATCAAACAAATACTACCATTTAAGGTGTTAGTTAATGTGGTTGCAAGTCTTTCAAGTGGTTCCAAGTCTGACATGGGAAGTACCTGTTCACATTCAGAAAAAAACTGCTAATGATATAGTCACTTTTTTGGGAAGTACCTGTTCACATTCAGAAAAAAACTGCTAATGAGATAGTCACTTTTTTGGGGAAGTACCTGTTCACATTCAGAAAAAAACTGCTGATGAGATAGTCACTTTTTTGGGGAAGTACCTGTTCACATTCAGAAAAAAACTTCTAATGAGATAGAGTCACTTTTTTTGGGAAGTACCTGTTCACATTCAGAAAAAAACTGCTAATGAGATAGAGTCACTTTTTTTGGGAAGTACCTGTTCACATTCAGAAAAAACTGCTAATGAGATAGAGTCACTTTTTTTGGGAAGTACCTGTTCACATTCAGAAAAAAACTGCTAATGAGATAGAGTCACTTTTTTGGGGAAGTACCTGTTCACATTCAGAAAAAAACTGCTAATGAGATAGAGTCACTTTTTTTGGGAAGTACCTGTTCACATTCAGAAAAAAACTGCTAATGAGATAGAGTCACTTTTTTTGGGAAGTACCTGTTCACATTCAGAAAAAAAAAAACTGCTAATGAGATGAGAGTCACTTTTAAAGGGAATGGGAACATCTTCAGGGGAGGCAACTCCTGCAAAAGTATTTTTATCTCCCATGTCAATAGGGGTCAACTCTTAAAGGAAAGAATTTGCTCCAAAGGAGCAAATTCTTTCCTTTAAGAGTAGACCCCTTTTTCCGTGGGATAGGGCTTACAGAAAAGCGAACAGGAAGTCTCGAAAGTTGTCTCCCTTTGGAAAATGGCAGAAAAATCTGCCAGGTGTTCCCATTCCCCTTAAGTCTTGATTTAAAACAGATGAGAAGTAAAACAAGTCACAGCATAGAAAGGGATCTTTATTCTACCCAAATGAGGCTTAGGCCACATCCACATAGAATAATTGTATCAGAAAGAAACAGTAGATTAGATATATGACCTGCTCCAGATCCCAAGATTATTAAACAAAAATATGCTCATCTCACTTGAGCATGAAATTTGACCTGCTCATAAATATTGAAGTGCCAACAATTGTTGGCATTTTAATATTTATGAGCAGAGCTGATAAAATATCATTTTCTGCTGACCTGAGCAATAACTGGGCCAAATCAGTTAGAGTCACCCATTTCATTCATACAGAATGGAATCTTCCATGAAATTTAGGGGTACCAGGTATAGTTGATTTTAGAATAAGATTTCAAAATGGTTTGTACTTTTTGCAAACGGTGACCCTAATCAGATGACACATTCTGCAGCCACACTGTTTGCCAGTGACATGATTCAAAGTGGGTAAATACAGTGAATTTCAGCTCTTAAGGGGAATGGGTACACCTTCAGGGGAGGTAACTCCTGGAAAAGTATCTTTGTCTCCCGTGTCAATAGGGGTCAACTCTTAAAGGAAAGAATTTGCTCCAGAGGAGCAATTTCTTTCCTTTAAGAGTTGACCCCTTTTTCAGTGGGACAGGGCTTATAGAAAAGCGAACAGGAAGTCCTGAAAGTTGTTTCCCTTTGAAAAATGGCGGAAAAATATGCCAGGTGTTCCCATTCCCCTTAAGACCACCTAATATTAATTAAGACTAGTGATCCTTTTTAAAACTTATTTAGTAGGTTGCAGTTATTCTTTCTTAGTGTTTTCTGCATTCCCTGTCCTCTAGTCAGAGAGCTCGAAAAGCTAATGATACTTTGAATAGACCCAGATATGTATATTTCTCATATTCACTTCCATCTTTCACTCATCATGTTTGAATATTATCACCAGTAGAGCAGTAAAATGCTTTAATGGAGGCACTTTTGTTCTCCTTCTTACCTACATTGCAGAACGAGGGTAAAACTGTCACGATCTCTGAACCCGCCCAGTTACCAAACGCTGGGAAACCTCTAAACAACAATCAAGTCAATTCTGTTTTACAGAATGAAACAAAAACAGAAGAGGTACCTCAGAAAGAGACTTGTCCGGCTCCTCGAACTCACAACCATAACCATAACCATAGCAACAATACAGTTATTAGGACGGAACAAGACCCGATGGAGACAAAGGGTCTGGAAGAACTGATTAAGTTCATAAATGGAACAGACAGCAGTGCTGGGGAGAAACAGCATAGCGCTAAAGCTGCCAAGAGAGCAAGGCAGAAACAGCGAAAGGTAAAAGCAGCTTGGTGATAGGTCAGTCAGTACCTGTGGCTCATATTGCATCAGTCCTAGCATAAATTTTGTTTTCTTAAGCTTCAACATGCTGAACAAGAGGGGGGACAAGATGCTGTGAATCCCGTATTTTTAGGTCACCTGAGTGCTCATGGTGAACTATTATGATCATGCTATGTCCATGGTACTTTGTTGTGCGCAGTGCGCAGTGCTTCGTTCATCGTCTGTCAACAATTTACTTAAAAGACATCAGTGGATTTTGGATTTTGAAATAATTCCACAGGAATTTTCCTTGGGTGATCCTCTACCAAAATTGCTAAAATGGTTTCGCTCTGATGAATAAAATGACTGCCAGAGCTAAAAGTAGAAAAACCTTTAAACAGTCCATCAACAATTTACTCTAGCGTCATTTCCTAAACAGGTTGTTGGATTCAAAATAATTTCACAGGAATGTTCCTTGGTTGACCCGCTACCCAAATTGTGAAAATGGTTCTGCTCCACTAAACAAAAATGGCCATCAGAGCTAAAAAATAGAAAAAAAAACATTCAAATGACATCTCCTCATAGGCAAATGGCCCAATTTCAAAATAATTTCACAGGAATGTTCCTCAAATGACCCTTTACCAAAATTTCTAAAACTGATCCGCTCCACTGAACAAAATGGCCACCAGAGCTAAAAATACAAAAAGCTTTAAATGGAATCTTCTAGGCAAATGGCCCAATTCCAAAATAATTTCACAGAAATGTTCCTCTTATGACACTTCACCACATTGCTAAAATCATTTTACAAGGCTGAATAAAATGGCTGACTTAGCTAAAAAAACTTTTAATGTTCCCTCCCAGGCAAATGGCCGATTTCAAAATAGTTTCACAAAAAATGTTCCTCTTATGAGCCTAAAATTTTTCTGCTCGGCTGAACAAAATGGGTGCCAAAGCTAAAAATAGAAAACACTTTAAACAACATCTCCTTGGCAAATGGCATGATTAAAAAACAACAACACAGAAATGCTCTTCAGATGACCCTGTAACACAATTGCTAAAATCCTTCTGCTCAGCTGAGCAGAGTGGCCGCCAGAGCTAGAAATCGAAAAACCTTTCAGCTACATCTCCAAGGCAAAATGTCCCGATTACAAAGTTCTTTCACAGAAATATTCCTTGGGTGACCCTCTACCAAAATTTCTAAAATGGTTCTGCTCCACTGAACAAAATGGCCACCAGAGCTAAAAATAGAACAATCCTTTAAATGACATCTTAATAATATCACAGGAATGTTCCACTCATGAGCCTTTACTGAAACTGCTTAAATCATTCTATTTGGCTGTCATAAAATGGCCACCAGAGCTGAAAATAAGAAAAAAAAAACAAAAAAAAAAAAAAACATTGAAATAACATCTCCTTCTAGGTCTAATTAATGTCTGATTTCGAAATAAATTAACCTAAATATCCACTTATGCCCCTTTGCCAGAATTGCTCCGCCAGAGCTGAAAATAACAAAATCTCTAGGCCAGTGTCTCTATTTGAAAATAATTTCACAGAAAAGTTCCCTCTAATGCTGCTTAATAAAAGGGGTCCACTTCAGTGAAAAAGATGGCCTCCAAAGCTAAAACTAAAAAAAAAGAATCAGGGGCCAGTTGTTCAAAGCATCGTTAGCTTAACGAGCTCGTTAGTGGTCATATTGTTAACTCTTCTAGCAAGTACAATATCGTAAATTTTGGTATTTTTGCTGAAAAAATGTGAGCAGCTTTTGCGGACGCAAAAGCTGCTCACATTTTTTCAGCAAAAATTTCAGCATATTTGCCATATTTATTGATCAAAGTTTTAACGATACGTTAACTAACGGCATCGTTAGTTTTGAACAACTGGCCCCTGGTCTGCAACTACTAAAACAAGCGACACCTTTACTTCCATAAGCTATGAAACAGACTTAGGTGAGTGATCCAGGGCTACCATGGCCCTCTTGTTCCCCCTGATTATACAGCCTAGTAGCAACATTTCAGTGTGTACTTAAGAGAGAACTATGTATAGTCATGAAACGAAAAATTAGCATAGACAATTTTTAGAGGAAACGAGTGGGGACAAGTTACTTTCGCTACAGTATCTTGTCCCTGGAGATAAGCTATTGTAGGCATAATATCTTTTCCCTGAGGAAAAAATAACCCGGAGGGGGACAAGATACCATGTTGTATTACATCTGGAGCGTCCATGGGGTGGGGTACGTAGGTTTGTTCATGGGATTGAGGTCATATGACCAAGATGGCAGCCATGCCCATATAAGGAGAAAATCCTTCAAAATTCTTCTTGTTGCCAATCATAGTTTGTTCAAATGATGACCCCTGGATAACCTTGACCTATTTAATGCTAAGGTCAAATTTGGTTGCATAGGCTTTTAACTTACACTGAGCATTCAAGGTCAAGGTCATTCCTTGACCTGTTGACCTTGGCCCAAGATCATTTGGATATGAAATTTTAAAACTAAGTCTTGTATTTTCTCAGAAACTACTGGGCTATTTGTGACCAAATTTCAAATAGAAAATTTTAGGAACAAGAAAGTGAAAAATAATTGATATGAGTTTGGTCACATGGACAATATGGCCACTATGTCCATTTAAGGTAAAAGCCCTTCAGAAATCTTCATGAAACTGAGTATTTAGCATTCGGGACTCAAGGCATTAATGGTTTGTTCCAATGATGCCATTGGATGACCTTGACCTATTTTAGGCCATTTTCATCTTTGGTCATATAGGTTTTGTAAAGGAAAAAGTCAAAATCGTGTATTTTTCAAAAACTGTTGCTGTCTGTGATCTGAAAATTTATAGATGCAGTTAAATAAATGAGTATTTAAGATCAAGGTCATTCCAAGACCTTGGCCATTCAGTTATGCTTTTTTTTTCAGAAACCCACTGGGCTATATGTAACCAAATTTCATAGCTTTTAGGAATTAGGAAATGAAAATTAATTGATATTAGTTTGGTCACATGACCAATATGGAGGCAATACCTATAAATTGTGTAAAACCCTTCTAAAACCATCTCCGGAACTAATGATCTGATTACCTTGAAACTTGGTGTGTAGCAGTTGGGTCTCAGGGACCCCTTCATAATTTATTGGAGTGATGAGTCTGTCTTTACCTTGACCAAATTTATATCAAGGTCAAATTTCTTTGCATATGCTTTTATATGGGAAAAAGTGGACATTCTTTATTTTTCGGAAACTTCTGTTGCCTGTGAACTTTAAGTTTATATATGCAGTCAACTAAATGAGTGAATGGAGGTATAGGAGTATCAAAGGTCAAGGAGAGTGACCTTGGATCAAGGTCACTCATTTATCAAAATTAAAACTTGATATTTCATTAAAAACTGCCAGGCAAATTTCAAATGAAACTTTTATGGGATAGAAGAAATGAAATTTTGTTCAACTGGTCCAGGTCACATGACGAAGATGGCCGTCATCACCATATATGGTAAAAAATCTTCAATAATCTCATCTCTGGAACCAGTGGGCCTATTGCCTGAAACTTAGAATTTAGTATTGGAGACTGGTGCATTGTTATTCATTTACCAGACAAGTCTGGGTTGACCTTGACCTGCATTGCCCCAAGGTCAAACTTGACCACTTTAGCTTTCGCAATGGAAAAAAATGGATTTTTTTTTTTTTGAAAACTGTTATTGCCTGTGAACTTAATGGCATATGCAGTCAGCTGCATGAGTCCATGAAGCCTTTTATGGGATGGAGGAACAAAAGTTCAAATGGTTTAGGTCACATGACCAAGATGGCTGCCATGGTAAAAAAAAAAAAAAGACTTGGAAAATCTTCTCAGAAGCCAAATGGCTCCATGTACACACAGCACTCTGGTGAGCAGTTCAGGAATATTGAAATGAACACCCCCTAAAACCCCAGTTTATATAGAGAAAACTTAGGTTTACCGGGGTAGACATTATTTTTCTTATTTCTGCTCAAAGATATAGGTTGGTGGTACTCGTTAGAACCACCTCAATGAGGCGGTTCTAACGAGCACCCACAACATATGTTTGCGGTATAAATAAGAAAAATATCGCAGATTTTCTTCAGAAAAGTAGCCATTTTGGAGACATGAAAAAATGCACTATTTCGCATGGGTGTGTTATCGTTATGTCTGGTCTTACTTCTTCCTAAAAACTGTGTAGTGGGAATTAGTTAGAATAACCTCAGTGAGTTTAGTCTAACAAGTACCCACAATGTAGGTTTCTGAAGAGAAAGTTATTCCTTATTTGTCCGTGAAAAGAGAGCTTTTGTTATACCAGTGTAAAGAATGTAGCTATAAGGAATCCCAATAAGGAGTAATATGGGCCCCGCCAAGTGATTTTGGTACTTATCGCCTATGCGAGCAGCGAAGGTTCAGGCGAGCCTGCGCATCCACGCAGTCTCGCCAGAACCTTCGCTGTTCTCTCATACAAGCAGTGAATCAAGAGGAACCTTCAGACAGAAAGCCGAATCTCTGGCCCCTCTGAATGGCTGGGTATGCGCAGTTATAATTTGTCATGACGGAATGCTCGAAGACATAAATTCGCTTGGCGGGGCTCATATAATAGGTAATAAATTAGTTACTCCAAGAAACAAATGTTGTTAACAAATGTTGCGGATATTTGTTAGAAATTTCTTGGTTAGGCGATTCTAACAAATATCCCAAGCATTTGTTTCTTGGATAAATGAATGCAATATTCTTGAATATTTCCATTAATCTGTCTCATATTGAGCTAAAGATTTGTTTCACCGAAATAGTCGTTACAATGAGTTTTGTTATTACATAGAATGTTGCCTAAAAGAGGTTTGGCTGTACCACCTTATCTTGAGCTATGGATTTGTAAATGGATAAAAACAAATACGATTGTACCTGTATTGACATTGTTTGACCATTTTACTAGGCTGAGGAGAAGGCACAACGGGAAGCTAAGAGATTGCAGGAGGAACAAGAGCGTGAGCGGCGGCTGGCTGAGGCTGCAGCGGCTGAGGCGGCGGCAGCAGCAGCGGCAGAGAAGGCTAAACATGCGAGTAAGAAACAGAAGAGAGAGGCTAAGAATGGCAAGTCTTCCAGTCCAGTCATTACTGTGGCCAGTAATTCAGAGTCTACCAGTGATACTTCATCCACTTCTTCTCTCAAGGTACGCTGTCTGGCATACATGTAATAATCATCCACTTCTTCTCTCAAGGTACACTGTCTGGCATACATGTGATAATCATCCACTTCTCTCAAGGTACGCTGTCTGGTATACATGTGATAATCATCTACTTCTCTCAAGATACGCTGTCTGGCATACATGTGATAATCATCTACTTCTTCTCTCAAGCTACACTGTCTGGCATACATGTGATAATCATCCACTTCTTCTCTCAAGGTACGCTGTCTGGCATACATGTGATAATCATCCACTTCTTCTCTCAAGGTACGCTGTCTGGCATACATGTGATAATCATCCACTTCTTCTCTCAAGTTACGCTGTCTGGCATACATGTGATAATCATCCACTTCTTCTCTCAAGTTACACTGTCTGGCATACATGTGATAATCATCCACTTCTTCTCTCAAGTTACACTGTCTGGCATACATGTGATAATCATCTACTTTTTCTCTCAAGGTACCTGTCTAATCATCCACTTCTTCTCTCAAGTTAGGCTGTCTGGCATACATGTCATAATCATCTACTTCTCTCAAGGTACACTGTCTGGCATACATGTGATAATCATCCACTTCTTCTCTCAAGGTACGCTGTCTGGCATACATGTGATAATCATCCACTTCTTCTCTCAAGGTACGCTGTCTGGCATACATGTGATAATCATCCACTTCTTCTCTCAAGTTACACTGCCTGGCATACATGTGATAATCATCCACTTCTTCTCTCAAGGTACGCTGTCTGGCATACATGTGATAATCATCCACTTCTTCTCTCAAGTTACACTGCCTGGCATACATGTGATAATCATCCTCTTCTCTCAAGGTACGCTGCCTGGCATACATGTGATAATCATCCACTTCTTCTCTCAAGGTACGCTGTCTGGCATACATGTCATAATCATCTACTTCTCTCAAGGTACACTGTCTGGCATACATGTGATAATCATCCACTTCTTCTCTCAAGGTACGCTGTCTGGCATACATGTGATAATCATCCACTTCTTCTCTCAAGGTACGCTGTCTGGCATACATGTGATAATCATCCACTTCTTCTCTCAAGTTACACTGCCTGGCATACATGTGATAATCATCCACTTCTTCTCTCAAGGTACGCTGTCTGGTATACATGTGATAATCATCCACTTCTTCTCTCAAGGTACACTGTCTGGAATACATGTGATAATCATCCACTTCTTCTCTCAAGGAACGCTGTCTGGTATACATGTGATAATCATCCACTTCTTCTCTCAAGGTACGCTGTCTGGCATACATGTGATAATCATCCACTTCTTCTCTCAAGCTACACTGTCTGGCATACATGTGATAATCATCCACTTCTCTCAAGGTATGCTGTCTGGTATACATGTGATAATCATACCACTTCTTCTCTCAAGGTACGCTGTCTGGCATACATGTGATAAACATCCACTTCTCTTAAGGTATGCTGTCCGGTATACATGTGATAATCATCCACTTCTCTCAAGGTACGCTGTCTGGTTGGCCCCCGTCCATAGGGGCTTGAAGAAATATATGGGCTGCATGATGCTTCCACGCAGAGCTGAATCCGGCCCGCACACTAGTACTGGTAAATCGCTTAGAGGATCTAAGCCTGCCCAGGAACCGCGGTGCGAGGCGGACCGTCCATGCTGATAAACCCTATTGGTTTCATTGGGCGACAGGGCTTGAGATGTCATTTCATCTCAATGTCGGGTAAAAGTCCCACAAAATTGGAAGCAACGTCTCCAAAATGACCTTTACAGTGTTGACGGGGACGTTAAACCTCAAATCAACCAACCAACCAACGCTGTCTGGTATACATGTGATAATCATCCACTTCTCTCAAGGTACGCTGTTTGGCATACATGTGATAATCATCCACTTCTCTCAAGGTACGCTGTCTGGCATACATGTGATAATCATCCACTTCTTCTCTCAAGGTACACTGTCTGGTATACATGTGATAATCATCCACTTCTTCTCTCAAGGTACACTGTCTGGTATACATGTGATAATCATCCACTTCTCTCAAGGTACACTGTCTGGTATACATGTGATAATCATCCACTTCTCTCAAAGTACGCTGTCTGGTATACATGTGATAATCATCCACTTCTCTTAAGGTACGCTGTCTGGCATACATGTGATAATCATCCACTTCTTCTCTCAAGGTACGCTGTCTGGCATACATGTGATAATCATCCACTTCTCTCAAGGTACACTGTCTGGTATACATGTGATAATTATCCACTTCTTCTCTCAAGGTACGCTGTCTGGCATACATGTGATAATCATCCACTTCTTCTCTCAAGGTACACTGTCTGGTATACATGTGATAATCATCCTCTTCTCTCAAGGTACGCTGTCTGGCATACATGTGATAATCATCCACTTCTTCTCTCAAGGTACGCTGTCTGGCATACATGTGATAATCATCCACTTCTTCTCTCAAGTTACACTGCCTGGCATACATGTGATAATCATCCACTTCTTCTCTCAAGGTACGCTGTCTGGTATACATGTGATAATCATCCACTTCTTCTCTCAAGGTACACTGTCTGGAATACATGTGATAATCATCCACTTCTTCTCTCAAGGAACGCTGTCTGGTATACATGTGATAATCATCCACTTCTCCTCTCAAGGTACGCTGTCTGGCATACATGTGATAATCATCCACTTCTTCTCTCAAGCTACACTGTCTGGCATACATGTGATAATCATCCACTTCTCTCAAGGTATGCTGTCTGGTATACATGTGATAATCATACCACTTCTTCTCTCAAGGTAAGCTGTCTGGCATACATGTGATAAACATCCACTTCTCTTAAGGTACGCTGTCCGGTATACATGTGATAATCATCCACTTCTCTCAAGGTACGCTGTCTGGTATACATGTGATAATCATCCACTTCTCTCAAGGTACGCTGTTTGGCATACATGTGATAATCATCCACTTCTCTCAAGGTACGCTGTCTGGCATACATGTGATAATCATCCACTTCTTCTCTCAAGGTACACTGTCTGGTATACATGTGATAATCATCCACTTCTTCTCTCAAGGTACACTGTCTGGTATACATGTGATAATCATCCACTTCTCTCAAGGTACACTGTCTGGTATACATGTGATAATCATCCACTTCTCTCAAGGTACGCTGTCTGGTATACATGTGATAATCATCCACTTCTCTTAAGGTACGCTGTCTTGCATACATGTGATAATCATCCACTTCTTCTCTCAAGGTACGCTGTCTGGCATACATGTGATAATCATCCACTTCTCTCAAGGTACACTGTCTGGTATACATGTGATAATTGTCCACTTCTTCTCTCAAGGTACGCTGTCTGGCATACATGTGATAATCATCCACTTCTTCTCTCAAGGTACACTGTCTGGTATACATGTGATAATCATCCTCTTCTCTCAAGGTACGCTGTCTGGTATACATGTGATAATCATCTACTTCTTCTCTCAAGGTATGCTGTCTGTCATACATGTGATAATTTTTTTAAGTGTATGAGGAGATCTGTCATTTTGATGAGGAAGATTCTTAACAAATGTAAAGAATACATTTCACGGGAGGGATTCGCCCCCACCCATCGGGGTTTGAAGAAATAGATGGGCTGCATGATGCTTCCACGCAGAGCTGAAACCGGCCGCACACGAGTACTGGTAAACCGCTAAGGGGATCTAAGCCTGCCCAGGTAAAGTGGTGCGAGTCGGTCCGCCCATGCTTATAAACCCTTTTGGTTTCATTGGGCGACATGGGATGAGATGTCATTTCATCTCAATGTCGGGTAAAAATCCCACAAAATTGGAAGCAACATCTCCAAAATGACCTATACAGTGTGTACGGGGACATTAAACCTTAAATCAAACTAATCAAATCCCAGGAGGGAGACTCCAAATTTTTGGAATAGTTTTGTCAAAAAATAGCATCAAAATGATGCTGAAGGAGGTATCACAGGTGTCTGGATGACCTGAATTAATCTGTAAAAGTCACAGTGCCGGAAAATGTCATAGCTCCACATGGGGGTAATTAAGGGATTGGTAATCTTACTTGTTTCTTGTTAAAACACAGCCTTGTCATAGCTCCACTTGGGGATAATTAAGGGATTGGAAATCTTAATTGTTTCATGTTGAAACACAGTCTTGTCATTAGTGGGTGGCAGGAGACTAAATTGCCTTCTACTCTTCAAGCACAGCCTTTTCTTTCTGCACCTCAGGAGCATTTTCTTTCCTTTAGGAGTAAGCCCCTGTTTCAGAAGGGCACACTTCACCACCGTATGAACGAAAGCCACAAAACAGTTGGAGTATTAAATAAAAGACAAAGTCAGCTCTGTCACAGACTTGAGTATTCAGTTACAAAAACCTTTCATGACAGTATATTTCATATCGGCATTTCGAGCCAGAGGGATGCCCTGTGCCAATCAGAACCCAGGCTAAGTCTTGAGCTATGGATTCATTACATTGAAACTGTTTTTATAACATTGGCTTTTGTCGTTATACAGAATGTATGTATAAAGAGGTTTGAGTGTAATCATTAGAAAAAGAAATGTTTTTTCTTATGTAAGGAGCCAGTTGTTCAAAACTTATGATGTCATTAGTTAATGCATCGTTTAAACATTGATCATTTAATATGTCAAATATGCTAATATTTTTGCTGGAAAAAAATGTGAGCAGCTTTTTCATATGCAAAAGCTGCTCACATTTTTCCAGCAAAAATAAAAAAAATGTTAGGTATTAAATCTGCTAGAATAGTTAACAATTTGACCACTAACGAGATGGGTAAGCTAACGATGTCTTGAACAAATGGACACAGATCAGCAAGGAATGATATTTGTCCTGCTCATATATTTTAAAATGCAAACGTTAATTGGCCTTTCAAAATTCATGGGCAGGACGAATTTCATGCTAAACTGAGTTGAGAATGAAACAAAGTTTTATTACCTATTTTTAGAATCAGAAGAAAAAGAAGAGCAAGCACAAAGGTGGAGAAGAGATGGTTGTTAATGGTAACATGCCAACTTCCTGTGATACCAATAAGCCCTTGCCAAATCACCCCAGCCCTACCACTGCCAACACTCAAATTCTGAGCAATCAGCAGCAGCGGGGAAATAAAAATTCCTCAGACAAACAGTCAGAAAAGCCACGACCCAGTCCACAAGGTTCTTCATTTCCAGCAGAGCCACCCGTCGTTGATAACCGTACGGTGATCACGGCAACCCTGCACACCAACAAGAACAGGGCTCCTGGTAAGAATCCGGGTGACATACCCGGAGTTGTGGAACTGAATGCAAAGCAAGCCCAGCAGCATTTACATGAACAGATAATAGAACAAATCACCAAACAGAAGCAACAGGAGCTTCTCAAGCAACAACAGGCATTAATACAGCTGAAAGTTCAGGAAGAGGTTCAGAAACAGCTGAGAAACCAGGCACAGAAATTACAACAACAACAGCAGCAACAGAAACAACAGCAGCAACAGGTTGCTTATCAACAACAGCAACAGCAGCAGCAAGTTGCTCATCAACAACAGCAGCAGGATGATAAGGGAAAGAAAGCCAGCCTTAATGCTGATCAGAATCAGAAGCCAGTAAATGCTCAAACACGATCCCAGTCCAATGATGTTTCTCAAAATAATGTCAGTAATGCTAATGCAAACTCCTCTAATAAAAATAAGAAGTCCACAAATCCTAGAAATGAGTCTCCAGCATCTAAAGTGAAAGAACAGAACAACAATGTGAGGATAAATAATAAAGTGCTCCAACCTCAATTGAACAATATCATTACCCAGGCACAACAGTCAGTACAGAATCAGGCTAGTCAAGGCAAGAAATCCAAAACGAGGCAAGATGAGATTACTGTAGTGAAAGCTGTGTATAATGGTCAGCCTCGTAACCCTTCTGCACCACCAGCCTACAATAGCCAGTCACAGCAGCCAGTCCAGAACACGCCTGTGATACAGAATGGGATGGGTAGTCCAGTCAAGGTTCAAAAACAGACAAGACCAGCACCCCAGGGACAGGCAAAGAGTGGGGAAACCTCACCGAGGAAACAGGAGTCAGCGAAAGGAAAACAGGAATACTCTCCCCCTTCAGACCAGGTTAGTTCATGATCACATGTGAAATAAAAGTTGTTTTTTCAACAAAGACAAAACTTAGTATATTTTCGTTAAAAATTCAGTCACCTTAACTCTTTATAATTATACCATACTTGTCCTAAAATTTGAGAAAGTAATGTTGTGTCTAAAAATACCTGGATGAGTAGGAACAGTGTAGACCCTGATGAGATGCCCCATTCTGTGGTCTCATCTGGGTTTACTTAACGTTGTGGTTCGAGCCTTGCTCGGGTCACGAGACGCCAAGTTCTGCAACAGGTGGTTTTTCTCTGAGTACGCCTATTTTTGCCCCACTCTGATTAGCGATCGGCTCAATATGAGTGAAACAATCTTGAAAGGGCCGTAAAACCAAAATAAAAATAAAAAAATCTGAGTTTACATGTTTGCTCAGACCTACAGGTATGTGTCCGAATATGGTATAGGGTAGCCTGTGTACCGTACCTACTGAGTAAAAATATGCGTCATGATGCTTTGTATCACTGGGCATATGTACAGTATAGTGCACAACAAAGACTGATCAGACTGCACTTATGCTCAGGTTGATCTAAGTTCTTACTGAGTGCACATGCTCTGAAACCTTTTGGCTTTTATCAGCTCATCATAAAGTCTATACCTGGAAAAACAAGTCAGTTTTTAAGAAAACAAACATTCCTTGTACATACCAGATAATATCTAAATCATGCAGAGATGGGAGCTCATTTTGTACTGAATGGAATTTTCCCTCTTGTATACAGCAGGAGGAGCCGGTTCGATCCCCGAAAGCGCCATGTGTTGTTTCCTTGAGCAAGAAACTTTATCCACATTGCTTAGTACTGGTTCCTACCCAGAAAAAGAGGGCCACATGGAAGATTAGTACTGGTACTAAATGTGTTACCCTCTATAATGAAGGTCGCTTAATATTACTAAATTTAGAGGTATCGCGTTAATTTATTTTTGTCGCGCCTGCTATTAGTATGGCTTGATATAGGCATCCGCTTTTCCGTCCGTTTGTCAAGGAGTCAACATTTGCGACCACTCTAGTGTTCACCCTAATGGTCAAGTTTATGCTTAGAGGATCTAAGCCTGCCAAGGCAAAGCGGTGCGAGTCGGACCGTCCATGCTTATAAACCCTATTGGTTTCATTGGACGGCAGGGCTTGAGATGTCATTTCATCTCAATGTCTGGTAAAAGTCCCACAAAATTGGAAGCGAGGCCTCCAAAATGACCTTTACAGTGTTAACGGGGACGTTAAACCTCAAATCAAACAAACAAATCAAGAACTATAAGAGCTTCATTAATGATATTTGGTACAAAGTTGTATCTGGGGATGACAACTTAATGCGAGCATCCATATTTGACCTTGACCTACATTTCATGGTTCACTGACTTTGTAAAATATTGCGACCACCCTAGCGTTCACCCTAATGGTCAAGTTTATATCTCAAGAACTATAAGAGCTTCATTAATTATACTTGGTACAAACTTGTTTCTGGGTATGGCAACTTAAATGCAAGCACCCATATTTGACCTTGACCTACATTTCGTGGCTCACTGATTTTGTAAAATATTGCAACCACCCTTGCTTTCACCTTAATGGTCAAGTTAATTTCTCAAGACTTATAAGAGCTTCATTAATGACACTTGGCTCAAACTTGTATTTGGGGATGGCATCTCAAGTGCAAAGTAGAAGTAAAATAAAGATCAGGAATCGATACAATTAACTTACTCCACCCATCAAAGACACCAAAGGGAAAGAAACACGAAGCGTCCAGACCATAATGGAAACCTAAACAAAGGAAGGCCATAAGGACAGTTACTTTCCCACAAAATGGCCATGTGGCCATCCAAAATAAAAAGACAAGTGATACACACAGTAAGTAACAAACAACAACATAAATAAACCACCACAGAAGAACCGCCTTGGAACGGTCAGTGGAAAGATTTCCACTGGGGGGCTTAAATCGATTTTATGTGGCCACAATCCTCGCCCTTACTTCTGTTGCAATTTAGACAAAGAATTTGTTCAGTCCGCATGAAGGCCTCCTAACTCATCAGTGCAACATCTCCGTGAACACAAATAATCAAAGAACCACAGAGGTGAGACAACGGTGAGGACTCAACAGCAAGAAACCACTGAAATGCTGGAGCAAAAGAAAACCAACAGTTAGACTCCGATGGGCCTGACCAGAGACAGAGCATCAGGCACCAACCAACATTACCTTGAATTAGATCTCTCTAATTCTCAATAAGCCTTTATTTTGGAACCGTCATAGAATCTGAGGCCTGACCCACCGGCGTGCAATTAAAGAGGGAAGCAAAGTTGCCAACCATGATTGGGTTAACTACCATGCTTGCAGTCTGTCGTATAACATCCATGTTGTACCTAATCATTTTATATCGAAGAATGATTTTACGAAATTGGGTCATTGCGGTTATATATTTTTCTGAATTTATATACTGAGTCACCATAAAATTCGGGTTCCGATAGACCTTGTTGCAGAAGAGATTTAAGTCCAATATTGAATTTTGAAATTAAATCAGAATGGCGTCTATAAAAGCATCCATATTTCACCTTGACCTACATTTCATGGTTCACTGACTTTGTAAAATATTGCAACCACCCTAGCGTTCACCCTAAGGGTAAAGTTCATTTCAAAAGAACTATAAGAGCTTTATTAATGATACTTAGTACTTACTCGTATCTAGGGATGACAACTGTAATGCAAGCATACATATTTGATCTTGACCTAAATTTCATGGTTCACTGACTTAGTGAACTATTGCATCAACCCTAGCGTTCAACCTAATGTTTAAGTTCATTAGTCCTTCAATGATGATACTTAGTACAAGCTTGCAACTAGGAATGGCAACATTTATACAAGCATCAATGTTTGACCTTAGCCTAGATTTCATGGTTCGGTGACTTTGCACTCCAACAGGCGTGACATAGCCTTCGGCGGAATTCTTGTTATCTTTAACGGACAAACAATTTTAGTACATTTATTTTTCGCATTACTACTCCACCATCTCCTTTATTTTTCACATTACTTCTCCACCATCTCCTACATTTATTTTTCGCATTACTTCTCCACCATCTCCTACATTTATTTTTCGCATTACTTCTCCGCCATCTCCTACATTTATTTTTCGCATTACTTCTCCACCATCTCCTACATTTATTTTTCGCATTACTTCTCCACCATCTCCTACATTTATTTTTCGCATTACTTCTCCGCCATCTCCTGAGAAGTAATGCGAAAAAAAAACATTTATTTTTAGAAATATTTAGAAAATTGTTGAATTTTTCAAACATTGAAGCCCCCGAGAGGCCTCCGTGGTGTAGTGGTTACGCTACTCGCCTTGTAAACCAGGGATCGTAGGATCGATCCCGGGCTTCTCCAGACTTTCGGATAAGTCTTTAAACCGAGGTCCCGTCTCCGTATGACCTTAGCTGTTGGTGGGACGTAAAACTCAAACACTCACTCACTCAGCCCCCGATCATATATTTGCTGATGACCTGTTTTAGGGTGGGTTGAAGATCATACAAACTCAGAAACAGACTCACAAACCCCTGGCCAAAGTGGTTTGCATATTCACCATTATCCTGCTGAATAGATTATTTTAGCCACACCCATTGCTGATTGTAGACCAATCAAGTTACTTGATACAATGTATTCGTACAACTCAGAAACTGCATGACAAGCAGTGTAGGTCCTGATCAGATGGCTTCTTCAGAAGCCATCTGATCTGGATCTACACTGCAACGTTCAACGTTCAGCAGGATAAGAGTTAATCACTTTATCAAGTTTCTCAATGATTACTCATTTAAGGCAAATGAATACATCATTGATAAGGTTTTCCATGATAGGTCACAAGTTTGATCCTTTCAGGATTCGACTACATTCTTGCATGAAAATTGTTTATGAAATATTTTCTATGTCATTCTCCCCACTCCACTGATTCAAGAATAACAGTTGTCCGTTACTGGCAAAAGAATATGGACTCTTCTGGTAAGCAACTTAGGTCTTAATAGCATGCCCAGGAAATGTGGGATTAGACTAGCTCTGCATTACATTAGCAGTGTTGATTGAGCTGTTAAACTCCGAAACAAAATAGACCATTATATTTGTTTGTTTGTATTGGAGTTTAATGGTCCAGTCAACACTATTTTAGGCCATTTTTGAGCTGGTCAGTTTACCTATCCACACTTTCCTGGTCAGGCTTATATGTAAGCGGTTAACCAGTACAGTGCACATTCTTTAGCCAGAAACTGATGACTGCCCTTGTTAAATCAGCGGAAGGGAGAGAATAGATTTCATATTCTCCACGAAAGAATGTTGCCGACTCCGGCAGATATCGAACACACTTTCCCTGATCACTAGTCAGACGTGCATCCGACAGAGCTACCAAGGCTGGCACTATTGCATTTGTCACCTGGGGTTGAAGAAAGGGGGGTGGGGGTCAGGTGGTTTTTCTCTGGATAATCTGATTTTCACCCACCCCACCTCTGGTTAAGAATCTGCTCGATGTAAGTGAAATGATCTTAAAAGGCCATATCTGAAGAAGCCATCTGACCAAGATCTACACTTTTTATGCCCCCGGAATCTAAGATTCTGGGGGGCATATAGTTTTTGGTCTGTCCGTCTGTCTGTTTGTCCGTTTGTCTGTTTGTCTGTTTGTCCGTTTGTCCGTTTCTCCGTCTGCAAAAACTTTAACATTGGGCATAACTTTTGAATGGTAAGTGGTACAGCTTTCATACTTCACATGTGCATTCCTTGTCACAAGACCTTTCAAGAGGTACCATAAATTTTGACCTCGTGACCTTCACCTTGACATTTGACCTACTTTTGGCCTCATTTTTAAAAACTTTAACATTGGCCATAACTTTTGATTGGTAAGTGATAGAGCTTTCATATTTCACATGTGCATTCCTTGTCACAAGACCTTTCTATTGGTACTATAATTTTTGACCTCATGACCTTGACCTTGGCATATGACCTACTTTTTTAAAAACTTTAACATTGGCCATAACTTTTGATTGGTAAGTGATAGAGCTTTCATATTTCACATGTGCATTCCTTGTCACAAGACCTTTCTATTGGTACTATAATTTTTGACCTCATGACCTTGACCTTGGCATTTGACCTACTTTTTAAAAACTTTAACATTGGCCGTAACGTTTGATTGGTAAATGGTAGAGCTTTCATATTTCACATGTGCATTCCTTGTCACAAGACCTTTCTATTGGTACTATAATTTTTGACCTCATGACCTTGACCTTGGCATTTGACCTACTTTTTAAAAACTTTAACATTGGCCGTAACGTTTGATTGGTAAATGGTAGAGCTTTCATATTTCACATGTGCATTCCTTGTCACAAGACCTTTCTAATGGTACCATAATTTTTGACCTCATGACCTTGACCTTGATGTTTGACCTACTTTTTAAAAACTTTAACATTGACCATAACTTTTGATTGGTAAATGGTAGGGCTTTCATATTTCACATGTGCATTCCTTGTCACAAGACCTTTCTAGTGGTACTATAATTTTTGACCTTGTGACTTTGACCTTGATGTTTGACCTACTTTTTAAAAACTTTAATATAGTCCATAACTTTTGATTGGTAAGTGATAGAGCTTTCATATTTCACATGTGTATTCTTTCTCACAAGACCTTTCCAGTGGTACCATAATTTTTTACCTCGTGACCTTGTGGCCTCAACCATGACATACTTTAGTGATGGGGCTTTCATATTGCACAGGCGCTGTCCGGGGGCATCGGTGTTTCACAAACACATCTTGTTATTGTTCAGTTTGCAAATTTGAATGAATACATTATGTACAATCGAACTTCAATGGCTTGAACCCCTTTGGGACCATGAAAATGTGTTCGAGACAGCGGTAGTTCGAGCCACTGAAGTTGTTCAGGAGGCATAGCGAGATGCTTTTAGACATCTTTTCGGTGTTCTATAATGAATATGTATGCTGTGTGTACTCATTAGAATCGCCTCATCGAGGCGATTCTAATGAGTACACACAGCATACATTTACAAGATAAAAGACAAAAATCTCCTTAATTATCCCGCACTATTTCTTATGTAGAGGATTTCGCTAGGGGTTCAAGAATGGGTTCAACTCATCCATGGTACACGAGCCATCAGTGTTCGAGCCATCGAAGTTCTACTGTATGCAATAATTTGATTGATGGTCTGAATTTGGTGTGGCAAACTTAATTTATGCAGCAGGTCAAGGGGTTAAAGACTACATTTTTTTGCACAATGTTAAATATGCAGAACTTCAATGGCTCAGACACCTTTAAAGAGCATGGGAACACCTTTTTCGGCCATTTTTCAAAAGGAGATAACTTTTGGGACTTCCTGTTCACTTTGCAATAGGCTCAGTGCCACCAAAAAAGGGGTCAACTGAACTCAACTCTTAAAGGAAAGAATTTAAGGTTTCACCCCTATCGACATGGGAGACAAAAATACTTTTGCAGGAGTTGCCTTCCCTGAAGGTGTACCCATTCCCCTGTTCAGTAAAAGATACATTTTGTGTACTCAATGAATCAATTCTAACGAGTACATACAGCATACCGGTACCTATTCAAGATATGATTAAAAAAAACAACTCTATATTATCAACTCCTGCAAAAGTATTTTTGTCCCCCATGTCAATAGGGGTCAACTCATAAAAGAAAGAATTTGCTCCTGAGGAGCAAATTCTTTCCTTTAAGAGTAGACCCCTTTTTCAGTGGGACAGGGCTAATAGAAAAGCTAATTGTAAGTCATGAAAGTTGTCTCCCTTTGAAAAATGGAAAATATCGGGAGCTGTTGGAAGAATTCTTTGGGAACGAGTGTGAGTTCCAATTAGCCAAGGTAAACGAGTCATCGGTGTTTGAGTCATTGAACTTTCACTTTGAATTTATTTTACAGGGCAGAATTTCTGGTGGTAAAAACAAAAAGCTCAAGAAAAAGGGTAGAGGAGCTGAGGACATCAATTTTATTGGTAAGTAAGAGCAAACGTCTTCTATATTACCCTGATGATCATAAGTATTGGGACAGATAGGTCTAAGCAAACAGTGCAGACCCAGATCAAACTGCTCCTGAAGGAGCAGTTTGATCAGGGTCTACACTGTTTGCTGTTCCGTTTGCACCGTTTGGATTCCTTGCAGGATCGTGAAACAAATTTGTTTAAATTTTAGAAAAATTACAGCAAGTCCTCAAGGTGTCTGAATTTTTAGGATTGTTAGGGTAAATCCTTCTCAGCTGGCACCTAGATTTAAGAACGGAGGGAATGGTTGAAGTTTTAACATAATGATTACTAACAACTTTGACCCCCGCCCATTGGGGCTTGAGGAAATAAATGGGCTGCATGATGCTTCCACGCAGAGCTGAATCTGACCGCACATGAGTACTGGTAAACCGCTTAGAGGATCTAAGCCTGCTTAGAGGATCAAAGCTTGCCCAGGTAAACGGGTGCGAGTCGGAACGTCCATGCTTATAAACCCTATTGGTTTCATTGGGTGACAGGGCTTAAGATGTCATTTCATCTCAACATCAGGTAAAAGTCCCACAAAATTGGAAGCAACGTCTCCTTTATATTGTTGACAGGGACGTTAAACATCAAACCAAACAAACAAAACAAACTTACAACTTTGAGCAGGGCCCAGTTGTTCAAAGCTGACAAAGTCATTAATTCCTGGTTCTCCAGACTTTTGGACGAGTCTTTATTCGGACGTCATGTCTCCATAAAATTATGACCTTAGAATAATTGGATGTCAATCTCAAAGTCATTAGTTATTACATTAAGGCAATTCTGTACAAAAAAAACTGTGTCTAGCTTTTGCATTGCACTTGCATTTTCAATGAGCAAAAATTTCTTTCCTTCTGCTCTTTCAAGAAGGGCATTTGTCAGGTCTTTTTTGTTTGATTTGATGTTTAACATCCCCGTCAACACTGTAAAGGTCATTTTGGAGACGTTGCTTCCAAGTCCGTGAAATGAAGACCCCACTAAACCCCACTTTATATAAAGAAAACTGGGGTTTACGGGGGTATACATTATTTTTATCCCCCAACCGAATAGGTTCGGGGGATATAGCGATCAGCCTGGCGCCCGTCCGTCTGTCTGTCCGTCCATCTGTCCGTCCGTCCATA
This sequence comes from Lucinisca nassula, assembly GCA_963580285.1. Lineage (NCBI taxonomy): Eukaryota > Metazoa > Mollusca > Bivalvia > Lucinida > Lucinidae > Lucinisca > Lucinisca nassula. The sequence goes on from OY757010.1 coordinate 170,098,068, forward strand.
GACGCAACCTTGTGATGGCCCTAACTCCTATACCATTTGAGATTCATTGATGGTTCTTGGCACAATTGTTCACAAGGCTGAGACGACATGTCATGCGCAAGAACCAGAACTCTGGATGCCATACTTTTTTAGTTATCTCCCCTTTTAATAAAATAGAATGACTACTTTGTGATGGCCATAACTCCAATACCCTTTGAGATACGTGTATATTGATAGTACCTGGCACACTTGTTCACAAGGCTGAGACGGCGTGTCATGCACAAGAACCACAACTCTGGTTGCAATGGTTTTGGCGTTATCTCCCCTTCCAATAAAATAGGGTGACAACCTTGTGATGGCCATAACTCCTATAACCTTTGAGATTCATTGATGGTTCATGGCACAATTGTTCACAAGGCTGAGACGGCGTGTCATGTGCAAGAACCAGAACTCTGGATGCTATACGTTTTTAGTTATCTCCCCTTCCAATAAAATAGAGTGACAACCTTGTGATGGCCATAATTCCAATACACTTTAAGATATATTGATGATTTCTGGCACAGTTGTTCACAAGGCTGAGACGGTGTGTCATGCACAAGAGCCACAACTCTGGTTGCCATGGTTTTTTAGTTATCTCCCCTTCCAATAATATAGAATCACTACCTTGTGATGGCCACATCTCCAACACACTCTGAGATATATTGATGATACCTGGCTCAGTTGTTCACAAGGTGGAGACGGTGTGTCATGCACAAGATCCACAACTCTGGGTGCCATGATTTTTTAGTTATGTCCCCTTCCAATAATATAGAATCACTTCCTTGTGATGGCCACATCTCCAACACTCTTTGAGATATATTGATGATACTTGGTACAGTTGCACATGAGGTTAAGCAGGTGTGTCGTGTGCAAGAAACACAACTCTGGGTGCCCTAGTGTTTTAATTATCTCCCCTGACAATATAACCTTGTGATTGCCATACCGCCAATACCCTTTGCGATATATTAATGGTACTTGGCACAATTGTATACAATGTTGAGACGGTGCTTCTTGCCTAAGAACCACAACTCTGGGTGCTATGATATTTGAGTTATCTCCCCTTCCAATATAACGGTATGACAACCTTGTGATCATTGTACCTCAAATACCCTTTGGGACATATTGGTGGTACTTGATGCAGATGTACATGAGGTTAAGCAGGTGTGTCATGCTCAAGAATTACAACTCTGGGTGCTCTGGTTTTTTAGTTATCTCCCCTGGCAATATAACCTTGTGATGGCCATAACTCCAACACCCTTTGAGATATATTGAAGGAACTCGGCACAATTGTATACAAGGTACAGAAGGAATGTCATGTGCAAGAACCACAACTGTTGGGGCTGTGGTATTTGATTTATCTACCCTTCCAAGATAACAGTAACACCAGCTTGTGATCACCATATCTCCAATACCTTTTGAGACATATTGATGGTACTCTGAACAGAAATACATGAGCTTAAGCAGGCATTTCATGCGCAAGAACCACATTTCTGAGTGCCCTGGTTTTTTAGTCATCTCCCCTGACAGTATAATCTTGTGATGGCAATAACTGCAATACTTTTGTGATATATTGCTGGTTTAATTCTGGTGCACTTTCTATTGGTGAGCAATCTTCTGAAGGCCATATTGGCTTTTGGTCGGGGGATTTGCAATCTCTTCTGATGGCTATTTTTCTTATTTCTGTTTGTTTGATTTGAGGTTTAACGTCCCCGTCAACACTGTAAAGGTCATTTTGGAGACGATGTTTCCAATTTTGTGGGACTTTTACCCAACATTGAGATGAAATGACATTTCAAGCCCTGTCGCCCAATGAAACCAATAGGGTTTATTAGCATGGACGGCCCGCCTCGCACCGCGGTTCCTGGACAGGTTTAGATCCTCTAAGCGGTTTACCAGTACTAGTGTGTGGAAGCATCATGCAGCCCATATATTTCTTCAAGCCCCTATGGGCGGGGGCTGCTGGTAAAAGAATGTGCAATATACTGGTAAACCTTAACATATACTGTTGACTGGGCCATTAAATTCTGCAACAAATCAAACCACCTGACACCTAGATTTAGGGATAGAATTGGAAGTTATACAATAATGATAACATATCTTTTGTCACCTTTGAACATCTGGGCCCAGGTGGAAGTTGATAGTTAAATTACTTTAAAACTTCAACCACTGCATGCTTTAATGTTAACTAATGACTTTCATCAGCTTTGAATAATAGGGCCTTGACCCAGGCCCAGTTGTTCAAATCTGACAGAAAACATAAGCTAACATTACTGTCTCTTTGGAACAACTTGGGCCCTTGAGTTTTTACCTAATACAGTAGAACTTTGATGGCTCGAACACTGATGGCTCTTTTACCATGGATGTGTCAAACCCGTTTTTGAGCCCCTAGCGAAATTCTGTACATAAGAAATAGTGGGAGGTAATTAAGGAGATTTTAGTCTTTTATCTTGCAAATGTTTCCTGTGTGTACTCATTAGAATCACCTGGATGAGGCAATTCTAATGAGTACACACAGCATACATTTTCATAATAGAACACCGAAAAGATGTCTAAAAGTATCTCGTTATGCCTCCTGTCAGTAACCCTCAGTGGCTCGAACTACCCCAGTCTGGAACAGATTCTCGAGGTCCAAAAGGTGTTCGAGCCATTGAAGTTCTCCTGTAGTAACTAAAAACTGTCAGATTTGAACAACTGGGCCTTGACCTGGACCCAGTTGTTCAAATCTGACAAAAGACACAAGTTAATATTACTGTTGGCTTAGAACAACTTGGCCCTTGAGATTTTTCCTAATTTTAACTAACAACTGTCAGCTTTGAACAACTGGGCTTGGTCCCTAAACTTGTATTTGACTTTTTTTTCCAGATGAAGTATTTATGCCCAAGTCTGAGTCTGACATGGAGGGAGGAGAAATGGATGACTTTGAGCGTGAAATTGAAGAGTTTAAGAGGTAACAATGCACATATATTGCATAGAAAATATTCAGTCTTACTGATGACACTCCCCAGCTGTACCATTTCAGACTAGCTGTCAACATGCACCAATTGTGTTATCTCGTTAAGAAACTTCATAGATAAAAAAAAAAGTTGTGATTGGTCAGTTTAATAATTATTTGTTATCATGCCCTGGAGATTGCCATTCAATGCTAACGCAATAGCCATTCAAAGTTAATGTGAAAGCTGTTCATGTTAAGGAGATAGTTTTTCAATATTTTGTTGATAAGCTAGAAATGAGGCCTAAGATTGTACTTGTTACAGAATGTAGTGCAGCTATAAATAACACTTGGAATTCTTCTCCATGTGACCTTAATTATTGGTGGGGTGTAAAACTTGTCATTTGTAGAGGTAAATTGTTGCTTTTACGGTACACATTTCGTTCCAGGCTGATGTTTAAGTGAAGCAACTAAACAGAATTTGTAACCATGAAAGATGGTTTACCCCTTCAAATGAGAATTTTCAATGCAGTTATTTATTTTTAACTCTTGTCATGCTGTTCACGACAACCCCTATCTTTGGAAACAGTGTAGATCCAGATCAGATGGCCGCCATCTGATCAGGATCTACACTGTTTGACATTAAGTTTATGACTATGGAAGAATAGATTACATCAAGTACAGTTCAACCTGTATTAAGCAAGTGCCTAAGGGATAGTCAAAATATGCTTGCTTAAGACAGGTTCTTGCTTAATACAGGTGAAATTTAACACATCTGCCTTTCTTGGGAACTGAATGCCTGCTTGCTTAAGACAGGTTGCTTGCTTAATAGAGGTGGCCACTAAGACAGGTTTTACTGTAATCTGATTGGTCCAAAGTCAGAAATGGGTGTGGCTAAACTGAATATTCAGCAAGAGAAGGGTTAAGGTTTACTAATTGCATATTTATCTAAAACCAGTTAAGAGCTATTAGATGCACATCAAGGTGATTCTAACAAATACTCACAACACACATTTCTAACAACAAGAAGAAAAAAAGGAAAGTATTCTTATTCACATTACTCTCATCATTTGGCAACCATGGTGTAGTGGATAAGCTACTCACCTTATAAACCAGGGGTTGTGGTTTCGATCCCGGCTTTCGTCAGACTTTTGGATGAGTATTTAAACCGAGGTCCCATCTCTGTATGACCTTAGCTGTTGGTGGGACATTAAACTCACACACACACACACACTCCTCATTATAAAGGATGATTAACCCATTTAGTACCAGAAACCCCAAAACAGGTACCCTGGCAAACAGTGCAGGCCCAGATCAGACGCCGCAGAACGCGGCGTCTGATCAGGGCCTCCACTGTTTGCTAAAAGTTCAGTCATTTTTCCAAATAAATTTTGATGAAACCACAACCTGACACCTCTAAATTTTGGAATGGACTCCTGCAATATATAAGGAGGAAGATTCCATTTGGTACTAAAAGGGTTAAGGGAAATTAAGGGATACTCGTTAGAACTGCAGGAAGGTGATTCAACAAGTACCCACATTATACATTTGCAAAATGATATAAGGAAAAATATCCCTTGATAAGATAAGCCTTGTTAACCTGATCGGGAGCTATGATTCTGCGCGTTTTTCAGATTCTGTGCTGACTCGTCCACACCTGCTCGGAGAGAGAAGCTGCAAGTGAACGTGAACATCAAGGATATCTTTGCCAAGAAGAAGTCTGGCCTCAGCTGTAGCTAAACAACCAACAGGAAATTAAGAGTAGTGCCCTGTATTCTCGGAAGCAATTTAATACTTACAGATCAGATCCAAGAGATTCCCCTTGGATGCTTACAAGGGGAGGTCAAAAAGCTCTTAGTGTGAGGTTCATATTGCACCAGCAATCAAGGCACTGTACAGAGAATCCTAATATTGACAGCTACCCGGTATTGTTCCCTAATAAAAATTTTGTTACTATGAAGGATCCCAATTGGGAGCATAATGGGAAAGAAAAGAGCATTTTGCATGCAATTACTGCAATAAAAGAAATGTGGACATTAGTAACAAATAGCCACATTTATTTTTTTGAGTATTAACCCTTATTCTGCTTTTCACTGCAACCCTTACCTTACCAAACAGTGTAGATCCAGATCTTGATATGTTAAGAAATTTAGTGCTGCACTCGTCTGATTACCTGGTTCTAAGAACTTCTTGACCTTCCCTCATAATATGCATTTTGATTAAGGTGAATTGGTAAACGTACAAAAAAAAAGGTTTACTTGCCTACCAACCTAGTGATTCTTGCTTTTGAAAGTAGCACATCCCCTTGCTCACCCCCACCCTCATTCAAATGAGAGTAAAGAATAGTCTGAAGATATAAAGGTTCAGATATAAAAGACAATCCTTATTTTAGAAGTAATCCCTGAGATGGAAAAAAATATACAGTATTTACTCTATGTATTCGGACAGCACAGCTTCTTGTCATACCAGTTCAAAAACTTGAACAAGTACACAACAACCTCATTATAACACGGTTCATTATAACATGGTTTGGATACAACACAGTTTCAAGATGGATCCCAAAAATCGTTTCAAGATGGATCCCAAAAATGTGTAATGACCATAAATGGTCATTTTTCTATATAATCTACACATTTTTGTTTGGATATAACACAGTTGTTTAACTAACATGGTTTCTGCTTGGACCCAACAAGAGTCTTATAAATAGGTTGGAGTGTATAATTTACTACCAGGTGTTGTGTTGAAAACTAGCTGGACGAGTGGTGAAAGGTACACACTGTTTGTCGGAATACATACTGTGAATAGGGTTACGTCCTATTTCCCCATTTTGTACTGAATGGAATCTCCCTCACCCTTCTTACATGCAGCAGGTGTCCATTTATAAAATTAAGGGTTGTCTGCTTCAGTTATTTTTAGGAGTTCATTTTGAAAATGGTGGAATTTTCTGCAAACAGTGAAGGTCCAGAATACTGTTTGCAGGAGAAACAGTACAGGCCCAGATCAGATGCCGCAGAATGCGGCATCTGATCTTGGCCTGCACTGTTTGCGGCATCTGATCTGGGCCTGCACTGTTTGCCAATGAGGCATTTTGGGGGTTTCAGGTACAAAATGGGTGGATTAATCATGTATATTCATCATTCTTAACCCCATCAACTCTGTAGACAGGTGCAGATACCTGCAAACAGTGTAGATCCAGATCAGACTGCTCATACCAAGTCATCTCATCAGGTCAATACTGCCAGCCTGTAAATGATTTTGACTAAAAACACTACAGTAGAACTTTGATGGCTCGAACACCGATGGCTCGTTCACCATGGATGTGTCAAACCCATTCTTGAGCCCCTAGCGAAATCCTCTACATAAGAAATAGTGGGGGTTAATTAAGGAAATTTTAGCTTTTTGTCTTGCAAATGTACCGTATTCGGGCGTGTATTACCCGCAGTTTTTTCCCTCAAATTACAGGCCCAAGTTCAGGGTGCGGGTAATTCGCCCGAATTATTTTTGGACCATTTTATTATTACTTTTGTCAGCTGAAAATACGATGCATCTCACGTTATGCTCTATCCTTTTACGATTCCCGACATAAATAACGTTTAATTGTCCACTCAATTTTACTTACATATGAGTAATAAAACAATCTCCATTACTAGCAAGCCCTTTTTGTGGGTATTATTCCTTAAACCCTGATTTTAAATGAAATAAACAAGCAAGTTCAATGCGAACATCAAAGTTTTCCGGCATCCAAACGGCCGCCCACAAACCACCCCTACAGTTTTTTTTTCTGCATGTGATCGGTAAATGACGTCATCGGACCCCAGCAACCCCACACGTGTCTATTGTTTTATCTTAATGGGGCGTATCTTTCATAAAAAAATGTTTGGAAACGGTAAAAAAATTCTCGAAACGGTTAACACAAATTAAAGCGTTCAACTTTTCTCGCCAAGCGTCTGGTATTAGGCGCCAAAACATAACCATTCACGAGATAGTAGAATAGTCGTAGCAACTCGTCTGACGAGCAATTAAATAATTTTCCCATTGATTGCGGATTAAATTTTATGATTGGGGAATAAACGCAAATTACAGACATAACTTGACCATATTTTCACACCTTATCGACACGCACCGCAGGGTGGCAATTATATGACAGGGAAATAACAATAGTGTCATAATTAAACCGTTATAATTCATCAAAAAGTGTAAATCCAAATCAGACGTTTGCGGCGTCTTTCTGAGGTGTCTGATCTGGGACTGCACTGTTTGCGGATGTCCAAAAAAAGGCGACAGGCATTTGTGGGTTAATAAATAAATAACAATGGTGAACAGGTAAAGTTTTTTCAGCATTTTAATGTAAAATACATGCTTTCTGGTGATACTCGCACGCAAGTGCATTTTCCCGCCTTTTGAAGACGATCGAGCGTTCCGTTGTGTGTTACAAAAACTGGCCAAATTCTTACTTTTTCTCACTTACGCATCCACCAAAATTTCAGCAAATGTTCCATGCGGGTAATACAACAGAAAAACAGTTTTCCCCCAGATTTTGGCAAAAAAAGGGGGTGCGGGTAGTACGCAAATGCGGGTAATACACACCCGAATACGGTATGTTGTGTGTACTCATTAGAATCGCCTTGATGAGGCGATTCTAATGAGTACACACAGCATACATTTTGATTATATAACACCGAAAAGATGTCTAAAAGTATCTCGTTATGCCTCCTGCAGTAACCATCAGTGGCTCGAAGTACCCCTGTCTCAAACAGATTTTCGTGGTCCCAAAGGTGTTTGAGCCATTTAGAATGGATAGGTCTGAATTCAAAGATTGAAGTCCACCTCAGAAACTCGGGGATGAAAGGGTTAACTGGCTGATACATACAATCTGGGCCTAGGATCCAGTTGTTCAAAGCATTGTAAGCTTATTGAGCTTGTTAGTAATCATCATTATCTGTTCTGGTAAGCTTAATACCTAAATCAGTGGTATTTTTGCTGAAAAAAATGTGAGCAGTTTTTGCATTTGCAAAAGCTGCTCACATTTTTTCAGCAAAAATACAAGCATATTTGCCACTTTAAATGATCAAAGTTTTAACGATATGTTAACTAATGACAGCTGGTCCCAGATGTTCAAAACTGATGATATTTTATATGGCAAATACACTTTACTTACATTTATGTGAAAATATGTCAGTAGCTTTTGTCTTTTGAAAAGCAACGCAAAAGTACAAAAGTATTACTTGAACAGTCAACAGTTTCACCATTAACAAACTTGTTAAGTTAACAAAGCTTTGAACAGCTGTGCTTCCCAGAAAAACATTTATCTTGTGGTGTGTCTGTGGTTAAGTGACATAGCATAAAAAACACAACCACTCATTGCATAACATTTGTTAACAGCATGTGAGGTTGTGGAGCCATTAAAACTTTGTTGAAATGTCAACATTATTGGCATTAAAAGCATGTATATATTATGATAACAAACCCGTGTGCTACAACAGCTAGAATTTTCCAGATGAAAATTTTGCAAATTTGCCTTATTTCTGCTCCAAACATAGCTTGTGGTTGCTAGATAGAACCGCCTCATTGAGGTGGTTCTGTTGAGTACCCACAATCATAAGTTTTAAGGAAAAGTAAGGATATTAATGTATACCCCTGTAACTCCCACCTTTCTCTTTATAAAGTGGGGTTTAGAAAGGTATTGTTCAAGTGATGCAAGAGGCATATAATAAAAAGAATCTCATATAAGTGGTTGTTTCAGTTTTTGCCCAAATTCCCTGTTAAATGACCACTTGTGTAAGATCTTTTATGCTGGGGAAATAAAAAATAAAAACGTTTTCTCAAATACCGTAAAAATCCTAAAAATTCTGACACCTTGAGGACTTGCTGTAATTCTCCTAAAAGTTTAGCAAATTTGTTTCATGATCCAGCAAGGAGACCAAAAAGGGTCAATGGAATTGCAAACAGTGTTGATCCTGATCAGACTGCTGGGAGCAGTCTGATCAGGATCAACACTGTTTGCTTAGGCCTGTCTGTCCCAATACTTAGGATCATTACAGCACTCTCTTGAAATAAAGTTCTAGTGTTATAGATAATTAAAGATATGAACTGTAAGTTGTGATTTGCTCCCTGTTAAGGGTTCAAATACTGAAATGTCAGTTTCAGTTTGATTTCCAAGTGAAAAATAGGTTGTCATGTTTACAGCTGTAGTTGATTGACATTTATATTGACACTGCTGTTTTGTGTCGCTCTAGATGAGGAGGGATCATCGGGATAATTTGGAGATTTTTCCTTATTTCTCAATCTAAAGATATGTTGTGGGTACTTGTTAGAATCGCCTCACTGAGGCGATTCAAATCGCCTCACTGAGGCGATTCTAACAAGTACCCACGACATACGCTTCTAATAAAAAAATAAAGAAAATTGTCCCTTAATTATCGTCATTTCTCCGTCTCCGTCTCATCTGAAGCTACGTAAATTGTGTTAAAGTTGGTTGTTTTTGACTGCATGGCTTGTGGGTTGATTGATTGTGCATTTTATTTATCCTGGACAGCAGCAAATGAAACTTGATGATGTGCGAAACTGTGACGGATGAGATCAGTCCACTCATTTATGGAGTTTTATTTGAGTCTTCTTTAGTCACCACAGCTTAAGGTAAGGAGGTGTAACAAGGCTAGGGCTGGCTAATCGGAGCTGAAAAGATAATCGATTATCAGTCCTGTCATTGCGATCTATAATCGATTAGTAATCGCTAAGGTCTTTGTCATGATTTTACCTGTCTGACTTTCTGTCTGAGCATGAGTCTTACCATATGTTGCACTTTACCATATGTATATTTGAACAGACAGGCCTGAGGAAACCGTGTAGACCCAGATGAGACGCCGCATAATGCGGCGTCTCATCAGGGTCTGCACTGTTTGCCACACATCCAGCTATTTTAGGCATGACTTTGGGTAGTAAATTGTACCTATCAAGTAACCGATTAAAAGCAAATCAGAAATGATTATCATTTTTGTGGAATTTATCGATCGATTAGTCGATTATATGATTAATCATGTCAGCCTTAAACAAGGCCAGTCAAAAGATAAAGGTCTTCATTTTATTTTTGTAACACATGTTGTGGACACTTTCTATTAGAAATATATGTTGTGGACACTAGTTAGAATCCCCTTGTCGAGGCGATTTTAGCAAATGCTCACAACATATAAACACCTGACTGTGGACACTTACTAGAATCACCTCGATGAGGCAATTCTTGCAAGTGCTTACATAGAGTTTAACCCATTGCATGTGGGAAACCCCTAAAGAGACAGCTCAGCAAACAGTTCTGCGGTGTCAGATCAAGGCCTGCACTATTTGCTATTAAACATAATTTTTCGTCAAAAATAGAACAAAAACGGAAAAATAGGTTTGATACCCCTTATATGACAAATGGACTTGTCCAACATATAGCAATGGAAGAGTCCACTATTTTACAATGGGTAAATGGACAAATAAAATTTATCCCAGAATTTTCCTTGTTACTCGTTCTTATCTGGAGTCTATGGTTCACTTTTTGGTAGGCTCTGTATAGAAGATAAATTGGATTTTGAGACTTTTCCTACTTCTCCATGAAACATGAACATGTACGTGTATTGTGGGATACCCATTATCATGTTACAACGCCTTCTAATGAGCAGATCTTCATGAGTAGAAGCCGGTACTAAGAGATGTTGGTGAAGTACCCTTGGAGATCAAATATGTTAGCTATCAAATTTGTTAGCTATCAATCGTGTCTGATACCAGTATTTTACCACTTTGCAGTCTGTTTCATGGAGAATTTGAGAAAAGTGTCCATTTATCTTTGTTAGACAGACTTTGGAAACTTGGATAATTTTCCATCTTTAATGTTGGCATGTCATTCTGTTTGCTTTTGTTGTTGTCCAACTTTCATGTATGCTGTTCCAGTCCTGTGAAATGTCTCTGAACATGGCTCAAGTTTCTTCCATGTTGGAATCTTATTGTATTTATGATAAATGGAGTGTTTTTCTCTCGTTAGTGAACTTTCTTCCCAATTAAATCTGTTTATGGTAACCCATTGATGCCTTGGACTCTGACAGACAGTCTAGACCCAGATTAGATGCCCCTTGAACTTTAGGGAAATGGATTCACTTCAGGGTAGGCAACTCTTTAGAGTGTTTTTTTTTTCATTCTTATCAATAAGGGTATACACTTAAAGGAAAGAATTTGCTCCTCTGGAGCAAATTTTTTCCTTTAAGAGTAGACCCTTTTTCAGAGAGGCTGAGTTTATAGGAAAGGAAGACCCAAAAGTTGTCTCCCTTGGAAAACTCATCCGAAAATAATCCAGGTGTTTCCATTCCCCTGAAAATGTAATCTGTCTTGAAGAGTCCCGTAGACATAAATGGGTTAAGTCATTATATTGGTAATAATGATAAAATTAAATTAAATGCCACAAGTGAATCTCTTGGTGGAATGAATACACTGTGAAGGGCAGGTTAATCTTGCATAAAACGATTTGTTTCCCTTAGTTTCCCTTTCCCATAGGGGCTTTCTTTCCCATAGAAAAGAATTTGCTCCTAGAGGAAGCGGAAATAATTTTTTGCTTGGAAGAGTAGTCCCCCCTATCAGAAGGGAGGCAAATCATATTTTGCAGAATTTACTTCCCTTTGAGGATGTATTAATTCCCCTTAAGGGACTAGAATAGAGTGATATGTCTTTCAAATTAAAATGTGGTTCACATTTTGTTGAATTTTATGCAATGTAGTATGGGTAGAAATTATTCGACGTATTATTCCATTCAGCTGAAATAAGCTTGTATGTATTATGAATTAACGTGAATAAAATGATGTAATTTTAACTTCATTGTGTATGTGACTTCAGTTTTTTGTGCAGTCCAAGACTATTTGAAAGTTAAATCCTTTATTTTATGCTTTTTCGTTTTCTTTTATATCACTTTCATCACTCATGTTTTCAATGTTGCTTTAGCATTGCGATTTTATCATACTGTCATTGTCGCTACTAAATGTTCTGTATGATATTGTTGAGGCATTTTTGAACACTACGTATACATTAGAACTACGGTGGCTCAAACACATTTTGGACTAAGAAAATTTGTTTGAGATGGGGTAGTTTGAGCCACTGAGGGTTACTCATAGCACCATAGCAGGAGGTATGGTTGGACAATTTTGGGATATCTGTGTTATAAATGTATGTTATGTGCACTCATTAGAATTGCCTCCTTGAGGCAATTCTAATGAGTACACACAGCATACATTTGCAAGATAAAAGAAGAAACTCTCCCTTAACCCATTGTATGCGGGAAACCCCTAAAGAGGCACCTTGGCAAACGGTGCAGGCCCAGATCAGACGCCGCAGAACGCGGCGTCTGATCAGGGCCTGCACTATTTGCTAACAGAACTTTCAGTCAAAAATAGAATAAAAATGGAAAAAATAGACCTACCACCCCTTGTACGACAAATCTTGAAATGGACTTGTCCAACATATATCAATGGAAGAGTCCAATAGCATATAATGGGTTAATTATCTTTCATAATTTCTTATGTAGAAGAATGCACTTGGGACTCAAGAACGGGTTTGACTTCGCCATGGAAAACAAGCCATCAAAATTTGTCAAACCTCACTGTGCATGAAGGGTCTATTGGTGTATATGCCATCAGTTGTACCTCTCAAAGTATGTAAAGCTATTTTGTGGAGCCTGTCCAGGAAAATAATTTTAATGACTCCAAGTTTGCTTTGCTGCAAACTAAACCCTTCTGAAAAATGGGTCTACTCTCATAGGAAAGCCTGTGCAACAGGTGCAAACTCTTTCATTTAATTCTTGTCCTGTTGAGCCCGGATATGTCTAATCTTACAAACAATGTAGATCCTGATCAGAAGCCATCTGATCGGGATCTACATTGTCATTCAGATTGTGAAATTGTTGCAATAGTTTGCATCAAATTATCTGATTGGTTGATAATTGGTAGTGGGTGTGGCATATCTAAATATTCAGCAGGATAAGGGTTAAGAGTAGACCCTTGTTGATAAGGCAGTCAATAATAAAGTATTTTTTTATAATTAAAAATTAAAAAGGGTATCTTTTCTCTTTTATCTCAAACTGTAATTCATGTCCTGTTGATCAAATTAGATTTGTAACTCCCATGACTGACTTTCAGCCACTCAGATTACTTGATGTAATTTATTCATACAAATTCACTAACAGAATGTCAGTGTAGATACTGATCAGATGGATTCTTCAGAAACCATCTGTACACTGAAGGTAATGCATGATTTGGTTCAGCTGGACATGGTAGAGCTAGGGTGAGGTATTGTCACACCCAAGCCTTCACTGTTTGCGTAGGCATCAGCTATAGGGACCCTCAGTGCCTTCTCAGGCCCAAAAAGTGAAGGACTTTCGAAATCGAATTGAATCATTGCCTGTTTCCAGCTTAAAATGTCATTATTACTTTGCATTTTAATATTTATGACCAGGACAAATGTTAATCTCTGCTGATTAAAACAATGACATTTCCTGCTCATCAATATTTGTAGTGTATTGTTGGCATTTTAATATTTATGAGCAGGACAAATGGCAGTTTCTGCCAATTAAAATAATGGCATTTGTTCTGTTCATAAATATGTGTTATATCATTGGTATTTAATGTTTACAAGCAGGACAGATGTTATTCTGAGGATTTAAACATGTAAAAGCCTTATTTATGAGCAGCACAGATGGCATACTCAGTAGTGTGGAGCATTAGGAAGTTCTGTATCTTCAGGACAAGGCTTGTTCTGTGAGTTGAGAAATATTTTTTATTTCTTATTCACGGAACTTTTTACAAAGGTACTCTGACAGTTGTACCAGATTGATATGGCATTAACCCATTGTATGTGGAGAAGAGAGGTACCTTGGCAAACAGTGCAGGCCCAGATCAGCAGCGTCTGATCAGGGCCTGCACTACTTGCTAACAGAATTTTTTGTCAGAAAAATAGAATAAAAACAAAATTAGGCCTGACACCCCATATATGACAAATGGACTTGTCCAACATATAGCAAAGAAAGATTCCACTAGTATACAATGGGGTAAGAGCACCAGGTAAAGAGGAATTATCTAATGAAAATAACTTCGGGTTAATTTTTCTTGTTTCTCTGTAAAAACATGTTGTGGGTACCTGTTAGAATCGCCTCATTGAGGCGATTCTAACAAGTACCCATAACATGTTTCTAAGAAAGTAAGGTAAACTAGTGCTTAATTATTCTCGTTATGCTTTACCGGGAGCTGTGGATAATTATGTATATCTGCTGGGAATTTTGTATTGTGGTCTTCATGGTTTATGACAGAATTTTCCACTTTAACCTATTGTATACTTGCACACTCTTCCATTCCTATATGTTGGACAAGTCCATTTGTCATATAAGGGGTGGTAGGCCTACTTTTCCTTTCTTATTCTATTTCGGATGGAACATTCTTTTAGTAAATAATGTAGGCCCTGATCAGACACCGCATTCTGCAGCATTCTGCCGCATCTGATCTGGGCCTGCACTGTTTGCCAAGGTACCCCTTTAGGGGTTTCCCGCATGCAATGGATTAATAATAGTTTTGGACAAGTCCATTTCCAACCTAAGGGGTGACTGCATAGTTTTATTGTAATTTTAACAAAAACCCATATTTACGTTAAGTAAACAGTATAGACCCTGATAAAATACTGCATTCTTCTGTCTGATCTTGGGCTGCAGTCTGCCACTGGTGGGTCATCTAATGCACATCTGATTGGTGATTGGGAGGCTGTGCTTGGTCCTATAGCATTTGTTTGAAGAGACTGATCACTACTTATTTTCCAGTGATTATCTCCCTTACACCGATTCAAAAATGGCAGTTGTCATGATATGGGAAAAAGAGTGCACTGTGCTGCTTAAGGGGAATGAGAACACCTGGCAGATCAAATTTTTATGCAATTTTTCAAAGGGAGACAACTTTTGGGATTTCCTGTTCGCTTTTCTATAGGCTCAGTCCCACTGAAAAAGGGGTCTGCTCTTGAAGGAAAGAATTTGCTCCTCAGGAGCAAATTCTTTCCTTTAAGAGTTGACCCCCTATTGACATGGGAGACAAAAATACTTTTGCAGGAGTTGCCTCCCCTGCAGGTGTTCTCATTCCCCTTCACCCTCTTAGGTATAAGTGTGGGTTGGTCAGCCTTTTGTGTTTATGAATTTGTAAAAAAATGTACATGAAAACCAACAAAATCGGATAGACTGATATCCCTTTTATTGATAATGGACTGGTCCAAACTGCGGTCGATGAGTCCTCTGGTACATTGGGCGGGAGAAAACTTCCAACTTCTTTGCTGTGCTGTAAATTGATCTTTTCCAGACAAAGAAAAAGTCTGCTCTCAAAGGAAAGAATTTGCTCCAGAGGAGCCCCCATATAAGAGTAGACCCCATATGAGAAAGGCAACAAAAATAGTGACAAAAATAAGCAACAGTGGCCAGGTTAACATGTGTGGCCGGGTTAACACATGTATTCACTCCTGTCAGTGGCTGGGTTAACACATGTATTCATTCCTGTCAGTGGCTGGGTTAACACGTGTGGCCAGTTTAACACATGTATTCATTCCTGTCAGTGGCCTTATTAACACATGTATTCATTGTTGTCAGTGGCTGGGTTAACATGTGTGGCCGGGTTAACACATGTATTCATTCCTGTCAGTGGCCGGGTTAACACATGTATTCATTCCTGTCAGTGGCCGGGTTAACACATGTATTCATTCCTGTCAGTGGCTGGGTTAACACGTATAATTCTGGAACTACATTGGATATATAATATAAATTATGAACTGTTGAGTGAGTGTGCAAACTTCTAAATGCTGGTTTTCTGTTTATCTGGATGGAGAATTCAGTGTCCTGATGTAGAATTCTGATCCATCTTGGTTTCTGCGCCGATGAATTATTGCCTGATTTGACACGTTTCTTGCTGAATCCTGTTATTATGAATGCATTTTGAACTTGAATTTTATCACATGACATTGGAGTTTGTATATCCCTGATATCAACAATGTATTTTAGTCAATATATGACCGATTCATGAACAGTAAAGGTTAAGTTTTAAGAAGCGAAGTATAGACTTTGTTCTCTTTTAATATGACCAGCATATATAACATTGAGTAGATACTAGGGTAGGCACTACTTTTAACCCTTAAGGGGAAGGGAACACCTAGCATATTTCTCTGCCATTTTTACAAAGAGAGACAACTTTCAGGACTTCCTTTTCGCTTTGCTATAAGCCCCGTCCCACTGAAAATGGGTCTACTCTTAAAGGAAAGAATTTTCTCCTCAATTCTTTCCTTTAAGAGTTGACCCCTAGTGACATGGGAGACAAAAATACTTTAGCAAGAGTTGCCTCCTCTGAAGGTGGTGTACCCATTCCCCTTAAGATGCCGAGAAAAACTACATCTGAAAATGTCGTCTGCTGATTTTTTTTTGCAAACTTTTTAGAAATATTTTTGCATACAGGAAACAGTGTGGGCCCAGATCAGACTGCTCCTACAGGAGCAGTCTGATCTGGGTCCACACAGTTAGCAAAAAATTACTTTTAAGGTAACTGGCAGGCGACAAAGCAGACAACAATTGTCGTGATTGGCATTTTATGGGTTAACACACAAACACAAGAAAAACACAAATTGAAATGGATATCAAACATAAAGAGGGTCTTACACTCGTGGTCATTTCATTTGAAAATATATTTATGAAATGAGCCTCTGGATTTTATTGCCACATATTCGGCCCTTACCCATCGTGGCTTGTAGAAATAGATTATGCTGCATGATGGTCCAAGCCTGCCAAGGCGAAGTGGTGCTAGCCGGACCGTTCCTGCATATAAACCCTATTCGTTTGTTTGGACAGTAGGACTTGAGATGTCATTTCATCTCAATGTCTGGTAAAAGTCCCTCAAAATTGGAAGCAGTGTCTCCAAAATGACATAAGTAGTGTTGACAGGGACATAAAACCTCAATTGAAACAAACTGCCACAGAAGTTCGTAAGAATTTCAGTTGAAGACAGGATTGTCACGGCTGGCATCATGATGTAAGGTATTGTTAACCATGGGTTATTACACATGTCATATTTTTATGATTTGACATTATCTGCTTAATGAGTGATGTTTAAGAAATAGATCAGCTCTAGCTGTGATTTGTTGAGTAATAAATCACAGTTGGACGGTCAGTTGTAAAGTAGACAAATTACAAGCGTGTAGCACGCGTGATTTGTCTACTTGGAACTGACGGACAAACTGATTTATTACTCAACAAATTCCAGACAAAAGCTGATCTATTTCGATTCTAACACGCTGAATATTGGCAATAATGTTGTTGTTTGCTTCAAATTCTCACAACCTTTCGCCAGTGTTATAATAAATCCTGACAAAACAACACAAAATCTTGCACAGCACCTCATTTACTGGTCTTTATGCTAAGTCAGCTCAAGAATACAGGCCTCCGTGGCCTAGTGGATAAGTGCGCTGACTTTTAATCGTTAAGTCTCTCAACGCTGTGGTTCAAGCCTGGCTCAGGTCACATATGAGTCGCCAAGTTTCGCAACGGAAGGTCAGGTGGTTTTCTCCAGGTTTTCGCCCACCTCTGATTAACTATTGGCTTGATATAAGTGAAATATTCTTGAAAAGGGTGTAAAACCAACCTCAAAAAAAAACACTCGGCTTGAGAAGCATGCTGTTGCTCTTGACCACATTACGATAACACACCCGTGCGAATTGGTGCAATTTTACACATCTCCAAAATGGCCATTTTTCTGATGAAAATCAGTGATATTTTCCTTACAAATACTGCAAACATAGGTTGTGGATGCTCGTTTGAACCGCCTCATTGAGGCGGTTCTAACGAGTACCCACAACCTATGTCTTGGAGCAGGAATACAAAAAATAATGTACACCCCGTAAACCCCAGTTTTCTCTATATAAAGTGGGGTATAGGGGGGTCTCCATTTCACGGACTTGATCACGTGATGATACAGGGCTTGTTTTCATTTTCTACGCTCTTGTAGTGGCAAATACGGTAAGTTTATTGTCTAACTTCTAACTAGTGTCAACAAAGTATTGCACATAGAGTTCGTATTAACCCTTATCTTGCTGTTCACGACAACCCCTATCTTTGGAAACAGTGTAAATCCAGATCAGATGGCTTCTGAAGAAGCCATCTGATCAGGATCTACACTGTTTGACATGAAGTTTATGAATTTGTAGCAATAAATTACATCAAGTAATTTGACTGGTTGATAGACAGAAATGGGTGTGGCTTAAATGAATATTCAGCAAGATAAGGGTTAATCCATAAACTTTCCAAACAAAGCAGGCCAACAGACAACACTGTATACTACTTTTGTTACTTTTCTGAGAAAATCAGACATGCTATTTAATGTGCATTGTTTGCTTCACTGATTATTTCTGCTTCGGAGACCACACACATGAAATATAAAGCCATATTTTCTCGGAAAAATATGGTAAACATTTGAAAATGTCATCTGCTAAAATTGTGACTGATACTTTAACCCTTTCCTGCTCGTCATGTAAACCCCCACCTTTTCAAACCGTGTAGATCCAGATCGGATGACTTCTGAAGAAGCCATCTGATCAGGATCTACACTATTTGTCATGTAGTTAGTGAATTGACTGAATGCACTATATAAAAGGCTTGGAGAAATGTTGGCTGCATGGTACTGTATGCAGAGCTGAAACCGACCGCACATGAGTTCTTGTTAAAATGCTTATAAGGTCTAAGCCAGCCCAGGCAAATGCTGTTAGTTGGATCGCCTCTGCATGCAATGCCTATTGGTTTGGATGGCAGGGCTTTATATGTCATTTCATCACGCTATCAGGTAAAAATCCCACAAAATTGGAAGCAATGTCTCCAAATCTATAGTCTTGATGGTGAAGTAAAACCTCAGTTCAAACAAACAAAATTTGATTGGTTCATAGACAGCAATGTGTGTGGCTTATTTATTTAGCAGGATGATGGTTAAGAGAAAAGGTTACAGGGCATGACTTTTTACTATTTCACAAGGAAAAGACCTATCACTGCATCTTGTTCGCCTTTCTGTGAACCGAAATCCTAAAAAATCACTCAGATGGAAGACTGCTATTTTAAAGTGGGAGCAAATGCTTTACCGGTACTCCATTATTTTTAAGGTGGCATATGCATGACATGTCTGTTGTTCCTTAACCCTTCTCCTGCTGTTCACGACAACCCCTATCTTTGCAAACAGTGTAGATCCAGATCAGATGGCTTCTTCAGAAGCCATCTGATCAGGATCTACACTGTTTGGCATTCAGTTTATGAATTTGTAGAAATAAATTACGTCAAGTAATTTGATTGGTTGATAGACAGAAATGGGTGTGGCTTAAATGAATATTCAGCAAGAGAAGGGTTAAGTTGAGCTCATAACTATTGAGCCAATCTATCAAATGTTTTGGCTTTTGCCAATTTCATCCTGCGATACTCGATCTTGTCACTGAGTGTCTTTGCAAAAGTGAAGAGCATCAGCTGGAAAAGAAATGTGAACAAGTTAACCCTTTTTGTACCAAATGGAATCTTCCTCCTTATATATAGCAGGAGTCCATTTCAAAATTTAGGGGTGTCGGGTTGTGTTTTCTTCAAAATTGATTTGGAGAATGGCTGAACTTTTTGCAAAAAGTGTAGGTCCTGATCAGACGCCGCATTCTGCGGCATCTGATCTGGGCTTGCACTGTTTGCCCTGGTACCCGTTTTGGGGTTTCCGGTACTAAGTGGGTTAAACTGACTGTAAGACCTGTGCGCCCAGCAAAGATTCGGGGTCAGCCTGCACATCCACCCTGTGTGGCAAATGTATTCATTTATCTCTCTTCAGACAGTCCAGAAACTGCAGAAGTCCTATGCTATTAACCAAGACTCCGATCAGACTGCGTAGTTGCATGTGCTGTAGGTTTTGTCCTGTGCTGGCTCAAATGAAATGTGACATTAACCCTTATCCTGCTATTCACAACAACTACCTTTGCAAACAGTGTTGATCCAGATCAGATAGCTTCTGAGGAAGCCATCTGATCAGGATCTACACTGAAATTCAGTTTGTGAATTTGAAGAAAACATATCAAGTAATCTGATTGGCTGATAGTCAGAAATGGGTGTGGCTAATTGAATTATTCAGCAGGATAGTGGTTAAAGCTGCATGATAAAAGCTTCTTTTCCAGTCCCCCAATTTATGTTCTTCAAAATGCAAGTGAGTGCAGACAACTATTACGGGTAGACACATGATTTTATGCATGAAGCTACTTCGAGGTCTCTACACGTCTCTGAGCAGCAGTTTCTGGTGAGACTATAATTATACAGTAAAACTCTAAGAACTGAGAAGCCTCCATGGTGTAGTGGTTATGCTACATGCCTCATAAACTAGCGGTCGTGGATTCGATCCTGGGCTTCTCCAGACTGATGATTCTTCAAAGCAAGGCCATGTCTCTGCACTATGATTTGTGCTGTTGGTGGGACGTGAAATAAAAAAAGAGGGCCCAATGGCCCTTAATCGCTCACCTGTGTACCAGAAAATAATGAGTTTAGGAGACCACTTGACATTGCTACATACTAAATATCTAAGTTCTGAGCCTTATGGTTTCAGTGAAGATTTTTGAAGTTTTTTGCTAATGAGCCCTGGGCCAATTTTGACTCGAAGGGCATGGTTGGTAGGATTTATGTAGGCGACCAGTTTATGTTGCAATATATGATATTTAAGGTCTGTACTTCATGGTTTCAGAGAAGATTTTTGAAGCTTTTTTTCCATTATAAGTTTAATGGAGTTAAGGGGCCACAGGATTTGGCCAATTTGGGCCCATGGGCATGGCCAATTTAGGCTCAGATTCAAGCCAATTTCGAACTCATCCAAGATTTTATGTTTGTTCTTGTTTAAGAAAAGTTACAAAAAGATCAGATCATAAAGGGCTGAGAAAAGCTTGAGACACCATTTTTCACTTATATTTATGCTCAAGGGCAGGTAACTCCAAAGCTGTTTGTCCCATGCATCCCAAATTCAACGTAGACTGTAAGCCCCTCCTGGTTATCTGCAAGTTTGATGAAGATCATCAACCATGCCCTTCGAGTCAAAATTGGCCCAGGGCTCATTAGCTCTTATAATGGAAAGTTTGTTGAAGATCGGATCAGAAATGGCTGACCCCATTATAAGTCTATGGGAAAATTTTTCATGCTCAAGGGGAAGTAACTGGAAAACTGCTGGTCAGATTCAAACCAAATTCATCCGAGATTTTATGCTCTTCCTCGTTTATGAAAAGTTACAAAAAGATCAGATCATAAACTCTGAGAAAAGCTGGAGACACCATTTTTCACTAATATTCATGCTCAAGGGCAGGTAACTCCAAAGCTGTTTGTCCCGTGCAGCCAAAATTCGAACTCGACATAAACTGTAAGCCCTTCCTGGTTATCTGCAAGTTTGATGAAGATCGGATCAGAAATGGCCGAGAAAAAGTGGAGACGTCGTTTTCCCCATTATAAGTCTATGGAACCTTTTCGTTTCCATGTTAACCACAGTTCTGATCAAAACGGTTCCAAAACTTAATGCAGTCAATCCCCCAACGTAGTGATGCTGCACATAAAATTTGATTGGGATTGGCTAGCTAGTCACTTAGATATTCAAGTTCAAAGGTGTAGACGACGGATGGGCGACGGACGGATGGATGACGGATGCCTACCTATACTATAAGCTCATCTTGTGAGCCTTTGGATCAGGTGAGCTAAAAAGATCAGATCATTAATGGCTGAGAAAAGCTGGAGACATCATTTTTCACTTATATTTATGCTCAAGGTCAGGTAACTACAAAGCTGTTTGTCCCGTGCAGCAGAAATTTGAACCCGACGTAGACTGTAAGCCCCTTCTGGTTATCTGCAAGTTTGATGAAGATCGGATCAGTAATGGCTGAGAAAAAGTGGAGATGTGGTTTTCCCCATTAAAAGTCTATGGGAAAATTTTTCAAGCTCAAGGGGATGTAACTGGTAAACCGCTGGTCAGTTTCAAACCAAATTCGAACTCGTCCAAGATTTTATGCTTGTCCTCATTTATGAAAAGTAACAAAAAGATCAGATCATAAACGACTGAGAAAAGCTGGAGACACCATTTTTGTCGCACCTGCTATTAGCATGGCGCGATATAGGCACCCGGTTTTCCGTTCGTCCGTTTGTCAAGGCGTCAACATTTGCGACCACCCTAGCGTTCACCCTGAGGTTCAAGTTTATTTCTCAAGAACTATAAGAGCTTCATTAATGATACTTGGTACAAACTTATATCTGGGGATGACAACCTACATGCAAGCATCCATATTTGACCTTGACCTACATTTCATGGTTCACTGACTTTGTAAAATATTGCGACCACCCTAGCGTTCACCCTGAGGTTCAAGTTTATTTCTCAAGAACTATAAGAGCTTCATTAATGATACTTGGTACAATCTTGTATCTGGGGATGACAACTTACATGCAAGCATCCATATTTGACTTTGACCTACATTTCATGGTTCACTGACTTTGTAAAATATTGCGACCACCCTAGCATTCACCCTGAGGTTCAAGTTTATTTCTCAAGAACTATAAGAGCTTCATTAATGATACTTGGTACAAACTTGTATCTGGGTATGGTAACTTAAATGCAAGCATCCATATTTGACCTTGACCTATATTTCATGGTTCACTGACTTTGTAAAATATTGCGACCACCCTAGCATTCACCTTAATGGTCAAGTTTATTTCTCAAGAACTACATTAATGATACTTGGTACACGCTTGCATTTAAGAATGGAAACTTTTGTGCAAGCATCTATGTTTGACCTTGACCTACATATCGTGGTTGGGTGACTTTACGCCCCCACAGGTACGACATAGCCTTCGGCGGAATTCTTGTTCACTTATATTTATGCTCAAGGGCAGGTAACTCCAAAACTGTTTGTCCCGTGCAGCCCAAATTCAAACTCGACATAAACTGTAAGCCCCTCCTGGTTATCTGCAAGTTTGATGAATATTGGATCAGAAATGGCTGAGATAAATTGGAGACGTCGTTTTCCCCATTATAAGTCTATGGGAAAATTTTTCACGCCCCAGGGGATGTAACTGGAAAACCGCTAGTCAGATTCAAACCAAATTCGAACTCGTCCGAGATTTTATGCTTGTCCTCATTTATGAAAAGTAACAAAAAGATCAGATCATAAACGACTGAGAAAAGCTGGAGACACCATTTTTCACTTATATTTATGCTCAAGGGCAGGTAACTCCAAAGCTGTTTGTCCAGTGCAGCCCAAATTCGAACTCGACATAGACTGTAAGCCCCTCCTGGTTATCTGCAAGTTTGATGAAGATCGGATCAGAAATGGCCGAGAAAAAGTGGAGACGTTTTCCCCATTATACCATTATAAGTCTATGGAACCTTTTTGTTTCCATGGCAACCAGAATTCCAATCTGATCAGCCCAAAAACTTTATGGAGACTTCCCCCCCTACCTGATGATGCTTCTCATGAAATTTTATCAAGACTGGCCATGGGGTTTTAGAGATATACTTATTTGAAATTGTTTACGCAAGCACGCACGGACGCACGCATGACGGACAACAGACAAAATGTGATCACAAAAGCTCACCTTGTCACTGCGTGACAGGTGAGCTAAAAAGCAACAACAAGAGTAAAACTCAGCTATTAAGACCAGCTAATCTTCCATATGGCCCTCTTTTCCTGGGTAGGAACCAATACTAAGCAATGTGGATAAAGTCTCTTGCTCAAGGAAATAACACTTGGTGCTTGCGGGGATCCAAGCGACTACCTACATGTAGCTCTCTCTCTCAAATCCGATGCTTTACCTCTGCACCACAGCGCTCCATGCTCATAACCCCTATTTGTTTCATTGGGTGGCAATTTCATCTCAATGTTGGGTAAAAGGCCCACAAAATTGGAAGCAATGTCTTCAAAATGACCTATATAGTGTTGACAGGGACATTAAACCTCGAATCAAGCAATGCAAAAACGTGAGTGTGTAAACCAGATGAAGTTTCAAAGGAGATTGAATTACGTAACTCTCAGCACCCTAGTTGCATATAGAAAGAAATAAAGAAAGACTACCTGTGGTATGAGTATTCCTATTGCAACGCCTCCAATGATGAGAACACTAGATTTTAGTTTCTCCACAAGAGCATAAAAGCAACCCCTTGTGTATATGGTTTCTTCACGCTTAGCTGGGTCCTAGAAAAGAAAAATAATACTTTCACCAACTCTCATTTAAGTAACTGTTTAGTTTATTTATTTTTTGTTCTGGTTTTAGGGCCCTTTCAAGATTATTTCACTCATTTCAAGCCGATCGTTAATCAGCGGGCGAAAACGAGAGTACCGGAGAAAAACTTATGTTTATATGGAGGCAAAGATCAATAATATGAGCCCCGCCAAGTGAATTTGTGTCTTCGAGCATTCCGTCATTACACATTTTAACTGCGCATGCCCAGCCATTCAGAGGGGCCAGGGATATGGCTTTCTGTCTGAAGGTTCCTCTTGATTCATTGCTTGTATGAGCGAGCAGCGAAGGTTCTGGCGAGACTGCGCTGATGCGCAGGCTCGCCTGAACCTTCGCTGCACGCATAGGTGTTAAGTTCCAAAATCGCTTGACGGGGCCCGTATAATAGAAGATTAGTTCTAATCTATTATCTGAAATGTTACAATGTATCCATCATGCTAAGAATTTTTGAAATGAAAAGTCTTGGAAATCCCCATTATACAGGGAAATGGTGGTCGGAACGTAAACTCCTAATGCTGGTCCAGAAAAGAATATTTAATATTTCATGCCAGACCCTGTTCAAATCCTCAGGACTTCATTGAGTGTGGGAAAGTGCTTTCACAGTTAATCCAATATGCCAGAACATGTTCAAATTAATAGGAAACCGTTTTGTACCAGAAAGTCCAAAACGGGTACCCTGGAAAACATTGCAGGCCCAGATCAGACGCCGCAAAACATGGCGTCTGATCAGGGCCTCCACTGTTTGCTAAAAGTTCAGCTATTTTCCAAATAAATTTTAATGAAAACACAACCTGACACCCCTAAATTTTGGAATGGACTCCTGCTATATATAAGGAGGAAGATTCCATTTGGTACAAAAAGGGTTAATAGGACTTCATTGAGCATGGGAAAGTGCTCACTACAAGGTTGTTAGGCCAGTGGTATCAAAAACCCAAACTGGTAGCAACACTTAAAAATCCAAAAAATTCGGACACCATTAAGACTTTCGGTAATTCTCCTAAAATTTTAACAAATTTGTTTCATGATCCAGCAAGCAGACCAAATTGTGCAGAAGGCATTGCAAACAGTGTAGACCCTGATCAGACTGCTCCTGAAGGAGCAGTCTGATCTGGGTCTGCACTGTTTGCTTAGGACTGTCTGTCCCAATACATAGGATCATTACGGTATATACTTACCATATCAGGATGTGCCATGCCTTTTCCACATAACAAGTTTCTTAAATCTCCCTGAAAAGAATGAAGTAGTTTAATTTAAGCTGAAATTAGATTTGGTCACAACTGGACAAGGCCTGTTGTCCTTTTAGCTCAATTAAGTATAGAGGAATATTGTATTTATTTCTTCTGCTTCTCCCATTGATTTTGTCATTGTCTTTGCCTCATGTTCTACACTTTTCTACAACCTCCTCCCTTAGGATTTTGATTGATTGTGTTGAGGTTTAATGACACGTCAGCCCTTGTGGGTCTTTTGGAGTAAAAGACATGGAAGAGATAGTAGACGAGGTGAAAGTGAGGGACAGGAGAGAAAGAGGAAAATACATGGAAATGTAGAAACAGAAGAATCAAGCAACTCCATAGGGAAATTATGTTGATCCCCCCATCTTGTGGTTAAAATGTGATAAAAGTTAAAAAAAATGCATAATTTTAAGATTCCATAAAAGTATAAAAATTAGAGGCCCTTGGGCCACTATGCTCACCAGAGCTCAAGTGGGAGAAACTGGCCCTGGCTCCTGGCAGGTATGCTTTTCAACAAACCATGATGACTTGAAAAAATCTAAGTACAGGTACACACAGGGATCACAGATGCCAAATTATTTTGAAATCTGATGTCTTTGGTCCAAATGCTGCATACAAAGTTTCAAGGTCATAGGCCTTTTAAGTTAATAAAATGTAGAATTTCAAGTTCTTTTTAACATATATGGGCATGGTGGCCATCTTGGCCATAATTATCAACTTCCATTTAGCTGACCGCATATGTCATTTGTGATGCCTTGACTACAACAGAATCAGAAAAATCGCCTGGCACCACTGCTTTGCCTTTTTCCCATTAGAAATGCCCACCTTGATATAAAATAGGTCAAGTTAAACCAAAGGTTATCATTTGAACAAACTTGCTAGGACATCACGAAAACACACCTATATAATTTTGACCCCCTTGAACCCCACTTTTATATAGTAAAACTGGGGTTCACAGGGGTAAACCTTATTTTTAGCTCACCTGAGCACGAAGTGCTCAAGGTGAGCTTTTGGGATCAGTCTTTGTCCGTCGTCCGTGCGTGCGTGCGTGCGTCCGTCGTCAACTTTTGCTTTAAACAACTTCTCCTCCAAAACTGCTGGACAGATTTTGATCTAATTTCACAGGAATGCTCCTTGGGTGATCCTCTACCAAAATTGCTCAAAGTGTTCTGCTCGGGTGAACAAGATGGCCGCCAGAGCTAAAAATAGAAAATTCTTTAAACGACTTCTCCTGCTTAACCAGTGGATGGGTTTTGAAATTGTTTCAAAGGAATGTTCCTTGGATGACCCTCTACCAAAATTGCTCAAACCGTTCAGCTCGGGTGAACAAAATGGCCGCCAGAGCTAAAAATAGAAAAACCTTTAAACAACTTCTTCTCCTTAACCAGTGGATGGATTTTGAAATTATTGCACAGGAAGGTTTCTTAGGTGCCCCTCTACTAAAATTGCTCAAACCATTGCGCTCGGGTGAACAAAATGGCCACCAGAGCTAAAAATAGAAAAACCTTTAAAGGACTTCTTCTCCTTAACCAGTGGATGGATTTCGAAATTACTTGACAGGAATGTTCCTTGGGTGACCCTCTACCAAAATTGCTCAAACTGTTCTGCTCGGGTGAACAAAATGGCCGCCAGAGCTAAAAATAGAAAAAGCTTTAAACGACTTTTTCTCCTTAACTAGAGGATGGATTTTGAAATTACTTTACAGGAATGTTCCTTCGGTGACCCTCTACCAAAATTGCCCAAACCGTTCCGCTCGGTTGAACAAAATGGCCGCCAGAGCTAAAAATAGAAAAAGCTTTAAACGACTTTTTCTCCTTAACCAGTGGATGGATTTTGAAATTATTTCACTGGAATGTTCCTTGGGGGATCCTCTACCAAAATTGCTCAAACAGTTCCGCTCGGGTGAACAAAATGGCCACCAGAGCTAAAAATAGAAAAAGCTTTAAACGACTTTTTCTCCTTAACTAGAGGATGGATTTTGAAATTACTTCACAGGAATGTTCCTTCGGTGACCCTCTACCAAAATTGCCCAAACCGTTCCGCTCAGGTGAACAAAATGGCCGCCAGAGCTAAAAATAGAAAAAGCTTTAAACGACTTTTTCTCCATAACCAGTGGATGGATTTTGAAATTATTTCACAGGAATGTTTGTTTGGTGACCCTCTACCAAAATTGCTCATACTGTTCCGCTCGGGTGAACAAAATGGCCGCCAGAGCTTAAAATAGAAAAACCTTTAAACAACTTCTTCTCCTTTACCAGCGGATGGATTTTGAAATCACTTAACAGGAATGTTCCTTGGGTGGCCCTCCACCAAAATTGCTCAAACTGTTCAGCTCGGGATAACAGAATGGCCACCAGAGCTAAAAATAGAATAAACTTTAAACGCACTTTTCTCCTTAACCAGTGGATGGATTTTGAAATTATTTCACCAGAATGTTCCTTGGGTGACCCTCTACCAAAATTGTTCAAACTGTTCCGCTCAGGTCAACAAAATGGCCACCGGAGCTAAAAATAGAAAAACCTTTAAATGATTTCTCCTTAACAAGTGGATGGATTTTGAAATTATTTCACAGGAATGTTTGTCGGTGACCCTCTACCACAATTGCTCAAACCGTTCTGCTCGGTTGAATAAAATGGCCACCAGAGCTAAAAATAGAAAAAACTTTAAACGACTTCTTCTCCTTAACCCGTGTATGGATTTTGAAATAACTTCACAGGAATGTTCCTTGGGTGACCCTCTACAAAAAGTGCTCAAACCATTCTGCTCTGGTGAACAAGATGGCTGCCAGAGCTAAAAATAGAAAAACCTTTAAACGACTTCTTCTCCTTAACCAGTGGATGGATTTTGAAATTACTTGACAGGAATGTTCCTTGGGTGACCCTCCACCAAAATTGCTCAAACTATGCTGCTCTGGTGAACAAAACCTTTAAACAACTTCTTCTCCTTAACCAGTGGATTGATTATGAAATTATTTGACAGGAATGAGGTTTGAGGTTTTTAGCTGTGATGGCCATCATGCTCAGTTAAGCAAAATATTTTTAGCAATTTTGTTAGAGGGTCACTCATGGAACATTCCTATTAAATTGCTTCTTCCTTTTAGAGACAGATGTCTTTTGAAAGTTTTGGCCCCCACCCACCTTGGCTGCAAGGTGCTTCTACAGGAGTATTGGTAAACCACTTTGAAGGTTTTAGCCTGTCTAGGCAAAGTGGTGCGAGTGGAACCATCAATACATTTAAACCCCATTGGTTTCATTGGGCGGCAGGGCTTGAGAAGTCATTTCATCAAAAATGACTTCTACTTCTCAAACTGACTTCTACTCCTAAACAGGCAGACTGATTTTGAATTAATTTCACAGAAATGGTCTTTGGGTCCAATCAAAATTGCTCAAACCCTCCACTCCACCATATATTACCCACAATTCCGTTTGTACAATAGGATCAGGTGAGCGATCCAGGGCCATCATGGCCCTCTTGTTCTTATTTCTGCTCAAAAATATAGATTCTGGGTACTCGTTAGAACCGCCTCGATGAGGCGGTTCTAACGAGTACCCACTATATTTTGAGCAGATATAAGAAAAATATCACAATTTTTCATCATAAAATTTTCATTTTTTCGGCGATAAAGGTGGCAATATATTTGTATAGGCCTGTTTGCGTAATGAATATCAATTTTGATGCCACTGGCTGTCACAGAATATGACCAAGCCACTGTTTTGCCTTTTTCAAATACAAAGGTCTAAGTGATCAAAGTTGACCTTGACATAAAATAGGTCAAAGTCAAACCAAGGTCACCATTTGAACAAACTTGGTTAGGGCCCTGGTTCCCAAATAATGCCACATACCAAGTTTCAAGGTTGTTTGCCATTTGGTTCCTTATGAAGATTTCCATTTTTTTTTTACCATAATTATATTGGTATGACAGCCATCTTAGTTATGTGGCTCCAGTACCATGAATAAATCTTCATCGCCTCATCCCACAGAGGCTCCACATGTAATTTGGTTTCAATCAGTCCACCAGTTTTAATTGGAGAAGATAAAAATTCTGAACTGAGCCATCAAGAACAAAGGTGAGTAAATGACCTTGAACTTTGAAATTTATACACTTCATTCAGCTGTCTCCAAATATCAATTCTGATGCCCCAGGCGACAAAAGAATCCAAATAAAAACGTCGCTAACACTGCATGATGCACCACCACTGCAGGCCGATAACGCATTTTTTTTTCAGGTTTCTAGAGAAGGCATTATCCTGAAAGCCTTGATAAATCTGTAACCATAATTTTTCCATTACGAAAACACGCCTATACAAATTCAGTGTAAATTTTACCGCCGAAAAAACAAGCTGAAAAACTGTGATATTGTTCTTATTTCTGCAAAAAAAAACAGATTGTTAAGCTGAAAAACTGCGATATTGTTCTTATTTCTGAAAAAAAAAAAACAGATTGTGGGTACTCGTTAGAACTGCCTCATCGAGGCGGTTCTAACGAGTACCCACATTTTATGTTTCAGAGCAGAAATAAAAAAATAAGGGTTTCCCCTGTAAATCCCAGTTACTATATAAAAGTGGGGTTCAAGGGGGTCAAAATTATATAGGCTTGTCTTTCGTGATGAATATCTCTGCTACAGAAACTACAGGCAAAAACAAACCATTTTTCAGATACACCAAAGCCAGATAACTTGAGAACTTGTCCTCGGCCACAATAGGCTGTGCATCTGAAAATCAAACTGCTCCATATACTACAGAAATGTAGGCCAAAAACTTTTTTCAGACACATGATAAGGGCAGATAACTCAGAAGCAGACTAGCAAGAGAATCAGTTCCGGTCTACTTTGTAGTAGTTTTCGTGCTCAATATAGCTATGAGTTTCATCTGCCTATTCCAAGGGCAGTTAACTCGGAACTTAAAAGGAGCATAGTTCCTTGACCACAATAGACTTCTTTTAGTGTTCTATATGTCTTCAAAATTCATCATGGTATTCCATATAGTAAAGGCGCTGTGGATCAAATATCATTTCTTTTACATAC
The DNA here is from genome assembly GCA_963580285.1 of Lucinisca nassula. Taxonomy (NCBI): domain Eukaryota; kingdom Metazoa; phylum Mollusca; class Bivalvia; order Lucinida; family Lucinidae; genus Lucinisca; species Lucinisca nassula. Next base: position 170,128,559 of record OY757010.1, read on the forward strand.
TGGAATATCAAGGGCAGATAATGCAAGAACCAGAATTATTAAAGTGACTGTCCTTGGTCATAATATGCATCCTTTAGTGTTCAATACATCTGTAAAAGTAAAACATTCAAAAACATGTTCACATACATTAAGGGCAGATAAATCAAGATCAAGGATGGTTAGAGTGGTGGTCCTTGCCACAATATGCTTTCTTTAGTGGTCAGTATATTTGTGAAGTTTCATCCATATATTCCATTTAGTAAAGGAATAAAAGTCCAAAAACCATTTAATGGAAATTTCTAACGGCCATGACACAAATTTTGCCCATTAACAATGCCAAACACACAATCCAAATTCCAATGTATATGCAACATTTGAAGAAAATCCGTGGACATATACTCAAGTTATCAATGAGAAATTCCCCAAAACGCTTATAAGGCGCTGACAAGGGCCATAACTCTGTCAAAAGTAGACGGATTTTGTCCTGTTGGATACGATAGTGCATTTTCACCATAAACGTTTTCCAAATCGGTCTTGGAGAAATAGGCAAAGTGGTGCGAGTCGGACCGTCGTTAGAACCGCCTCAAACGAGTACCAACAATCTATATTTTGAGCAGAAATAAGAAAAAATATCACAATTTTTCATAAAAAAAAAATCGATTTGTCGACGGTCAAGTTTTTAATGTATTTTTAAAGACGTGTTTTCATAAATGATACAAGACTACACTTGTGAAAAATTGGTCTACTTGAAGAAAGAATACTCACACTTGTATACTTGCAACAGGAATAGGGTACTGAGCAGAAATCCCCGAAGTTGACATCCGGGTTAGAACAGTTGAAATATATGTTACTACTCCAGTCCTTATATCCCTCCTTGTTGTTACTGGTTCCACAGCATCCCCACTGGAAATACAGGGACAAATTTTAGCTGAATCCGACCCGCACACGAGTACTGGTAAACCGCTTAGAGGATCTAAGCCTGCCCAGGCAAAGCGGTGCGCACGAGTTGGACCGTCCATGCTTATAAACCCTATTGGTTTCATTGGGCGACAGGGCTTGAGATGTCATTTCATTTCAATGTCGGGTAAAAGTCCCACAAAATTGGAAGCAACGTCTCCAAAATGACCTTTGTTGACGGGGACGTTAAAACCTCAAATCACACACACTTTACTTTTACAATACCTAATGATCTTGCACTACAAGCAAGACTTTAATTTGTGAATTTCTCAGATTATCTCCCTTTCAATTAAAACTACAACTAGCAATTTTCAAACTATTGTTATTTCTATACCTGTCATTCAATTTTTGCAATTCTTTAAAAAGCTCTTTGTTGCAACCATTGTTGTTAACCATGATGGAAAAAAGTGTAGAAAATGCATGTAGCACTACCAATTGCGATTTTCTTTGGTGTTTCAATTGAAAGCAGCATTTTGCACACACCTTCAAAGAATCGGAGCCCTATACGTAGCAAATGGAAGTAAAGTTCCAAACCTTTTGTGAATAGACAAACAGGGTGGCTAATAAAAGATTACATGTATCAAATTTTCGGTATCTTGTGTTATGTATAACTTTTTATGGTGTTAAATCTTGGCTTTTATAATGATTTATTCTGTAAAATTTTCACAGTGACCCCTTGGGTATTTAAAACAATAGCCCAGGCTGGCGAGCTCACACAAACAAAACCAGTTTTGGATTTTGCATGAAAAAAATGAGTCCTCTAAACAAAACAAAATAAATTTTGTCTATTTTTCATTTGCAGCAACTATGGTAACGGAAGCAATTTTATGTATAGGAACTTTTTTTACGCAGTATATAATACTGCACAAACTCGGCTTACGGTCATTGAAAATAATATACTGCACAGACACGTTTACATTCATGCAAAATAATATTACGCTGCATTAACATGTTATTACAGTCATTGAAAATAATATACTGCACATACACTTTTACAGTCATGCAAAATAATATTACGCTGCATAAACACGTTCTTACAGTGATTGAAAATAATATACTGCACACACACTTTTACAATCATGCAAAATAATATTACGCTGCATAAGCACGTTCTTACAGTCATTGAAAATAATATACTGCACAAACACGTAAACACTCGTGCAAAATAATATTATGCTGCATTAACATGTTTTTACAGTCATTGAAAATAATATACTGCACACACACACTTTTACAATCATGCATAAACACGTTCTTACAGTCATTGGAAATAATATACTGCACACACACTTTTACAATCATGCAAAATAATATTACGCTGCATTAACACGTTCTTACAGTTGTTGAAAATAATATATTGCACACACACGTAGGATTTCAGAAGCGGTCCGACTCGCACCTCTTTTCTCTCGACAGGTTTAGACCTAAGCGATTTACCAGTACTCAAGCACTATGCAGCCCAATCTATTTTCTACAAGCCCCGATTGGCGGGGGTTCAGCAATGGCTCGTATCTGACTCCTATGTCCTGGTGTAAGGCTCTAAAGATTCGGTATTTTCACATTTTGGGTGTCTTTGTCTGTCTTTCTACTGTCTTTATCACATTAACAAATAAAAATCAAAAATGAGTTCTTTTAAGAGCAATGAAAACATTCATAAGAAAGAAGATGGGTCATACTACGTAGTTTCGGCTAATAAAGCCTCATCAGTGACCCTGTAATGATCCGGCAAAGGAAGCCAGAGGAAACATACTGCAATTTTACGAATTTCGAATAGGCAGTCGATACAAATAAAAATCAAAAATGAGTGCCTTTAAGAGCAATGAAAACATTCATAAGAAAGGAGATGGGTCATACTACGTAGTTTCGGCTAATAAAGCCTCATCAGTGACCCTGTAAAGATCCGACAACGAAAGCCGGAGGAAACATTCTGCAATTTTGCGAATTTCGAATAGGCAGTCGACTCAAAGACTGATATAAATCAAAATGGGATCCAAATAATTAAAAACCTGTCTAGAATATGAGTCTAAACCAATAATTTATTTCTGATTTCTCAGAATATTCACGCTGATCTCAAAGGACCAAAAATAAAATATAAACTGCACTATGGTTGATGTACGGGGAGACGTTTTACGGCCGCCTGAGCCGCAAAGACTGATATAAATCAAAATGGGGTCCAAATAATTAAAAACCTGTCTAGAATATATGTCTAAACCAATGATTTATTTCTGATTTCTCAGAATATTCACGCTGATCTCAAAGGACCAAAAATAAATTATAAACTGCACTATGGTTGATGTACGGGGAGACGTTTTACGGCCGCCACACGGCACAACACCAGCTGCAGTGAAGGCAAATAAAAATCAAAAATGAGTTCCTTTAAGAGCAATGAAAACATTCATAAGAAAGAAGATGGGTCATACTACGTAGTTTCGGCTAATAAAGCCTCATCAGTGACCCTGTAATGATCCGGCAAAGGAAGCCAGAGGAAACATACTGCAATTTTACGAATTTCGAATAGGCAGTCGATACAAAGACTGATATAAATCAAAATGGGGTCCAAATAATTAAAAACCTGTCTAAAATATATGTCTAAACCAATAATTTATTTCTGATTTCTCAGAATATTCACGCTGATCTCAAAGGACCAAAAATAAATTATAAACTGCACTATGGTTGATGTAATGAACATCCTTGAAACTCCTACTTTATAGAGAAGATTGTTGTTCACATGTAAATGCATACTATTATAATACAGTCGAACTTCAATGGCTCGAACACCTTTGGGACCTCGAAAATCTGTTCGAGACAGGGGTAGTTCGAGCCACTGAGGTTACTATCAGGAGGCATAACGAGATACTTTTAGACATCTTTTCGGTGTTCTACAATGAATATGTATGCTGTGTGTACTCATTAGAATCGCCTCATCGAGGCGATTCTAATGAGTACACACATCATGCATTTGCAAGATAAAAGACTCTAATCTCCTTAATTATCCCCCACTATATCTTATGTAGAGGATTTCGCTAGGTGTTCAAGAATGGGTTCGACTCATCCATGTTAAACGAGCCATCGGTGTTCGAGCCATCGAAGTTCTACTGTATATTAGTTGCTCACAACGTGAAATGTGGATTCCCGTTGAACCGCCGCAATAGTGTGGTTCTAACGAGCACCTGCAATCTCTGTTTGCAGCAGAAATGAGACAAACTATTACAGTTTCATGAACGAAAATGTTTTTGTGTGTGTGTTTTTTTTTTTTTTTTTTTTTTTTTTGTTTTGTTTTGTTTTGTTTTGTTTTGTTTTTTTCATGAAAGAGCTATATGCCACGGGTTTGTCATCTGAATGTTTAGAGCGACTGTTAGTAATTAGTAATGACAAATAATGTTAAACATTATCCTGCTGATTATTTGAATTAGCGACACACATTTCTGACTATCAGCCAGTCAGATTACATGATATAATATTTTCATTCAAATTCACAAACTGGATGACAAACAGTGTAGATCCAGATCAGATGGCTCTACACGTTTTGCAAAAGTAGGGGTTGTCGTGAACAGCATGATGGGTTTAAACGACTTACGTCCATCTGTACGTGATCTACGAACTCCTGGAGGCCTTCCCTGTCTCTGTACTGTTCTATAGCAACCTTTGAAAACTGCTCTGGGTACAAAACCGACGTTGTATCCGGAACGTAAACGAGCAGAAATATGCAGATGACAACGCCAACTTCGATTAAAATAACCACCATAAGGACAATACGATACTGAAAAAAAAAGAAATGCATTCAAGAAGAACTCTATAAGCATATGCTTTCGTCCTTATCCTTCCTATTGTTCACAAAGAAGCCTCCGTGGTGCAGTGGTTACGCTACTCGCCTTGTAAACCAGGGGTCGCAGGATCGATCCCGGGCTTCTCCAGACTTTCGGATGAGTCTTTAATTCGAGGTCTCGTCTCCGTATGACCTTAGCTGTTGGTGGGACGTAAAACTCAAACACTGACTCACTTTATTGTTCACAAAATTGTATATTTCTATTTACTGTATGTGTACTAGTAAATAAATATGTTTAAATAAATATGTGGAGCGCTTGGTGTAGTGGTAAAGCATCGGATTTGAGATCAAGAGGTAGCCGGTTCGATCCTCGCAAGCGGCACGTGTTGTTTCCTTGAGCAAGAAACTTTATCCACATTGCTTAGTACTGTTTCCTGCCTTTGGAAAGAGGGCCACATGTGTTACCCTCTATAAATAAGGTCGATTATTTTTTTTAGTATTATTATTAAACCAATGTATGTATCTGACATATTAACGTCTGCTGTAGCCCTAGAAATGGCATTTCTTGTAGTTTAGCCGCGTTACGATCATAATCTGCGACCAGACAGTGCTAAAACCGGCCTATTCAACTACTCAGGTTAGCAAGGGCATGGCTTTGTTTGTTTGATTTGATGTTTTACGTCCCAATCAACACTGTATAGGTCGTTTTGGAGACGTTGCTTCCAATTTTGTGGGACTTTTACCCGACATTGAGATGAAATGACATCTCAAGCCCTGTCGCCCAATGAAACAAATAGGGTTTATTAGCATGGAGGTTCCGACTCGCACCGCTTTGCCTGGGCAGGCTTATATCCTTTACCGGTACTCGTGTGCGATCGGTTTCAGCTCTGCGTTGAAGCATCATGCAAGCCAACTATTTCTTCAAGACCCGTTGGGCGGGGGCCAAGCAAGGGTTAAACAGTACAATTCCTATATTAAGACCACGTTTGGGACTGTTCAAAAGTGGTATTTAAGTCCACTTTTGAACAGTCCCAAAGGTGGTCCATGTCCAGAGGACACTGCGGGCAGAAATCACAAAGAAAAATTATGTGAAAAGTAGAAGTAAAACAAAGATCAGGAATCGATACAATTAACTAATTCACCCATCAAAGACACCAAAGGGAAAGAAATACAAACATTAAGCGACCAGACCATAATGGAAACCTAAACAAAGGAAGGCCATAAGGACAGTTACTTTCCCACAAAATGGCCATATGGCCATCCAAAATTAAAAGACACAAGTGATACACACAGTAAGTAACAAACAACAACATAAATAAATCGCCACAGAAGAACCGCCTTGGAAGACAAAATAAGATTTTCAAAGCAGATTTAGTCTTAATGGCAGAATTTCACTGTACCTATTGATATTGAACTATCAAAATAGCGAAAATAAGGGAACTGATCAGACTGCGCGGATTGCAAAAAAAAAAAAAAAATGGTTTACACATCGGTATTTATAGAAGGCCTGTGCAAACAGTGTATTATCAGATAAGATGCCACAGAACGCAGCGTTTCAACAGGGTTTACACTGTCACTTATCCATCTATTTTAGACACAGCATCGGGTTGTAAATTGTACCTGATCAGAATTTAGAACAAGTATGGTATGTAGTTAAGGTTGGCAGCAGGGCTTGAGATGTCATTTTATAAAGTCCCACAAAATTGGAAGCAACGTCTCCAAAATTACCTGAACAGTGTTGACGGAGACGTTAAACTCCAGTTCAAACCAAAAGCCGACAACTTTCATGTTCCAACTTCAACATAGAGATTGGCACGATATAAAAGAACAGGACTTGAATATCAGTCCCTGGGATCTACACATGCAAAGAGCAGCTTATACATGTATTACGAACCCATTGCATGGTACTTCGCGGGATTGCTTGATTCCGTCTTTCACCATTTATCCAAAGTACAGCTACATGGCCCCGCCCATCGGGGCTTGAAGAAATAGATGGGCTGCATGATGCTTCCAAGCAGAGCTGAAACCGACCGCACATGAGTAAATGACCCATACAGTGTTGACGGGGATGTTAAACCTCAAATCAACCAACAAACAGCTACATGCCGAGTAAAATTTGCTGCCATGCACAACTTAAGCAGTAAGAATTCAAACCACACAGTATTTATTCCTGAAATATGATTTCGTATACCAACTCTTCTTCGCTATCCGAAGATGGTAAATGATCAGGGAGACTTGTAAATTTGTATGCTGAACGAAAAGATATAATTGAGCCAGCGCATGACAAAACCTACAATAAGACATGTGCGCCCAGCGAAGACTCAGATCAGCCTGCACATCCATATAGTCGAACCAGAGCATTCTCTTGTTGCATGGAGGAGCACTGGGCCCTTAGCTATCCTTAGAGCGCACAACGAAGACTCTGATCAGACTGTGCGGATGCGCAGGCTGATCTGAGTCTTCGTTGGGCGCACATGTCTTATTGTAGGTTTTGTCATAAGCTGGCACAATTATTGTTGCACTAGTGGCTCAAACACCTTATGGGTCATGAAAATTTGTTCCGAGACAGGGAGTAGTTCTGACCACCGAGGATTAATGAAAGTGCCAAGTAACGCAGCATAATATGCTTATAGTCCAAACTGTGTTAAGCAAGCACCTAAGTGGTAACCAAAATGTGCGTGATTATTACAGGTCCTTGCTTAATAAAGTAAATTTTAATGGATTTTCCTTTTTGGGAAACAAAAGCATGCTTACTTAAGACAGGTTGCTTTGCCTAGCAGAGATGGCCACTGACATGTTTTACTATATCTTTCTCGATTTTCTTCAATCTTAAGGTATGTCGTGTGTAGTCATTAGAATCGCCTCATCGAGGCGATTCTAATGAGTACACACAACATACATTTCAACATTAAACGAAAACAATCAGCACAAACATACACATATCTGCACCAATGGAATTTTTTCCAGCGGTTTGAAACATCCATGGTTAACGAGCCATCGGTGTTCGAGCCATTGAAGTGCGTCTGTATTTACCAGTGTAAGAACAAGTGTGTTGTCCCTGAGGGCTCCAAGCCAGCCGAAAAACGTCATCACCACGAAGACGCATCCCGCAAGACACAAAAGGCAAATCGTGCAGGCGAAGAACTCAAAAAAAGACTGGACAGGCGGTTCGTCGAAAATTGTCAGGGCCCATATCATAAAACTTGTCAGCGCCCCAGCAGCCAGCTGAAACAAAGAAAAATAATTGTCAGAGTTGAGGCTTCTGGGCACAACTTATCACCCCTACATTTTGAATTGGACTCCTGCTGTATATATAGAGGAAGATTCCATTTGGTACAAAAAGGGTTAAACCTCAGTAGTTCGAACTACCCCTATGTTTACATATATGGTCCCCAAGGTACTTTTAGTGATTGAAGTTCGACTGTACAGTGAAATTCCGCTATAAGACCAGCTGAAATTAGATCACTGACCCCATATAAAGTTGTTCCAAGGGTATTGTACAAGTCTATATACAGTAAAATTCATATATTAAGACCACCTTTGGGACTGTTCAAAAGTGGTCTTCAAGACCACTTTTGAACAGTCCCAAAGGTGGTCTCTGACCAGAGGACACTGTATGCAGAAAATACAAAGAACGAATGACTGCAACAAGTTTACTAAATATGTCAAAAGCAGAATTAGACTTAATTTTAGGTGGTCTTAAAAGCAGAATTTTACTGTATATAGCTAATAAGTAATGCTGCAATATACAAGAGAGCTACTAGTCCGGGATTTGAGACCAGATTTCGAAAAAATTAATGCACCCAAATTTTTCATGCTTTGTTTGTGCTGTTTCATTGAGATAGAAGCCTAACCTATGTGACATGTGATTATTTAACAAATCTGGTGGGGAAAAGGGGTTGAAAATTCTATGAGTTTACACCAATCCTCATGCGAATGGTATAGTTGGATTAAGTTTAGTTTTGTGTAGCTTGTGCTTACAACTGAATTTTGATTTATTGCATCAGCCAAAATATTGGTCGATACTCGAAGATACCAAAAATCATGATATGACGTAACTACATCCGGTGTCACCATAAATTTTAACCATTGAAATTCCCCCCCCCCCCCCCCCCCCCCCCCAAGAAATTTGGTAAATTTTACGCTAAAGGACTTTTAGTATTTTTTGAAACAATTTCTTTTTCGTCAGTATGCAGGACGGTTATCTTTGCACATGCATGTGAAACTTGATGACTCTGTGTCAATCTGGGCATGAACAAGGCACTCAGATACCTATGTACCCTTTTGCTGTTTTTATACCCCGCCACACGATAGTGGCGGGGTATTATGCTATACCCTCCGGTGTCCGTCCGACCGTACGTCCGTCCGTCCGTCCGTCCGTCCGTCCGCACTTCGTTTCCGATCGATAACTTGAGTATTTTTTCACGGATTTTGTTCAAATTTTGCATACATATTGGTATCGGGGATGAGTGGTTTGGGATTGTTAATGGGCAAAATCCGTTAATTTTTAGCAGAGTTATTGCCCTTTTCAGTATCTGAAAAATGGTTTTTGGCCTCTAATTCCCTTACTATATGGAATATCTGGATGAAACTTCACAGATACATAGAGGACTAAACGGTTCATATTGTGGCCAAGGACTGCTACTCTGGCTGTTCCAGTTCTTGAGTAATCTGCCCTTGACGTATTTAAACAAGAGGCCCATGGGCCACTATGCTCACCAGAGCTCAGGTGGGCACTGCCAAATTGCAGCCATGTATTTTAACATGATATCATTTAAATCTGCCAAATGAAGCCCCATATCCAAATGAGCATCAATGTGGACTCAGTATATGAACATTAGGCCTTTTATGAAGTAGAGGGGGTGGGGCATGGACCCAATGGAGCCCTGGTTGGTATCACTAAATGTGTCTTATCACAAAGAACAAGAATATATATGGTTTAGCAGTGGGGATCTGCATGGCTGGAGATACAAGTGGAGGGGTTGGAGCATGCCCTGTCGTTCCCAGGAAAGCCCAAGATGGTTGTCCCTAAATGTGTCTCATCATAAGGACCAAGTATACATGTATATATGGTTTAGGGGTGGGAATCTGAACGGTTTCCAATATATCCTTTCATGAAGTGGAAAGGAGAGGACTGGCCCCTGCGGACACCCCTACAGTAGGTGAGCTAATAATAAGGAACAAGAACATATATGAATATGGGGTGGGGATTTGAATGGTTTCTGAAATATATGGCCTTTTATGAAGTGGAAGGGCGGGGCACATTGCCTCAGCACAAAGAGACCCCCAAGTTGGTGTGACTGAATGAGTCTTATCATAAAGAACAAGAATATATATGGTTTAAGGGTGGGGATCTGAACTATTTCTGAGATATGTGGCTTTTAATGAAGTCAAGCGGTGGAGCAAGGCCCGGGCACGCCCCGGGGACTCACAGGCTGGTGTCAATGAATGTGCCTTATCATAAGGAAGATGAATATATATGGTTTAGGGGTGGGGCTCTGAACAGTTTCTGAGATATAAGGCCTTTTGTGAAGTGCAGGGGTGGGGCAAGGCCCAGGGAGACCCCCAGGTTGGTGTCAATGAAAGTGTCTTATCATAAGGTACAAGAATATATATGGTTTAGGGGTGGGGATCTGTAAGGTTTCCGAGATATTGTGATATTATGAAATGGAGGGGGTGGGGCATGGCCCCAGCACATCCCTGGGGACCCCCAGGTTGGTGTCACTGAATGTGTCTCATCATAATTAACAAGAACAAATATGGTTTAGGGTTGGGGATCTGAACAGTTTCTGAGATATATGGCCTTTTGTGAAGTGAAGGGGTGGGGCATGGCTCCGGCGCACCCCGGAAAACCCCCAATTTGGGGTCAATGAATGCGACTTATCATAAGGAGCAAGAATATATATGGTTTAGGGGTGGGGATCTGTAAGGTTTCCGAGATATTGGGCCTTTTATGAAATGGAGGGGCGGGGCATGGCCCCGGCGCATCCCAGGGGACCCCCAGTTTGATGTCACTGAATGCGTCTTATCATAAGGAACAAGAGTATATAGGGTTCAGGGGTGGGGATCTGAATGGTTTCCGAGATATTGGGCCTTTTATGAAGTGGAGGGGGTGGGGCATGGCCTCGGCACATCCCGGAGGACCTCCAAGTTGGTGTCACTGAATGCGTCTTATCAATAGGAACAAGAATATATATGGTTTAGGGGTGGGGATCTGAGAGGTTTCTGAGATATAAGTCATTTTATGAAGTACTGGGGGCGGGGCATGGCCCCGGCACAACCTACTGGACCCCCAGGTTGACATAAAAGCATATGGCTGAGAGAAGTTTACTAAAGGAACATTTCTATGAAAGTTTTGTCAAAATATCTGCAAAGGCTTTGTAGTTAATGCCATTTTTCAATTTTCCCCATTATAAGTCTATGGAAAATCTAAGTTGCCATAGCAACCAAACTAAAGAGCCGAATTTCATAAAAAACACAAAACCTGTAAAGGCAAATATGGTGAATATTTCCATAAACTTTCAGCCTCATAGAGCATATGGTTCGTGAGGAGATGATTTTTTAAGTATTTTTTTTTTTCTATTTTTTCATTTTGGTTTCCATTGCAACCAATACAAATGAGCAGTAGGCCTAAATCATATGGCAGATAGTAGATTGCCTAAGGAATATTTCTATGAAAGTTTTGTCAAAATATCTGCAGTGGCTTGGCAGTAAATGCCATTTTTCAATTTTCCCCATTATACGTCTATGGGAGCTCTAAGTTGCTATAGCAACCAAACTAATGGGCCAATTTTCATAAAAAAACACAAACTTTCAATCCCCCAGCCCAAGGATGCTACAGATAAAATTTGGGCTGAATCGGTCCAGTGGCTTCAGAGAAGAAGATGTTTGAAAGTGTTGACGTCAGACGACGACAGACGACGACGACGACAACGACGACGACGCCGGACAACTGCCTATCCTATAAGCTCCCCTGGAGCCTTCGGCTCTGGTGAGCTAAAAATGCATTTTAGACTGTAGTTCGTTTATCATTTACAATATCTTGCTGAAACTTCATAGATATGTAGTAGATTAAATGTTACATACTGTGACTAAGGAACATGACTCTGGCTTTCCCAGCAATTGAGTTATCTGCCCTTGAAATATATAAAAAAGGGATTTTGGCCTATAGTTCATTTATTATTTGAAATATGTGGATAAAACTTCTACACCCTCTGCTGTCTGTCTGTCTGTCTGTATGTCTGTCCATCCATTTGTATGTCTGTCCATCTGTCTGTCTGTCCCTTTTCAGTATCTGAAAAGTAGTTTTTGGCATCTAGTTCCCTTACTATATGAACTATTTGGATTAAACTTTACAGATATATAGAGGACTAAAGGGTACATATTGTGACCAAGGACCATATAGAGGAGTAAAGGGTACATATATTGTGGCCAAGGACCACTTCTCTGGCTGTTCCAGTTCTTTAGTTATTTGCCCTTGATGTATTAAAAATCGATTTTAGACTCTAGTTCCTTTATTATTTGCAATATCTTGCTGAAATTTCATAGATGTACAGCAGACTAAATATTACATATTGTGGCAAAGGTACATGACTCTGGCTGTCCCTGCCCTTGATAAGTCTCAAAAATGGAATTTGTGTCTGTTGGTCAATGCATACAAAACGGAATTTGTGTCTGTTGGTCAGTGCATACTTAATGGAAATCCATCCAGCCATCTGTGTTTTATTTCCAGCCAATAATTTGAACATTCTTTGCTGAAGCTGATCGAATTTCGCGTACATATTTATCTAAGAGAGAAGAAATTTGTGGATGTGACCACAGTTATGTGAAGAGAATAAACAAGTGATAATATATATTACTTGTACGTGAGATGTTTGAACATTCTTCGCTGAAGCTGATCGAATTTTGCCTACATGTACAGCTAAGAGAGAAGATAGGGTCTACAGTTATGTGAAGCAGATAAACAGGTGATAATATATGTTACTTGTGCATTAAATGTATATATGGCACCCTCAAACCATGCGGCAAATATGATTTTACAGATACCATATATTTAGAAAGTAGAATGAAAATAGAACTGCCTGCCCTTCTTGAATCAGCGGAAGGAGCACAATGACCGTAGAAATTACTTCATGACCAGTCTTCACGAAAGAATATAGTCAGACAGGCAGTACATCGAAAAACATGACATTCTTACATGCACCACATAAAGATACATGTTCCACAGCCATTTAAGGTAAATACTTGCCTCCATAATTTTCTAATAATGTCAACTTATTGAGTTGCCTTCCCATCAAATGTCTGAAAAATGGATTTTTACATATGCTTCCTACATCTTCTAACAACTTCATCCACTCACATTAAGACATTACACTTGCGGATCATATCTCTGCTATCCCCTTTCTAGTTATTTAGCCTTGATATATTTTCAAATAAGTTACATTGCTTAGCAGTGGCGGGGTATTATGCAGTGTCTGCGGTGCTTTTATTTCCTACTGTGTCACAGATCGTGATAAAAATCCATACTAAAACATACATAAAATAAATTATTTTACTGGCTGGTCACAGCTGTATCATAACAGGGTCCAACACATATATTATTGAAAAATTACTGATGTCCATTTTCTTCTGGTTTTTTATTTAGTGAGGTGAATATACATCACCAAGCATATTTGTCAGCGATGAATTATCAAGTGATTCTCTAAACTGGGGACTTGAATCTATCAACATTTAATAAATACATTGTATATTTCAAGATTCATTATCCAAAGTTTCCAGTTTGTGCTGAAGGCTCCCAAACTAACATCGACATTATTATATTTTAAACACGTGAATGTTACTGGCCACTACAAGGTCTCTATTGAAATCTTACTGGGTACCTTATTATCTGGTAAGTCGCACAAGTGGGCATAAATTATCCCACCCTTGGTGACCATTTATTTTAATCGACCATAATGGTTTAGTAGAGGCCAATTGCATGACCATTGCTGCCAAATTATTTTTAAATCAACCGTTGTTTTTGTTGCCGTCGCATACATTATGGTCAGCTTTGAACAATCTCAGCAGGTCTAAAGTCCAAAACGTTGCATACCAAGGTCTTGTATTTCCTGAGATGCAGAATTCAAAATCACTTTTGGCAATATATTTGTGTGACAATCACACAGGTCCCTCAAACAAACTTTGATTTCTCGACCACACTGATGCAGTTTATGTAGTTTGGTATCAGTTAGCTCAGTACTTTTGGAAAAATAGAAATATGTAATGGTATGGCCCCAGGATCGTTTAGCTGGTTGTAAATATCAAGTCTGGTGTCAAAAGCTGCAACAGAACCAGAAACTCCTGTCTTTGCCATACAAACCCCTAAGTGACCGTATGTCACCTTGACATAAGAAAGATCAAGGTCAACCAAATTTCATCATTTGAACAAATATGAAAGGGACCGGGTTTTCAAGTAATAGATATATCCATTGTTTTTGTGAAATATTGGTAAATATTTGTACTGATTGATATCTGTACAGGATAATTTGACGAGCCCGCCAGGGCGAGTCTAATTATCCTGTACAGATGTCAATCAGTACAAATATTTACCAATATTTCTCAAAAACAATTGGATATATCTGTTTTAATCCACAGCTTATTGTAACTTCCACCAAAGGTAATTATTATAATAGATAAAACCTATTAAAGCATATTTGTTTTATTTTCTGTAAATTTCAATTTCTTTCATTTGACCTGATTTACCCCGTCTGGAAAATGGATTGTCCTGTCTGAAAGGACACTGTCAGCTTCTCTGCTTCATAAATATTCAATTGGATTTGATTGGTCTAAATCCAACTGACCACAGGTTATTTTATCATGTTTTTTTAACCTGATGTTTATCACTGGGGCATTTTAATGCTGAACCTTCAAGTGAAAGGACTTACTTTGAACTCAGATGTGTGCTTTTGCTGCATGCAAATGTTTCATAAAATGTTTGGCACCAGTAAATGGGAGTGTATTTTGTGATAATTCAGGGATATTTTTTCTCCATAAAAAGGTATGTTGTGGGTACTCATTTGAACTGCCTCATCCCACAAAAACATGTTGTGGGTACTCGTTGGACTTGCCTAGATGAGGCGGTTCTAGCGAGTACCTACAATTTGATTTTATGGAGAATTGGAGAAACTTAATCAGAAGGAGCAGTCTGATCAGGGTCTGCACTGATTCGGCAAAAGCTATTTAAAATGTGGGTACTCAATGACATTCAAATAACCTCGGCGAGGCAATTTTAATGACTGCCAACATTGTTAATTTTGTCATGCAGAGCTAGAAGCCCCTTCCCATTTTAAGATCAGAAGGAGCAGTGTGATCAGGGTCTGCACTGTTTGCCATTAAGTAGAAGCTATTTTAAATGTGGGTACTCATTCAAATAACCTCGGCGAGGCAATTTTAATGAAAGCCCACAGTGTTAATTTTGTCATGCAGAGCTAGAAGCCCCTTCCCATTTTAAGATCAGAAGGAGCAGTCTGATCAGGGTCTGCACTGTTTGCCATTAAGTAAAAGCTATTTCAAATGTGGGTACTCATTCAAATAACTTTGGCGAGGCTATTTGAATGAATACCCACAATGTTAATTTTGTCATGCAGAGCTAGAAGCCCCTTCCCATTTTAAGATCAGAAGGAACAGTCTGATCAGGGTCTGCACTGTTTGCCATTAAGTAAAAGCTATTTTAAATGTGGGTACTCATTCAAATAACTTTGGCGAGGCTATTTGAATGAATACCCACAATGTTAATTTTGTCATGCAGAGCTAGAAGCCCCTTCCCATTTTAAGATCAGAAGGAGCAGTCTGATTAGGGTCTGCACTGTTTGCCATTAAGTAAAAGCTATTTTAAATGTGGGTACTTATTCAAATAACTTTGGCGAGGCTATTTGAATGAATACCCACAATGTTAATTTTGCCATGCAGAGCTAGAAGCCCCTTCCCATTTTAAGATCAGAAGGAACAGTCTGATCAGGGTTTGCACTGTTTGCCTTTAAGTAGAAGCTATTTTAAATGTGGGTACTCATTCAAATAACCTCGGCGAGGCTATTTTAAGGAATACCCACAATGTTAACTTTGTCATGCAGAGCTAGAAGCCCCTTCCCATTTTAATTGTAGCTCAGCTGATTGGTCCATTCAAAACTGTACATGATATCAGTACATGATATCAGTACATGATAACAATACATTTATCGAAATTTATTAGTACTGCCAACATCAAAGGAAAGTACTGGGAGCTGTGGATTAATATTGTATATCAAGTTTCAAGGTCATCGGTCTATTGGTTCCAGTGACATCTCAAGCACTGTCGCCCAAGGCGTGACAAACACACGGACAAAAGCAATATAGTTACCGTCCTTCGCCAGTGTGGTTAGTATGTGTGTGTAGTTTCATGATTGGTTTAAACAATATTTTATTTCGATCTTTGATACATTTACAATACACATACATTAGTACGAATTCAAAAGGATCTGACAGTAAGCCTTGTGGCTTATAGACGTCATCTCCTGGAAACAACATAGTGTACGACATAATTGAGTAGCAAGTGTGAAAATATTGAGACAGAATAAATATGCGTGACAGAGAGAGAGAGAGAGAGAGAGAGAGAGAGAGAGAGAGAGAGAGAGATTTGACTGGACACCTGCATGAGATTTGCACAGGAAAATAAGTAAAGGACTAATATAGGAGTTGAGTTTAATTGCAATTAATGTTGGCTAGGCAGGCTTAAATCTTCCGGATTTGACAATGAAGTCTTGCACTTGTAAGAATAGCGCTTGGTTCTCATGTGGTGAAAGGGTGGTTTTCCAAAACAATAGATCATTGAGAGTAAAATTGTGTAGGTCACGTGGTAAGTATCTTTCCCTGGCAACTGAGTAGTTAGCACATGAAAATAGGAAATGTTTTGCACTTTCAAACTCTCCACACTGACAAGATGGGCTTGGAACAATGTTTTTACGATACAGATCAGAATTTAGAGAGCTGCATCCCATTCTCAGTCTAGCATGGAGAATCTGACCAATGCGTGTACCAGCATTAAAATGTTTAGGAGGCGCTATGGTGTTTCTGTTTAAGGCGTGTTTGAAAGCTGCTACAGACGTTGCTTCTTTCACTTCGTTAGGAAGGCTGTTCCAGGCACGTATAGTCGAAGGGAAAAAAGAGTCAAGAAATAAATTTGTATTGGCTCTAAAGTTCTGGATATGATCTGAATTTCTGAGTTTCATGATTGAATTGGCAAATACTTTTGAAGTAATGCCCGGGGTTAAGTTTCATGTTAAAGGCGT
Source organism: Lucinisca nassula (assembly GCA_963580285.1). NCBI lineage: Eukaryota > Metazoa > Mollusca > Bivalvia > Lucinida > Lucinidae > Lucinisca > Lucinisca nassula. The sequence goes on from OY757010.1 coordinate 170,145,563, forward strand.
GACAAATACACGGCCAAAAGCAATATAGTTATGGCCCTTTGTCAGAGTGAGTGAGTGAGTGTTTGAGGTTAACGTCCCACCAACAGCTAAGGGCACATTGAGACGGGACCTCGGTTTAAAGACTCATCCGAAAGTCGCCCTTTGTCAGAATGTAGGTCTTGTGATGGTAAGTTCGTGAGAGTATGGCAAATATTTTTGAAGTTATGACCGAGGTTAAGTTGTGTTGTTGTTTGTTGTTGTGGTTGTTTTTGTTTTTTTTTTGGATAAGGCCTGACAAACACACGGACAAAACCAATTTAGTTGGAATGTAGGTCTTGTGATGGTAAGTATGTGTTTGAGTTTTACGTCATACCAACAGCTTAGGTCATGCGGAGGCGGGACCTCGGTTTAAATACTCATCCGAAAGTCTGGAGAAGCCCGGAATCGATCATGCGACCCCTGGTTTACAAGGCGAGTAGCATAACCACTACACCACGGAGGCTGCTAAGGTAAATGACTGGACTGACAGACAGGGTGATTACTATAGGACACCCACACTACCCTCATTAATATTAATTCTTCTTTTAAAAACATATTCAAAACGTTTCAATTTTATATCTATGTGTTTTCCTCACCCAGTGTCCTCTGGAAAGAGATTTGGAACTGTTCAAAAGTAATCTTGAAGAAAACTTTTTAACAGTACTAACTATTGTAATAAGAGCGCTTGTTGGAGCTCTGTGTTGCAGTGGTAAAGCATCGGGCTTGAGAAAGAGATGTAGCCGGTTCGATCCCTGCCTGTCCTTGAGCATGTCCGCGAGGGCGTATTGCAGTTTATATAGATAGAAAGAGAATAAAAGTTGACAATAGCAACAGAGTCAGTATTCGTGTGCTTAACATGCTAAATTGACTTCCGTATGTTTTTCTTTCCGATGAAAATCTAAACCTCCGGTTACAAGACTAAGTATGGGCATTGTTGATAATAAAAAAAAATCTGTCAATTAGTAAAATTCCTATTTTAAGACCACATCTGGGTCTGTTCAAAAGTGGTCTTTACGACCATTCTTTAACAGTCCTAAAGATGGTCTCTTATCAGAGGATATTCCGGACAGAAAACACAAAAGAAACACTGAAACCTCTCAAATACGTTTCTAAACTGAGAAGAATGAGCCTTGATTTTAACCCATTCAGTACCAGAAACCCCTAAAGGGGTGCTTTGACAAACAGTGCAGGCTCAGATCAAACGCCGCAGAACGCGGCGTCTGATCAGGGCCTACACTGTTTGCTAAAAGTTCAGTCATTTTCCAAAAAAAAAAAATGACGGAATCACAACATGACACCCCTAAATTTTGAAATGGACTCCTGCTATATGTAAGGAGGAAGATTCCATTTGGTACAAAAAGGGGTTAACTAATATCATTCTACCTGTACTTACAAAAACTATGAAGTTAGTAAAGAATAAAGTATATTTTAGGACTCCATAACCAAGGTTACACATGATTTTCCTTATTTATAACCAACTTCAATTTTTATTCATAACTTCCTTCTGACTAGTCCAAAGTTAACACACCCTAAAATTAATTCTGTACACGGATATTGTAGTTATACAGTGATTCAAACACCTTAGTCAGGTATAACATACACAATACTTTGTTATTCAACACCAAAAGGGACAAACAATTGTTGTGCGTTTGTGTATACTGAAATGTAAATCAGTATCGCTTTACAATCGAAAATTGCGTTTTACAGCGACTCGCAAAAACTGTACTACGTATTTCGCTTCACGACAGCTTTTTTCGCAAAATTCGTTTTGCGAAATATCTGTAGTAAAGTTAGGTTGTTTTCCTGGGTATAAAGGGTTGCCTGTTATTGTTTACACTTACAAATTAGGTACCTGAAAAGTAGGTCCGGTCTATATATGGTCACTAGACGTTTTATAGGTCAGTAGATGCCTACCGATTATTGCGTGCATTTTTTTCCGATCCCTTTTGTTAGCTTGATTGCGCTATAAATTTCGTTTCACGGCAGCTTTCTCGCAAAACGGAATTTTCGGTCATTATATTCCACAATTAACCGCCCAAGATCTTAAATAAGATTAATGCTAGATTGGTTCCGTCTTTAAACAACAAGAGGGCAAAGATGGTCCTGAATCGCTCACAAGATATCAAGTTGTCACATAGCTCATCATGTGGGTGACAGCCATTCCATGAAGCATAACTGTTGCACTTAGATAGATGATCACCTGGGCAACATTCATGCAAAGTTTGAATAAAAATGGCGTAAGAGTTTCTATTTTTTAGCTATGTCAGCCATTTTGTTTAATGAAACAGTTGCATTTTAGTTATTTTGGTAGAGGATTACCTAAACAACATTCCAATGAAGCTTGAATGAAATTGGCCTATGAGTATAGTAGGAGTTGTCCCTTAAAGGTTTGTCTATTTTTAAATCTGGCGTCCATTTTGATCATCAGAGCCGAACCCAGAGCTATTTTAGTAGAGGATGATCCAAGCAACATTCCTATGAAATTTGATTGAAATTGGTCATTTTTCTATTTTTATTTTTTCTATTTTTTATTTTTCAGTTCATTGCAGCAGAACCGTTTAGCTAATTTTAGATGGGAGCCACCTAGATAACATTCCTGTGAGGTTTAAACCAAATATTGACCCAAGTGTTTAGAAGGAGTTCGCATTTAAAGCAAACCATTTTGCTCAGATCTGAGCGATACCAATTAGCTATTTTGATAACGGGTTGACATAAGCGACATGCCTGTGAAGTCTGAATGAAATTTTCTATTTTTAGCTCTGGCGACTGTCTTGTTCATCAGAGCGGAATGATTTTAGCTATATTGGTAGGGAGCCACCTGGGCAACATTCCTGTGAAGTTTGAATCAAATTGGCCCAAGGGTGGAGGAGGAGCTCACATTTGAAGCATATTTATGTTTTTCTTGTCTAGCTCTGGAAGCCAGTTTGCTCACTGGATTGGAACCGTTTTAGCTATTTTGAAAGAGGGTCACCTAAGCAACATTGCTATGAACTGTGAATTTGTTTGTTTGTTTGTTTTGGAGTTTAACGGCCCAGTCAACACTATTTAGGTCATATTTGAGCCGGTCAGTTTACCTATCCACACTTTCCTGGGCAGGCTTATACGTAAGCGGTTAACCAGTACAGTGCACATTCTTTCGCCAGAAACTGACAACTGCCCTTCTTGAATCAGCGGAAGGGAGAGAATGACCGTAGAAAAGATTTCATGATCAATCTCCACGAAAGAATGTTGCCGACCCCGGCGGGAGATATGAACTGTGAATGAAACTGGCTCAAGGGTACAGGAGGAGTTAACGTTTAAAGATTTTTTTTCTTCTATTGTTAGCTCTGGCAGCTATCTTTTCATCAGGGCAGAACAATTTTAGCTATTTTGGTAGTGAATCACCTGGGCAAGACGACTGTAAAGTTTGAATCAAATTTGCCTAAGTACTTAGGAGAATTTCCCATTTAAAGCAAATTTACTATAGTTTTCTATTTTTAGCTCTGGTAGCCATATTGTTCATCACAGCCAAACGATTTTAGCTTTTTTGGTAGAGTGTCACCTAGGTAATATTCCTGTGAAGTTTGAATCAAATTTGCTCAGGGGTTTAGGAGGAGATCGCATTTAAAACAAATATACTTTTTTTTCTATTTCTAGCATTGGCAGCCATTTTGATCATTTGAGCAGAACTGTTTAAGCTATTTTGGCAAAGGGTCAGCTTAGCAACATTCAAACGAAGTTTTAATGAAACTTGCAGGGTACAGGTGTAGTTGTCGTTTGAAGATTTTTTTCTATTTTTAGCTCTGGCGGCCACCTTGTTTGTCAGAGCAGTTTCGTTTAATTTCGCGTTTGAAGCATATTTACGATGTTTTTTCTTCTTTTATTTTTTTAGCTCTGGAGGCCATTTTGTTCATCGGAGCTGAACCATTTTAGCTATTTTGGAAGAGGGTCATCTAAGCAGCATTCCTACGAAGTTAGAATGAAATGGGCGGAATGGGTACATGAGGAGTTGTCGTTTGAAGATTTTTTCTATTTTTAGCTCTGGTGGCCATCTTGTTCGTCAGAGTGGAACGATTTTAGCTATTTTGGCAGGGAGTCACCTAGGCAACATTCTTCCTGTGAAGTTTGAATCAAATTGGCTCAAGGGTTTAGGAGGAGTTCGCGTTTGAAGCAAATTTATGATGTTTTTCTTTTTAGCTCACCTGTCACGTAGTGACAAGGTGAGCTTTTGGGATCACTTTTTGTCCGTCGTGCGTCCGTCCGTGCGTGCGTGCGTCCGTAAACTTTTTCTTCAAACAACATCTCCTCCTAAACCACTGATCGGATTTTGACCAAACTTCACAGGAATGATCCTTAGGTGGTCCCCTTTCAAAGTTGTTCAAATGGTTCCGGTCTGTTGCACATCTAGGTCACAGGAGCTAAAAAAAAAGATTTTTTTACAGAAAATTTTAAAAATCTTCTTCTCTGAAACCGCAAGGCCCAGGTCTTTAATATTTGGTATGAAGCTGCATCTAGTGGGCCTCTACCAAGATCGTTTAAATTATAGCCCTGGGACCAAAAATGCCCCCGCCCCGGGGCCCTTTGCTTTTACATAGGCTTATATAGGGAAAATCTTTAAAAATCTTCTTCTCTGAAATTGCAAGGCCCAAGTCTTTGATATTTGATGTGAAGCTTCATCTAGTGGACCTCTATCAAGATTGTTCAAATTATAGCCCTGGGGCCAAAAATGCCTCTGCCCCGAGGGCCTTTGGTTTTACATAGGCTTATATAGGGAAAGTTTTTAAAAACCTTCTCCTCTAAAACCACAAGGCCAAGGTCTTTAATATTTGGTATGAAGCTTCATCTAGTGAACCTCTACCAAGATTGTTCAAATTATAGCCCTGGGGCCAAAAATGGCCCCGCCCCGGGGGGCCTTTGATTTTACATAGGCTTATATAGGGAAAATCTTTAAAAATCTTCTCCTCTGAAACCACAAGGCCAAAGTCATTGATATTTGGTGTGAAGCTTCATCTAGTGGACCTCTATCAAGATTGTTCAAATTATAGCCCTAGGGCCACAAATGCCCCCGCCCCAGGGCCCTTTGGTTTTACATAGGCTTATATAGGGAAAATATTTAAAAACCTTCTGCTCTGAAACCACAAGGCCAAGGTCTTTAATATTTGGTATGAAGCTTCATCTAGTGGACTTCTACCAAGATTGATCAAATTATATCCCTGGGGCCAAAAATGCCCCCGCCCCGGGGGCCTTTGGTCTTACATAGACTTATACAGGGAAAATCTTTAAAAATCTTCTTCTCTGAAACCGCAAGGCCCAGTTCTTTGATATTTGGTGTGAAGCTTCATCTAGTGAACCTCTATCAAGATTGTTCAAATTATAGGCCTAGGGCGAAAAATGCCCCCACCTGCAGGCCCTTTGGTTTTACATGGGCTTATACAGGGAAAATCTTTAAAAATCTTCTTCTCCAACACCGGATGGCCCAGTTCTTTGAAATTTGGTGTGTAGCTTCATCTAGTGGACTTCTACCAAGATTGTTCAAATCATAGCCCTTGGGACAAAAATGCCCCCACCCCAGGGCCCTTCGTTTTCACATTGACTTATATAGGGAAATTTAAAAAAATCTTCTACTCTGAAACCGCAAGGCCCAGGTCTTTGATATTTGGTGTGAAGCTTCATCTAAATTGTTCAAATTATAGCCCTAGGAAATAGAAGTCAAGGCAATGAACACCTTTGAAAATCTTCTTGTCTGAAAGCAGAAGGCCAAGGTCTTTGATATTTGGTATGAAGCTTCGTCTTGTGGATTTCTACCAAGATGGTTCAAATTATAGCCCTGGGGGCAAAAATGGCCCGCCCCGGGGACCCCAAGGTTTATGTAGACTTATTTAAGGAAAACCTTTAAAAATCTTGTCTGAAACCAGAAGTCTCCGTTCTTTGATATTTGGTATGAAGCTTTATCTTTTAGACCACTACCAAGATTAATCATATTAAAGTCCGGGCCAATAATGGCTCTCCCAGGGGCCCACTTGATACCCTATGGATCAGGTGAGCGATCCAGGGCCATCATGGCCCTCTTGTTTAACTCTGGTGGCCATATTTTTCGTCAGAGCTGAACCGTTTAGCTATTTTGGTTGAGAGTCCCCAAAGCAACATTCCAATTAAGTTTGAATGAAAGTGGCCATAGGGTACAGGAGTTGTCGTTTGATTTTTTTTTTCTATTTTTAGCTCTGGTGGCCATCTTGTTCGTCAGAGCGGAACGATTTTTGCTATTTTGGTAGGCAGTCACCCAGGCAACATTCCTGTGATGTTTGAATCCAATTGGCCCAAGGGTTTAGGAGGAGTTCGCGTTTGAAGATTTTTTTCTATTTTAGCTCTGGTGGCCATCTTGTTCGTCAGAGCGGAACGATTTAAAGTATTTCGATAGGGAGTCACCAAGGCAACATTCCTGTGAAGTTTGAATTTAATCGGCCCTAGGGTTTAGCAGGAGTTCGCGTTTGAAGCAAATTTACGATGACGGATGTTTTTCTATTTTAGCTCTGGTGGACATTTTGTTCATCGGAGCGGGATCGTTTTAGCTATGGGTCACTAAGCAACATTCCTGTGAAGTTTGAATAAAATTGGCCAAAGGGTACAGGAGAACTTGCCGTTCGAAGATGTTTTCTAGTTTTAGCTCTGACGGTTATCTTGTGCGTCAGAGCAGAATGATTTTACGCATTAAAAATAATTAGATCGCATATTATCTAATAAAAATAGTGATCCCAAAATCTATTGGAAAACATCAAAAGCGATACTGAACTTGGGTAGATCTTCAGGTTCCATTCCTACACTAAGAATGAAATATTCCAATGGCGAAACTGATCTCCGGAGAGCTGAAATGTTAAACACCTATTTCTCATCTCGAGTGATTGTTAACGATGCTCACAAATCATTACCAGATCTAGCATCAGATGTTTTAAAACACCTCAACAAGCACCGGGTCCATATTAAAGCAGCCCCGCGTCTTATTCGAGACGGTGCCGATATTCTTGGCCTCATTCAATCGCTCTCTTGCACGAGGATACCCCCCCCCCCCCGTACTTTAAAGGAAAAAGCAAATCTAACCACATATATAAGAAAGGCGATAAATCTCATTCCAGCAATTTATATATGCCTATATCCCTACTAAGTTCCATTGGCAAAACACTGGAACGTTGTGTAAACAGGCGCCTTTACAATTATGTCATCAAACCTTCTGGCTTTGTACAGGGAGACTCTTTCACGTACCAGTTACTATATTTGCGAAGCTGTCGATACCGGAAAGGAGGTTAGAGCTGTCTTTTGTGGTATAAGGGCTTTCGACAGAGTCTGGCACAAAGGGCTACTTCATAAGTTGCAAGAAATCGGGTGGTCAGGAGATATTCTAGGTTGGTTTTCAAGTTACTTATAAAAGTGAAGGCACTTGGTAGTTTTGAATGGTCAGTCTTCTGACTGGAACCCTGTGCAAACCGGAGTTCTACATGGGTATATTTTAGACACCCTTTTATTCCTTCTATACAAAAACCGGATACCACCAAAGAGGTCGGCTTTTGTGGACGATACTAGTTTATATATAAACGTAGACTGTCCACTGCAGACAGCAACACTTCTCAATAATGATCTCTTTCTGCGGCATCTGATCTATGTTTTCACTGTAACACCATTGACATTGTCTTAGCCGCATTTGTCTGCCAATTCAGACAATGTCAATGACATTACAGTGAAGACACAGATCAGACGCCGCAGAATTCGGCGTCTGATCTGTGTCTAATAAGAACATACATTTTTGTAAAACTTACTGCAAACAAAACAAACCTGATACCCTATAATTGGAAATGGCCCACTCCAAACTTATTTATTTGGCAGATTTAATAGTGTTAAAAGGGTTTCCAGCAACAAAGACGCGACAAGTGGAAGTGTTGTAAAGGTCAACCCATGCTAAATATCCAAATATCGCGACGGAGCCTCAGCTACTACAAAACTATTTACAGTCGCTCTTCAATAACTCGAATACCATCGAAACCATAACAATGTGTTCAAGATAGGAGTAGTTCGAACTAGTTACTGAGGTTTAATCATGGCTTCCGGGCGCGGGACATCATGGAACTGACCTTATGATATATTCTCGACTTTTTATAAAACAAACATATGTTGTGTGTACTCATTAGAATCGCATTCTTATTAGTACACACAGCATGCATTTTCAAGAGTAAACTCAGAAATTTCACCCTTAACCCGTAAACCGTTAATACATAAATGTCTTCAGATTAATGGTAACTCGTGACAAATCGAAACAGCCGTGGCAAACGAGCCATCAGTGTTCCAGCCATCGACGTTTCACTGTAAACGTATATCTGGAGCTATTTTGTGAATTCTTTAGGAACTTAAGGGCAACTTCAGGGGAGGCAACTTCTGCAAAAGTATTTTTGTCTCCTATGTCAATAGGGGTTAACTCATAAAGGAAAGAATTTACTACTGCGGAGCAAATTCTTTCCTTTAAGAGTATACCCCATTTTTAGTGAGACTAATCCTATACAAAAGCGAACAGGAAGTCCCGAAAATTCTCTGCCTTTGAAAATTGGCGGAAAAATCTGCCAGGTGTTCCCATTCGCCTTAAGAGATAGTTCGAATTAGCCATGGTAAACGAGACATCTCTGTTCGGGTTATTGAAGTTCCACTGTACATAGACAAAAGACACACACAGAAAACTGAAAAACGAGTTTTCATGACCGTGACTCACGTGTTACTGTTCAAGATCTGAAACGGGCTCGATGAATCCAAAAGAAACTAGAAAATGTGTTTGTAAAACACTATGCCCCGAACTATATTATAACGCCATATAAGTCATACGCACAGCTACAAACCATGCCAGCTTGTCCGTCCGTCCGTATGGGGCACCGTTTTACTATTTAATCCGTATTTATAGATATCCATAAATCGAATTATGGATATCCATAATTCGATTTATGGATATCCATAAATCAGCCGAATAATGGATATCCATAATTCGATTTATGGATATCCATAAATAGAATTATGGATATCCATAATTCGATTTATGGATATCATTAATTCAGATCGATTTATGGATATCCATAATTCGATTTATGGATATCTATAATTCGAATTATGGATATCCATAATTCGATTTATGGATATCCCTTATTCCTCTGATTTATGGATATCCATAATTCGAATTATGGATATCCATAAATCGATTGATATCCATAATTCCGATCGATTTATGGATATCCATAATTCGATTTATGGATATCCATAATTCGAATTATGGATATCCATAAATCACCGCCAAAGCTTTTGGTTTAATGATTTCTCCCTAAGACACGTGATTGTTTAAGTAAAAATCTTCAAGGTCTCCATCGTCGCTGGGAGATGATTGCCAGTCAAAGGGACCTCTCTGCCGTGCAGCCTTTACAGCCCGTAAGGCTTCCAAAGCAACGGACGCCATTCGATGACCCCCCCCCCCGTGCGCAGTTAAATATCGGAACCAGCCGTAAGATCTGGAAATGCCGGCAAACGCATCCTGTCCCTATGGAATCACCTCTATGAGGACTGCGCACCTAAGGAGACTGAAAGTCGAACGTAAGATTATAATGATCCAAACAGGCAATCCGTGCAGGCTTTCTGGAGCACATGGTCGTTATACAGTAAAATTCCTATATTAAGACCACTTTTGAACAGTTCCAAAGGTGGTCCCTGACCAGAGGACATTGTGTGCAGAATTCACGAAGAAAGAATAACTGCACCCTTCTTATTAAGTTTTTTTTAAAGCAGAATTAGTCTTAATTTTAGGTGGTCGTAATAGCAGAATTCCACTGTGTATATAGTATTAAAATATCTCCTTATAATACTCTACTTGAGATGTATAGAGTACCTGGCAGATTCAGATATACATCCTGGCCCCCGCCCATTAGTGCTTGGAGAAATAGATTTGGCTACATGAGCTGAGAGTACTGTCCAAACAAAGTCGTGCGAGTCAATGGGCGACAGGGATTAAGATGTTTGTTTGTATTTGAGTTTAACAGCCCGGTCAACACTAATTTAGGTCATTTTTGGGCCGGTCATTTTATCTATCCACACTTTTCTGGACAGGCTTGTACGTAAGTAGTTAACCAGTACAGTGCACATTCTTTCGCCAGAAACAGACAACTGCCCTTCTTGAATCAGCGAAAGGGAGAGAATGACCGTAGAAAATATTTCATGATCAATCTCCACGAAAGGATGTTGCCGACCCTGGCAGGTATCGAACCCGCGTCCCGCTGATCACCAGTCAGACGCGCATCCGACTGAGTTATCGAGGCCGGCGGGATTGAAATGTCATTTCATCTCAATGAAGGCTTAATGCCCAATATAATTGGATGCAACGTCTCCAGAATGACCTAAATAGTATTGAAAGGGACGTTAAACCTCAAATCAAACAAAACACATCTCTCCTTCACCATAGGCCACCAGAAGCCTACCCTAATTACCTCTACCTCCATCCCGGGTTTTATTACACACCAAAATCGTAAACCTGTAGTCGATATTTTTTTGCAAAGGGAGCAGTCATTATTTATTAGGTTTATTTGCAGAGTTGAATTATGGAAATCCATAATTCGATTAATGGATATCCATAAATCAGCCGAATAATGGATATCCATAAATCAGCCGAATAATGGATATCCATAATTCGAATTAAGGATATCCATAATTCGATTTATGGATATCCATATTTCGATGTAAATTAATGATGTCCATAAATCGATTTATGGATATCCATAATTCGATTTATGGATATCCATAATTTGATTTATGGATATCCATAAATCAGCCGAATAATGGATATCCATAATTCGATTTATGGATATCATTAATTCAGTTCGATTTATGGATATCCATAATTCGAATTAAGGATATCCATAATTCGAATTATGGATATCCATAAATAATTATGGATATCCATAAATAATTATGAATATCCATAAATAATAATGGATATCCATAATTCGATTTATGGATATCCATAATTCGAATTATGGATATCCATAAATACGGATTGAATAGTAAAACGGCGCCCCATACGTCCGCATACTTTCCAGACTCTACATTTTGTGTTTGCCAACCGATTTCCATCAAACTTGATACGTTGCTTTGCATGCATGAGACCTGGGACGAGTTGGATCATTGTCAAAATCCGAAACGTATCACGAGAGTAACGGCCCTTTGTTCTTCAAATAAATCTGAAATTATCCGTTTCTGGATTCTACAGTCTGTGTTTACCTAGCGATTCCATGGCTTTGCATCCATGACACCTCGCACGAGTTTGCTAAATACGACGCGTATCTCGGCCCCCGCCCACAGGGGCTTGAAGCAATATATGGGCTGCATGATGTTTCCACGCAGAGCTGAATCCGGCCCGCACACTAGTGCTGGTAAACCGCTTAGAGGATCTAAGTCTCTCCAGGAACCGCGGTGCGAGGCGGACCGTCCATGCTATTAAACCCTATTGGTTTCATTGGGTGACAGGGCTTGAGATGTCATTTCATCTCAATGTCGGGTAAAAGTCCCACAAAATTGGAAGCAACGTCTCCAAAATTACCTTTACAGTGTTGACGGGGACGTTAAACCTCAAATCAAACAAACAAATCATGTGAGTTACGGCCCGTTGTTCTTCGCGGATTCGATTTTGGTTGTTTGTTTGTTTATATTGGAGTTTAACGGCCCGGTCAACACTATTTAGGCCATTTTTGAGCCGGTCAGTTTACCTATCCACACTTTTCCTGGGCATGGTTATACGTAAGCGGTTAACCAATACAGTACATATTCTTTCGCCAGCAACTGTCAACTACCCATCTTGAATCAGCGGAAGGGAGAGAATGACCTTAGAAAAGATTTCATGATTAATCTCCACGAAAGAATACTGCCAACCCCGGCAGGTATCGAACCCGCGTCCTCCTGATCACCAGCCAGACGCGCATCCGACTGAGCTACCGAGGCAGCATTCTTTCGTGAAGATTCATCAAGAAATCTTTACTACTGTCATTCTTTCCCTTCCAGTGATTCAAGAAGGGCAGTTGTCAGATTGTGCATGGTCCAGGTTAACCGCTTATGCTTACCGCCTCGATATGCGCTAAAAGTGAAGACTGAAAACAAATGATGTTAAATGGCCCTATATCGCCCACCTGTGTACCAAAAAACCATTAGTGACGTTTAGAATGCCCATCGGTGCTTAAAGAAATAGACTGGGCTACATTGTGCTTCCATGCAGAGCTGGAACCGACCGCACATGGGTACTGGTAAACAGCTTATAGGTTCTAAGCCTGCCCAGGAAAAGTGATGCCAGTTGAACCGTCCATGCATATAAATCTTATTGGTTTCATTGGGCAGCAGGGCTTAAGATGTCTTTACATCTCAATGTCGGGTAAAAGTCCCACCAAACTGGAAGGACTGTCTCCAAAATGACCATCACTGTGTTGACAGGAACATTAAACCTCAAATCAATCAACAAAATTCCCACAAAATTGGAAGCAATGTCTCCAAAATGACGGGGAAGTTAAACCTCAAATCAATAAAAAATCTGGGCCCTGTGGTTTTAGAGAAGAAGATTTTTTTTCCATTTTAAGTCTATGGTAGCTAATGGGCCCATCGGCGTGGCCAATTTTGACCCAAGGCGCATGGTTGGCTGGATCTATTCATGTGGCCATTTCATGTTGCTTATTACTTAATATCTGAGCTCTGGGACTTATGGTTTGGGAGCAGAATATTTTTGAAGTTTTGTTTTTCATTATAAGTCTATGGGAGCTAATGGGCCCATGGGCGTGGCCAACTTTTACACCAGTGGCATTGTTGGCAGGATTTATGAAGGTGCCCTTGATGTTGCTACATGCTATATATTTAAGCTCTGGGCCCTGTGGTTTCAGGGAAGAAGAAGATTTTTGAAGTTTTTCCAAATGCAAGTCTATGGCAGCTAAAGAGCCCTGGAGTGTGGCAAATTTGGATCCCAGGGGCATGATTGGCAGGATTTATGTAGGTGACCGCTTTCCATTGCTACACGCTACATATCTAAGCCCTTGGCCCTGTGGTTTCAGAGAAGAAGATTTTTGAAGTTTTTCCCCTTGTAAGTCTATGGGAGCTAATAAGCCCCGGGGCGTGGTCGATTTTGGCCCCATTGGTATGGTTAGCAGGATTTTTTTATGTTACTATATACTAAATATCTATGCACTGTGTTTCATGATTTCAGAGAAGAAGATTTTTAAGCTTTTTTTCAATTAAAAGTTGACGGAGCTAAGGGGCCCCAGGGTGTGGCCAATTTGGACCCAAGGGGCATGATTGGCAGGGTTTATGTAGGTGATTACTTGACGTTGCTACAAGCTAAATATCTAAGCTCTGGGCCCTGTGGTTTCAGAGAAGAAGATTTTTGTTTTTAATTTTCCCATTGTAAGTCTATTTGTTGCCATGGCAACCAGAATTCCTATCCGATCGGCCGGAAAACCTTATGCAACCTTTCCCCCTACCTGATGATGCTTTTCTTGAAATTTTATCAACATTGGCCATTGGGTATTAGAGATATAATTATTTTAAATTGTTTACGGACGGACGCTGGGACGCACACATGCACGACGGACAAAATGTGATCACAAAAGCCCACCTTGTCACTACGTGACAGGTGAGCTAAAAAGTAATGACACTGTGATTATTTATTTATTTATTTATTTATTTACTTACCGCATAATTCTTACCATGATTCAGTCTATCTGGGACCTATAACACATCTTTCATGCATGAAAATGAAAATTTTAATTAGCTTCTTTGGACACGAGACTCAACTCTGCTCGTCTGCATGATTTATTTGTTTAAATTGAGGTTTTACGTCCCCGTCGACACTATTTAGGTCATTTTGGAGACGTTGCTTCCAATTTTATGGGGCTTAAACCCGACAATGATATGACATCTCAAACCTAACCGCCCAAGCAAATCAATAGGGTTTATATGCAGGGACGGTCCGACTCGCACCACTTTGCCTGTCCGACCTTCTAAACAGTTAGCTGAAATTGACAGCACACGAGTACTGGTAAACCGTTTAGAGGATCTAAGTCTGCCCACTGCAGGCAAAGCGGTGCGAGTCAAACCGTCCATGCTTATAAACCCTAGTTGTTTCATTGGGCGACAGCGCCCCCGCCCATCGGGGCTTGAAGAAATAGACGGGCTGCATGATGCTTCCACGCAGAGCTGAAACCGACCGCACACGGGTACTGGTAAACCGCTTAGAGTATCTAAGCCTGCCCATACAAAGCGGACCGTCCATGCTTATAAACCCTATTGGTTTCATTAGGCGACAGGGCTTGAGAGGTCATTGCATCTCATTGTCGGGTAAAAGTCCCACAAAATTGGAAGCGACGTCTCCAAAATGACCTATACAGTGTTGACGGGGACGTTAAACCTCAAATCAAACAAAATCATTGGACGACGGGGCTTGAGATGTCATTTCATCTCAATGTCGAGTAAAAGTCGCACAAAATTGGAAGCAACGTCTCCAAAACTGACCTATACAGTGTTGCCTCAAATCAAACAAACAAAACAGTTTACCAGTACTCATATACGGTCAGTTTCAGTTCTGCCTCGAAGCACCGTGCAAACCAGTCTATTTATCCAAGCCCGAATGGACGGGGGCCCTCGTCTGCATGAAGGCGCTTGCAGTCTACGAGCATTCACAGAGAGCACAGAAAAGACTTTGATCAGCTCTACCCACTTGACAAAATTTACAATAAGACATGTGCGATCAACGAGGACTCAGATCAGACTACCCTCATGAGCAGTCTGATCGGAGTTCTCATTGATCGTATGAGCCTTCTACAGCCTACGGGCTATGCAAAGTGAGCTTAGCACATTTTATGTTGGCATATTGTAAAGCTGGCGCTAAATTGAGACGATATCAATGCCGTGACGTTGCCACGTTAATCTGAAAACATGCATTTTCTAGCTCTTTAACAAAGACGGTGACCCCACAGATCAGCTCTAGCAGTGATTTATTTGAATGATATATCACTGTTTGGAGGTCAGTTGCAAAGAAGATCAAATCACGTGTCTACTTGCAGCTGACCGACAAACAGGGATACATCACTCAATAAATTGATCTTATTTCGATTCTAACAAACTAAAAGTCGACGAAAATGCTATTGATTCAGATTCTCCCTATCTTTCGCCATTGTTCGAGGGATTCTATCAATATGACTGACTGTATCATACGTGTTTACCTGTTTTCATAACACAACTGTTACAAGAAAATGACGTTACACCATCTATTTACGTCAAGGTAACAGTGAATGACGTCATGAAACGGGATAAAAAAGGCGGCCCTTCGCGTCGCGCTCCTCAGCGCAGTGATTTATCACTCAATATATCACTTTATTAATTGACTATCCTGTATTGTTGGTGATCATCCGTATTAACACTGAGGTCAAAAATCAATAAACATGTTTTTTAATGGTGTGAACTAATAAAATTGTCATTAATCAAGTAATTTCGTATTCAGTTCCAGGCCAATACAGCAGACCTCGGACCTGTTACTAGGCCAATACAAAATTACTTGATTAATAACATTATTATATTTGTCTATTGGCCATATAGGCGACCAGAGTTAGAACAAAATTCGTAAGACTTTTGTGTTGTCAAAATACCATTTACTTTTAACCGTCAGGACTTGTTTCATTGCACAAAACTGCATTTTTTTTTCTTTCTTGGCGGGAAATATAAATTTTGCATAAAAAAAGAATCTCCATCTCTCAATTCTAAAAATAAAACTGAATTCGGCTAAGCAGCAAGGTGTGGCAATAATGCAATAACATTTCACTGGTACATTTATGTGAGCAGACTGAAGTACAGAATTTGTGAAAATGTACACGACGCTGCGATATTTCAGAAGTTAGGTCGGTAACCCGCATTTTTTATTTTTAATTTCCGTCAATCAGATCTTGAAGTTTCATTGTATATAGAATCAGGAGCATATAATTTCACTATGCTCCTGATACAATTTCATTTCTTTTTCCTTCTTCATGTAGTCGGGTTCTCCTCTTATCTGTTTTAGCAACCACAGTATCTTATACTCTGCTATTTTTGCTGAGAAAAAGAAAATGCGAGTAGATCTAAACCGACATTTTTCATAAAAAGTACCATTGTTTTAAACGATTATTATTCATTATTTTATGATTACGATTACGTTAACAAAGGGCAACGTTAGTTTAGACTGAACAACTGGATGTTATAAAAAATTTCATTCTCAACTCAGCTGAGCATGAAATTTATAATGCTCATAAATATTAAAATAAAAAAGATAGGGACACTTTTCTTGCGCAGATCAACACAGAATGTCATTTATCCCGCTCATAAATTTTAAAATGGCAACTTTTGTTGGCATTTTAAAATTTATGAACAGGATAAATTTCATGCTCAAGTGAGGTGAGCATGAAAAAAGTTTTATAACCTTGAGGCCTGGCTCCAGTATGCTTTGTTCAAATTTTGGCGCGAAATTATCTAACTACACAGCAAACGTTGCTTATACCTTGACGTCAGTTGACCGAGAGAGACTGGCGCGTTAATGAGAGCCTTAACTAAATATCTTAAATGAGAGCCTTAACTAAATATCTTAAACAGTAATTAAAAGAACCAGGAAAATGGGAGCAGGTAAGATTTACTTTCATTCTTCAGCTGAATAACGAAACACACTGTCGTATTGAATACGTTTTAATGCTCCCATCGCTAGATTAACAGGATTACGGTAATTGTGCCAAATGGAATATGGGCCCTTGGCATATTGTCCACCATCTTTAAAAGGGATGCAACTCATGTCCCTTGGTCAGGTGGCTCAGTCGAATGCACGTCTGACTGGTTCAGAAGGAAAGCCCCAGATGCGAGCCCCCGTCTGGCAATGTTCTTGCTTGGATATTGATCACGAAATATTTTCTATGGTCATTGATTCATGCACAGACATCTGATGTTTCATTTGCAACAAAACGGAACCTTGAAAAATTGATAAAAACTCGAATATTCAAGTTCTCTCACGATATTTCGGTGTTATGTAGCTCGCATTTTAGCATGGAATAAGATATGTTGGATGCACCTTGTCTGTCACCGATCACTAGATTTGTGTATGCTGCGAATTTCTCCCACCACTGCAGGACTGTCCACACAGTTTACCGCCGGCGTTGTTGTTCTTGTTGTTTTGGAGCTAAACGGCCCATGCAATAAAACCTAATGTTAAGGTCATATCGAGTCGACCCGTTTGCGATTCCTAGATCTATCTATGGCCGTCATAGAGTTAGACAGGCTTACATATAAGCGGTTAACCAGTACAGTACACATTCTTTCGCTAGAACTTGAATCAACGGACGGCTCCTACTGTTACTGCGATTGGTCACATTTTATCATTACCGACATGTCTACATTGCATACACTCCAGATTTGCAAGATGAAATCCTACACAGTAATCATGTATTACTGTAAAAATCTTTTATCAGCATATGGGGATTCTCTTTGCACTTGGGGTGTCCAGGTATTGTTTCGATCCCAAAGACGGTGCACTTTGTGGCATCCATGCCGGTGGGACAAGTTCGGACACTGAAATTTTATCACCGCTGCCAGGGGTCAAATTCTGGATCTTTAGCATCAGAGGCAAGTGCACTAACCACTGGGCTACCACGCTATGTTTGCAGTAAAAATAAGAAAAATATCACGGATTTTCATCAGACTAGTATCAATTTTTAGGTCAATTTTGTGCCGGTCAGTTTACTATCCACACGTTTCCCGATTCTACAATAAACAGAAAAAAGCTTTTCATAATCTGATTGCTGAATGATTTCAAAATGTAAGTTTGTGTCGTAGGCGAAAAACGACAGATGGACACAGAGAAATATGATATAAGAAAAACTGTTAAACAGAATCTAATATCTTCGGTGTCTCTCACAAAAGCAAGGAAATCAGAATCCCATGGGCTACGCGAACAACAACTACATGTACATAACAAAAATAAATAAATAACCCACTTTCGGATTTCGACTATGAAAGTACAAAATGTACTAAATGTCCGACAACATGAAAATTGACTAAGAAAGCATTTTTAGTGTTAATAATCAATCAATGATAAATAAAAAGACAAATTTAACGTTAACCTATGTTAAAAATGTTCACCTTTGGAAATAAGCATTGCAATATATGGATCCGAATATACCGGCATCCTTAGATGTCCGCCAGCATGACACAATCTTAGTTTCTCGGGAAGATGTCCGAAACGGTGGGGAATGATCAATTGTGACATTTTAAGTGAAAAGTTCGCTTTTTTTCTCGGAAATATTCGAAATTTAACTTCATTTTTTTTCTTGTCGGACACTTAGGGATGACCCATGCATCCCTAAGTGTCCGCCATCCCTAAATGTCCGACAAAATGAAAATTGACTAAGAAAGCATTTTTATTGTTAATAATCAATCAATGATAAATAAAAAGACAAATTCAACGTTAAACCTATGTTAAAAATGTTCACCTTTGGAAATAAGCATTGCAATATATGGATCCGAATATGTCCGCAATCTCTAGATGTCCACCAGCATGACAAGTAACTTGGAAAATAGTTCTTACCGCTAATAATGAATAATGTGTTATAAAGAAAAAGGTGAAGTAATTAAACCTATGCTAAAAAAGAATACCTTCGGAAATAAGCATCTTGATAAGGGATCCCAATATGGTCATCCCTAAGTGTCCGCCATCCCTAAATGTCCAACAACGTAAAAATTGGACGAGAACGCATGTTTTTTTGTTTATTAATTTTCAAATAATATTAAATAAAAAGACGTTAAATCCATGTTAAAAATTTTCACCTTCCGAAATAAGCATTAGAATATATGGATTCGAGTATGTCCGCAATCTCTAGAAGTCCGTCAGCATGACAAGTAACTAAGATCCTTTTTTTTTTTTCTTCTTCTTTTTTTTTCGCTAATTATCAATTATGATTATAAAAAAAAATAGACATCAGAGTGGTTGGCAAATCCCCCGACCAAAAGGCAATATTGCCTTCAGAAATTTTTTTCACAAATAGAAAGCGCATTACACACATTCTCAACCATGTGAACAATTATGCCAAGTATTGTCAATAGATCTTGAAGGGTTTTGGAGTTATGGTGATCACGAGATAGTCTTAGTATTTTATTGGAAGGGGATATAACTCTAAAAACATGGTACCAAGAGTTGTGGTCCTTGCGCATGACACGCCATCTCAACCTTGTCTACAATTATGCCAACTATCATAAATATACCTTGCAGGGTATAGGAGTTATGGCGATCACAAGCTAGTCATTCTATTTTATTGAAAGGGAAGATAACTCAAAAACCATTCTTACGCATGACACGCCGTCTCAACCTTGTGTACAAGTATGCCAAGTATCACCAATATATCTCAAAGGGTATTTAAGTTATGGCCATCACAAGATTGCGTATACGGACGGACGCCAGGCTGATCGCTTTATCCCCCGAACCTTTTCGGTCGAGGGATAAAGACAAAAATATGTTATACCTGTGCTAAAAACTTTACCTTAAATTACACAACGCCTACTTAAACATATTAAAAAATTTACCTGAAACAAAAAAAAAATGAAAAATTTCTGTTGAAAAAAAAAAGGATTTGTTTTTATTTCTGCTCTAAACAGATGTCGCGGGCACTTGTTCGAAACGCCTCGCCGAGACTGTACTAACTAGTAGCAACGATCTATGTCGTAGAGCAGGAGTTAAGAAAATAATGTATAACCCAGCGAACCCCACTTTTACTTTTTTAAATGTGGGGTTTAAGGGTAAAAATTTTAGGCGTGTTTTATGTGATGGAAAATAAGCATCTTAATAGCGGGTCCCAATTAATATGGTCACCCAAAATGTCTGCCAACCCAAAATGTCTGACAACATTAAAAAAAAAATGAGAAACATTTGTGAGATGCCAAGTTCTGCAACGGAAAACCATGTGGTTTTTCTCCAGGTACTCCGGTTTTCACCAATCTCTGATTAACGATCGGCTCGATATGAGTGAAATAATCTTGAATGGGCCGAAAAACCCAAAACCAAAGAAAAAAATCTTTTTATCGTTAACAATCATAACACATACGATATAAGAGCCGGCGCATGACAAACTCTACAATTAGACCGGTGCGACCAAATCAACCTGTGCAATCATCCTCGATTACAATAGGGAGTTACAATGGGATGCGCATGCTGATCTGAATCTTCGCTGGTCGTTTAAGACTTCCTATTAGGTTTCGTCATGCGCTGGCTCATATGTAATAGACGAAATAACGTTACCATTTTATTATATGAGCCCGCGCATGAAAAAGTCTACAAGAAGGTTTGAGCGACCAGCGAAGACTCAGAACAGACCCTTTTTTAGGGTTTACTGCATCTTCCACGTTCAAGAGACACAACTGATGTCCGAAGAGAGTCATAAGTAAACAACTGTTGGGCTTGGCAGACAGTGTAGACCCAGATCAGACGCCGAAGAACGCGTAGTCTTATCAGGGTGTATACTGTTTGCATAAGATGGAAGATTTTAATGATTATATAAAATAGTCCGACCCATTTCCCATCCTGCACTCAAAGACAATCGGACAAACACTCTTGTTTTGCAGACACCAACTTTTGCAGTGTTATATCAACGTTGGAGTAAAGTTAAAATTTTACAACCAAACTGGTCTGTGATCCTTACATGTAGATCGCACAAAATTAAGGGTGTATGTTATTTGTAGGTAGCATGAAAACTTATATTGTGAAAGACAATGTTCACTTGCATGCTATTCTTCACCTATTTGTATGCACGCTGAACTGTATATGCCTTTCATGCTGTTCTTCATCTATTTGTATGCACGCTGAACTGTATATGCCTTTCATGCTGAAACTGACCGCGCACTAGTACAGGTAAACCTGATGAGTTTGTGTTTAACGACGCGGCAACCCTATATGTGGGTCATAAGCGTCAAACTAAACCGCTTGGAGGGTTTCCGCCTGCAAAGGCAAAGCGGCTCGAGTCGTACCGTCTATGCTGATTTACCCTATTGGTATAATTGGACTACAGGGCTTGAGAAGTCATTTCATTTCATCTTCGGTGGGAAGCCCTACAAAATCGCAAGTAACGTTTCCAAAAATGACCAAAACCTGTTGACGAGGACGTTAACCTTTAACTTGCTGAATACTCAATTAAGCCACACCCATTTCTGACTTTGAACCAATCAGATTACTTGATGCAATTTATTTCTACATATTCATAAACTGAATGTCAAACAGTGTAGACCCTGATCAGATGGCTTCTGGATCTATACTGTTTGCAAAGAAAGGGCTTGTCGCCAACAGCAGGCTAAAGGTTAAACCTCAAATCAAATACATACCCCACCTAAGTCTCGTATCCATTATTCAATCTTGGTCATCCCTAAGTGTCCGACAAGAAAAAAATGAAGTTAAATTTCGAATATTTTCGAGAAAAAAAAAGCGAAGTTTTCACTTAAAATGTCACAATTGATCATTCTCCACCGTTTCGAACATTTTCCCGAGAAACTAAGATTGTGTCATGCTGGCGGACATCTAAGGATGCCGGTATAACGTTGAATTTGTCTTTTTATTTATCATTGATTGATTATTAACAATAAAAACGCTTTCTTAGTCAATTTTCATGTTGACGGACATTAAGGGATGGCGGACACTTAGGGATGCATGGGTCATCCCTAAGTGTCCGACAAGAAAAAAAAATGAAGTTAAATTTCGAATATTTTCGAGAAAAAAAAGCGAAGTTTTCACTTAAAATGGCACATTTGATCAGTCTCCACCGTTTCGGACATCTTCCCGAGAAAATAAGATCTTGTCATGCTGGCGGACATCTAAGGATGACGGTATATTCGGATCCATATATTGCAATGCTTATTTCCAAAGGTGAACATTTTTAACATAGGTTTAACGTTAAATTTGTATTTTTATTTATCATTGATTGATTATTAACAATAAAAATGCTTTCTTAGTCAATTTTCATGTTGTCGGACATTTAGGGATGGCGGACACTTAGGGATGCATGGGGCACCCCGAAATGTCCGACAAGAAAAAAATTGAAGTTAAATTTCGAATATTTCCAAAAAAATTTTTTTCGAAATTTTCCCTTAAAATGTCATAATTGAACATTCCCCACCGTTTCCAACAATTTTGCGAGAAATTAAAATTTGTCGGACACTTAGGGATGTCGGACGTTTAGGGATGCAACATTCGTATATTTTCGCATAGATCAATACATAAAACCCAGGCGTCTGTCAATAGCATTTTTATCGAGTTTCTGCTATTGCCAGACGTCTTGCAATAGCACTTTTACCGAGTTTCTGCTATTGCCAGACGTCTGGCAATAGACACTCCGTACCTTTTAAACCGTGCATGCCAGGTTTTTGAAATTTCATACATGGATTTCTTATGAAAAAATAGTTGGCCCATTTTTCTTCTGATCAGGGTTATGCCCCTTTATTGAGTTATGCCCCTTTGCAAATAATTGCAATGAAATCTTGTAAGCAAGATATTTCAAAAACTATGTATGTTTTTATATTGAAACTTAATCTGCTGATAGAAGATGGTGAGTAGATGATCTGATTAACTTTTGAAAAAAATCTGAAAACCCTTTGAAAATTTGGGCATTTTAAGCTTGTAAGAAAGGTATATCAAAGACCGTTATAGCTTTCGCCTTGAAACTTTAAAGATTGATAGGAGATGAGGAGTAGATGAACTGAGTAACATTTGAAGAAAATCTAAAAATTCTTTCCAGGGCTAAAGCCCCTTTGAAAATTTGGATATTATTAGTTTGTAAGCAGGGTATCCCGAAAACTGGATGAGCTGTCGCCTTAAAACTTAACTGATTGATAGAGGATGATGACTAGGTTAGAACTGATTAAAAAAAACTGAAAATTTTCTTGAGTTATGTTTCTTTGAAAATTTGGGCATTTTAAGCTTGCAAGCAAGGTATATCAAAACCGTTTAATCTATTGCATTGAAACATTATAGAGTGATAGAGGATGATGAGTAGATGAACAGCTTAACTTTTGAAAAAAAAAATCTATATTTTTTTCTTGAGTTATGGCCCTTTGAAAATGTGGAAAAAAAATCTGGACATTGTTTTGAGTTATGGCCCTTTGATTGGGCCTTTTAACTTTTTAAGCGAAATATCACTAAAACTATGCGAGATATTGTCTTGAAACTTAAAAGGCTGATAGAGGGTAATGAATAGATGACCTTATTAACTTTTGAAGAAAAAGAGGTAATTATAACGATTCCTGATCATTGCCTTCACTTCTACACTCCTCAAAACAATTGAAGGAGCAAACACATTTTTCCTCATAGTACAAAGATGTTGGATAATGCTGATGAAACAACGATTCAGAAAGATGAATATCTTTATCTGCAACATGTTAATGGCAAACATTGGCAACCAGTTCACAAATCACGGCATGTAACTTGTTAAGGAAGAATTTGCATAAATGTTTGAGATTCGCAGACTATTTCAAATGTCATAGACATGCGCAAATCAGTCACTTTTTCCTGTCAGTAATGTGTATGACCACCTCGAGCAGCACAACACTCCTGGCCTCGCCGAGGCATGCTACGAACCAAATTTTGAACAGTTTTTAAAGCTAGTGTTTTCCACTCCTGTCGGAGGATGCTTGTGAGCTCTTAATTGAATAGTCATTGGTGGGTGATCGCCCTGTGAGATACGTCTGTAAAGAATGTCCCGCACATGTTCTTTTGGGTTTAAGTCAGGAGAACGTGCCGGCCAGTCCATCACGATTAAGTAAATCCATGCACATTCTAGCAATATGGGGGCGCGCATTATCCTGCATCAGAATGACAATTGTCAACGATTGCCCCAGCGAAAGGCCTCACAATAGGATCTTGAACTTCATCTCGATACCGTAATGCAGTAAATGTACCTCCTTTTATCACGTACATGTCCGTTCGGCCTTCATAAGAAATTCTACCCCATACCATCACCGACCCCTCCATATATGTCTGTTTCCACAATGTTGCAGTCCTCGTATAGTTCTCCGGGTCGTCTCCAGACTCGAACACGTCGATCACATGCACTCAGGTGAAATCTGATTTCATCGGTGAACAGAACTGTACACCAGTCTTGCAATCGCCAGTTCTGATGTTCTTGGGTAATCTCATATCACCGTGCACGATGCTGCCTAGTGAGAATAGGGCCTATTGCCGGACGTCTGGCCCTCAGATCACCTTCATGTAACCTGTTACGTATTGTTTGATCGGATATCCTTTGATCAAATGCATGCTGGAAATCGATTTGTAGCCTTCTGGCCGTGTACTGCCGATTTCGTAGCGCTAGATTTCGAAGATATTGATCTTCCCTTTGTGACGTTATGCGGTGTCGACCTTGCCCTTCTCGTCTAGTAAACTCTCCCGTCTCCTGGTAGCGTCTCCATAGCCTGGCAACAACACTTCTCGATACATCAAAGCGTTCAGCAACAATCCTTTGGGTGTACGTACCGCCGATATAAAAACGTCCAGTGTATGGACAGATTGTGTAAGACATGCTCACTGAATCAGGTAGAAGATAAAAAAAAAAAAAAAAAAAAAAAAAAATTATTTTTTTATTACGAAAACACGCCTATACAAATACATTGCAAACATTACCGCCAAAAAACGAAAATTTTAAGATAAAAAATTGTGATATTTTTCTTATTTGTGCTCAAAATATAGATTGTGGGTACTCGTTAGAACCGCCTCGATGAGGCGGCTCTAACGAGTACACAAAATCTATATTATGAGCAGAAATAAGAAAAATAAGGTTTACCCCCTGTAAACCCCAGTTTTTACTATATAACAGTTGGGTTAAAGGGGGTCAAGTTATATAGGCGTGTTTTCGTGATAGCTGTAACAAATACAGTTCATGGGGAAAAGAATTGTTCGCTAAAATCTCTGACTTATGCAGAAATTTTTCGACGTTATCACAGGACTTTCAGTTCTTCTGGTTAAGGAATAACGAATGTGTGAAAGTACTTACATTGTTTTCAAAGTATATATATATGACTATTTTCAACTTAGAAATATGTAAAACACATTTAATTTCAAGTACGGTTGGTGTTAAAAACAAGTATATTATACAAGATATCTCTGTCCAACATATCACCAAAGACCGATGATTATACGCATTCACCATATTTGCATTATTTGCTGGATCCCAGCTTGCACATTGTCAATAATGGAAAAACAGGTAACCAGACCCCCTGACCTTTCAAGGTCAGGGGGTCTGGTTGCCTGTTTTTCCAACACTGCTAACATTCAGGCTAGGAACCAGCAGATAATGCAAATAAGGTGAATACTAGGAGTTGTATTCTCTGCCTTTATTCAAATCAGTTTCATGTCGTTTATCGCTCATTTTATCACGCTTATTTCAACTCATTGCAAATATGTTTTGTTATGTTTATTGGGTTATGCTGTTATATATGCCAGTAATGGCCCTTGGTTGGATTAAATAAAAGTTTTGTATTGTATTTGTGTATCGTTTGTTGTGAGTGAGTGAGTGTTTCAGTTTTACGTCCCACCAACAGCTAAGGTCATACGGAGACGGGACCTCGGTTTAAAGACTCATCCGAAAGTCTGGAGAAGCCCGGGATCGAACCTGCGATCCCTGGTTTACAAGGCGAGTAGCGTAACCACTCGACCACGGAGGCTTCTCGTTTGTTGTGGATAACGACGTCTAATAACTATTTCCTGTATGTCCCATGACGACGCTGATAGTAAATATCAGCGTCGTATAGAAATGGCAGTATAAAAATGGCATTGTTTCCTTTCTGTCAGGGCCGTTGATGGCACTGATACTTCATTTACATTTAACTTCACCACAGCTGGTGTCAAGGGAATGTGTGTCGGCTGTAAAAGTATCCCTGCCCTTCATCATAGTTTGGCCTTAATATATTATTTTAGGGTCACTGATGAGGCCTAATTGGCCGAAACTAGCTAGTCACCCCCCAAAAAATCTTGTACACTCCATGGTTTTCAGTTCATATTTTTCACTATCACCCTCACAGGAATGTAATATTTATTTTATTATACCGACGATAGGTAAAAGTTAAGGTAGGATTCTAATGAAAAAGACAGGACAGCTCACGTGCAACTTTTGTCGTCTATCGGATAACGTCGGCTTTCTACGTAAGCGACGTTAGCTGGTGGGGCAGAAAGTCAGAAGTTCAAACGTCTATAACTTCGTTATTTCTAAATGAAACCCTAAAGTGTGGGTATGCGTTTTCTTGTTTAAATCAAAAGGAACATTTCGGTACCAAAATTTCTCGACTTTGTTACAAGTTTTGGTTAAGCCTCTTTTTCTCCAGCTTTCCTGTAGAACCGAACCGTACGCGCACCAAATTCCGCGCATGTGATAGTCGAGATAATCGCAGGGTGACAGTGTGTAAATATTACATTCCTGAGAGGGTGATAGTGAAAAATGCCACCCTGAGGAATATGTATATCAACCGAGACACAACCGAGGTTGATATTCATATTTCGAAGGGTGACATTTTTCACTATCACCCTCTCAGGAATGTAATATTTATTTTATCATACCGAACAAAACTAATAGTTTTGGTAAGGTGTTTTAATGAAAAATAGAGGACAGCTCACAAGTGACTTTTGACGTCATAGCTGGCCATCCAAACCACGAAAAAATACTTCTGAAGGCAAAATTGAGTAGAGTTTGGCATCCATGCTAATAGTGTTCTTTAGTGTGATGCAAAAGTGAAAGGGGTGGATACCACTTCTGAAAATGCCCCTGAGCCTCAGAATTAGGTCAAAGGTCAAATGAGTGCAAAAATACAATAAAATTTGTACATGCTGGTATTTGTACCCTCTCTCTATCTAAGCAGACTAAATAAAGTTACTTAAAACACCAGCAATGTACTTAGAACATATTGTTTATGCATCATATGTGAGAAAAGAAGTTGTATCAAAGATTTGGCCAGGGTCAGAGGTCATTTAAGTACACATTTTCTTTAAATATGCATCAATATTTATTGTACAAAGAGTTATCTAGTATGTCAACTGAAACAAAGCCAAACATGTTGCCATTTGCTTATCTAGGAAGCATAAAACCAACACATTATACAAACAGCATAATGGCCAACCTAATCGGCCTTAGGTCAAAGGTCATTTAAGTACATATTTGGCAAAATATGTTTATTTCGCAAAATACGTTGTTTATTCGCATACCATCGCTTATTATAAGTAGCATTCCAAATCGTCTTCTGAGTTCTTACTAAACGTCACAATGATATATCAAGGACATAGTATATGATGAAGATATATCTAATAATAACACAAGTGGTCACGTGCAGCTACTGTAAAACACTTATACTTGGCGGTTATTTTATTTTGGCGCTATTTGCAGTCAAGGAAAAAAACGCCAAAACAAAAATCCGCCAATAAAGCTCAAACAGTGCAAGAGAAGAAACTTTATTCTACACATCACAATTATAATGTGTCAATAGGTCATAGGCATCATCGGTGACAATAGAAAAAGTGTATTTACTTCTTAAGAAGTCAAAATAAAGAAAGACAATGTTCATAAGACAGCTCAAAAATCTTTTCAAGACATCTTACACGGCTTTGGAGATTCGACCGATTTTTTTTTTCGAAAATCCGCCAAAATATAAATCCGCGAAAAGGTTTGTAAACTCGTAAAAAGTGCCAAAATTTGCTGCCGCTTAATGTAAGTGTTTAACGGTATTCAAAGTTTGTATTTTACAAGATGCCACTTCATTTTAAGAGCCGTTTAGATCACTACAATGTAAAGGGTAACAGCTAATATGTATTCGCATTTGCGCCCATATGATTTAATGATTTTACTTCAACATTGACAAGTCTATGCAATGCAAACCACTGACATAGGGGTTTCTCCGATATCACTGATACGAGCTTTCTTCCGCATAATCTGAAATGATAGACATAGTCATATATAAATAAAAGCCAGTTTAGCTTCATATCTCGACTTCTAGATATTTGGGCGGTTTATTAGATATTAACAATACCTATTTCGATGGTTTGATCAGTCAGGTTTATGTAGTATGACCCATCTTCCTTCTTATGAATGTTTTCATTGCTCTTAAAGGAACTCATTTTTGATTTTTATTTACCCACAGAACTTCAGTTGAATAAAGCAAATTCGTCTGATACCGAGGCACCGTTTCTAGATTTATATCCGTCTAATGTAGATGGGTTTGTTTCCTAGAAAATTTATGATAAACGCGATGATTTTGACTTTGAGATTGTAAATTTTCCTTTGTTGGATGGTGATGTTCCTCGTGTGGCATCCTATGGCGTTTATATTTCGCAATTAATTCGATTTGCCAGAGTGTCTAGTCATGTAACTTACTTCAACACTCGAAATAAATTGTTAACTGCTTAACTTCTTAATCAGGGTTATCGGTATGATAAACTACGCAAAGCCTTTTCGAAATTTTAAAGACGTCATTCCGATTTAATTTCAAAATTCAATGTTGGACTTAAATCTCTTCTGCAACAAGGTCTATTGGAACCCAAATTTTATGGTGACTTAGTATTTAAATTCAGAAACATATATATATAATTGCAACGACTTCAGCACCCAATTTCGTAAAATCATTCTTCGATATAAAAAGATTGGAAACAACATAAATATTATACGACCGACTGCATGCATGGTAGTTAACCCCATCAGAGTTGACAACTTTGCTTCCTTCTTTAATTGCACGCCGCTGGGTCAGGCCTTAGATTCTATGACGGTCCCAGCGTACAGGCTTACTGAGAATTAGAGAAAGTTAGTTTTATGTAATATTGGTTGGAGCCTGATGCTCTGTTTCTGGTCGGGCCGCTCGGAGTATAATTTTTTGTTTTCTTTTACTCCAACATTTTAGTGGTTTCTTGCTGTACAGTCCTCACCGTTATTTCATCTATGTGGTTGTTTTGATTTTTGTGTTCTCGAAGATGATGCACGGATGAGTTAGGAGGCTTTCATACGGACTGAACAAATTATTTGTCTAAATCGCGACGGAAGTAAGGGCGAAGATTGCAGCTGCATAAAATCGATTTAAGCCCCCCTCCCCACAATCCCCCAGCCCCCCAGTGGAATTCGCTTCACTGACCGTTCCAATGTCGTTCGTCTGTCGCGGTTTATTTTTGTAGTGGTTTGTCTTTGAGTGTGTGTATCGCTTATATAATTTTGTTTTGATAGCCAATTGGCCATTTTGTGGGAAAGTAACTGTCCTTTTGTCTTTCCGCTGTTGATGTTTCCATTAGGGTATTTCATTTTTCTGTTTCTTTCCCATTGATGTCGCCATTGATGGGAGCTGTGGGTTAATTGTATCGATTCAGGCCTGATCATTGCCTCCACTTCTACTTTATAACAGAAGTCAATAACTGTCTGACAGCCATCTTGGATGCCAACTTATCGATTTAAATCTGTCTTTGACAATCAAATACACATAACAAAATTGTTTTTTTTTTTATTTTTTTATAATAAATACTTGTCAGCAACACATCCTTGTGCTAAATATGACAAAATTTGATAAGAAAACATCCATTTATAACGAGTTTTGTACTTAAATAACCCCTGACCTATAAGACTGACATGCCTCTTCCGAGCCTCAGACGCATTTCAAGACGTGGCATCTAACCCTATGATTGTTGGCACACATCAAGGATTACATTTAGCATGGGTGCCATACTCTACTCAATTTTGTCATCAAAAGTAAAAATATCAATCTTTTTTTTGCACCTGCTTAGTCACGCATAAAGGATGTTTTTTATGTGTTGTTAATTGGTTTATCTATAATTGCCAGTTATCCGGGATACGACATCTTAATTTAGGGGATACTGTTAAAGTTTGATTTACAATTGTTTTATACAAAGAAAGTGTTAAAATCGGTCCTGCTCATAATAGAGTAACTGATTAGTTGAAAATATCTAATGCTCGTACGGATTATGAATTGGAGATATTCATTTTTTTTAGGGTGGGGGTGTGGATATTTACCTCAAAATTACTGGCTTCCATATGGGTGACTGGACCAGAGCAACGCCCTGTCAACGTCTATACAACGTCTCGACGTTGCAGCGATGTTCATACGACGTTAGATATACGCTGAGTGCCCGCTGGGGTATGAATTATGAACAGGCAGTGATAGCCAGAATGTACTAAAGAATGTGGTCACCATCATCGTTGTCAACAGCATTATGAAGGACCAAAGGCTTTTATCTAAAATACTTGTCACGCTTATTATGTAAATGCACTGTTTCCCACAAAAATAAACAGTCGAATTTCGATGGCTCGAATCCCATTTCGGACCACAAATATTTGTTCGTGACAGCGGTAGTTCGGGCCACGAAGGATTGCACTTGGTTTTGTACCAGGGTATATTGGAGGTAACTGTGGATATCTTTTCGGTGTTCTTTGACATGGATCTATGTTATGTGTGTTCATTAGAAGCGTTTCTGGTGAGTAAATACAGCAAGCATTTGCAAGATAAAGGAGGAAAGTCTTCCCTTTTTCATATTTGAAGAGATCCTCTGCGGGCCTGGGAGCGGGTTCGACACATCTGTGGTGGTCGAGCCATCGGAGTTCGAGCCATTGAAAATCTACTGCAGCTAGCAGTTGTACAGGTATATAAAGTATCAAAACAAACTATTTATATTTATTTCTACTCTTTTGGACTGGTCACTTTTTAAACAATGGCCTAACTGTCCCGATAATACCGATAAAATTATTATCTACACTGAGAATCTGCCAGTGCCACGGTGCAGTCAATCTCACCCCCCCCCCCCCCCCCCCCCCCCACGAATCAAATTTCATTTCATGACAAATAAAGCTTAATGTGTAACGGATCATATCCAATATATCCCTGTACAAGTGCTACCGCCATATGCACAAATGCATAAGTATGTGTTTCTTCTTGATTCTCTTGTTGTTTACCATGTAAACCTGAGAGTACAAATAAACTTGTAAAACCATTTTATATCGCCTTTTCTGTTTTAGAAATGGCACAGTGTAGTATTGCGTCTATGTTGTAAAAGACAAATCCTGATAAAACCGGCCTGGCAACCCGGTTCAGTCAGCTGGGGGGTGTGGTGGGGGGGGGGTGGAGGGGTACTGACTAATAAAACCTGTTGTCAGACAGGCTAGCTGAACGGAAGTCGCGATTTGATTTAGTTGCGCAAAGACAATGTTTTAGACCCATATCAGAAACAAAGTCACAAAGAAAGAATCCAATCAATATCGGGGATCATCAATGATTCAAATCTGTAACATTAGTATCTCTTTTTATTCCATTTAACCCATATCCATGTAAACAAGCAGATTTTCTAATTAAATACACGTAACAAATGTATTTTTTTAATATTTTGATAATAAATACTGGTCATCAACACATTCTTATGCTAAATATGACAAAATTTGATTATAAAACATCCATTTTTCAAGAGTTTTGCACTTAAACGACCCCTGACCTATAAGACTGACATACTTTGAGGGTACATTTAAAATATTTTTCCATTGTTCACTGCACCTGAATAGTTTATGGTGATTTTAAGCATATATTTTCCCCAAATATGTGTTAAAAGAGAGTTATAAGTAGTTTCATGTTTATTTTGCACTCATTTGACCTTTGACCTACTTCTAAGCCTCAGACCCATTTCCAGACGTGGCATCCACCCCTATGATTGTTGACACACATCAAGGATTACAATTAGCATGGGTGCAATACTCTACTCAATTTTGCCATCAAAAGTAAAAATATTAATATTTTTGGGATTGGATGGCCAATTAACATGACGTTCCAAATTATCAGATAACATCGGCTTTCTACATAAGCGACGTTAGGTGGTGAATAGAAATTCAGAAGTTCATACGCTTATCACTCCGTTATTTCTGAACAAAACCCTAAAGTATGGGTATGCTTTTTCTTAATTAAATCAAAAGAAACATTATGTTACCAAAATTCCTCGACTTTGTTAAAATTTCGGTTTATACTCATTTTCGCCAGCTTGACAGAAGAACCGAACCGTACGCGCACCCAATCTCGCGCATGTGACAGTTGAAATTATCGCAGGGTGATGGTATATAAATATTATATTCATGAGAGGGTGATAGTGAAAAATGTCACCCTGAGGAATATGAATATCAACCGAGGCGCAAACTAATAATTGGTAAGAGTTTTTTAACGAAAATTACAGGACAGGTCACAAGCGACTTTTGACGCTATGACGTTCCAAATTATCGGATAACGTCGACTTTCTACATAAGCGACGTTAGGTGGTGGAACGGAAATTCAGAAGTTCAAAAGCTTATCACTCCATTCTCTCTCTCTCTCTCTCTCTCTCTCTCTCTCTCTCTCTCTCTCTCTCTCTCTCTCTCTCTCTCTCAGCGTATCAACAATTAGCGAGCGTAGATAAATGTAAATTACAGGTTTTCGTTAAATAACTTCACGTCAATCGACATGTAGCGTGTCAACAACGTCGGGTCAACATCAAACCACCACCAAAGAGATGCACTGAATTTGACTTTGCAACATCGATTTTGAAGGAAACAACAGCATTATTGCTGATTTTCATCCGGTTAGAATCGAAAAAGATCAGCTCTAGTTTGTGGTTTGTTGAGTAATAAATCACAGTTTGTCGCCCAGTTGTATGTGGGGAGGCGACTCACGAGCGCAATCTTCTTCTCTGGTGAAGGAGTTACAATAAAAGTGGGTGAAAACGGGCAAAAACATCGCCGGAAAGTACTAAAAAGACTTCAACACTCGTAATAAATTATTAACGGCTAAACTCCTTAATCAGGGTTATCGGTACCATAAACTACGCAAAGCCTTTTCAAAATTTTATAGACGCCATTCTGATTTAATTTCTAAATTCAATATTGGACTTAAATCTCTTCTGCAACAAGGTCTATCGGAACCCGAATTTTATGGTGACTTAGTATATAAATTCAAAAAATATATAACCGCAATGACTTCAGCACCCAATTTCGTAAAATCATTCTTCGATATAAAAAGATCGGGTACAACATGGATGTTATACGACAGACTGCATGCATGGTAGTTAACCCAATCACGGTTGGCAACTTTGCTTCCCTCTTTAATTGCACGCCGGTGGGTCAGGCCTCAGATTCTATGACGGCTCCAACGTAAAGGCTTATTGAGAATTAGAGAGATCTAATTCTTGGTAACGTTGGTTGGTGCCTGATGCTCTGTCTCTGGTCGGGCCCATCGGAGTCTAACTGTTGGTTTTCTTTTGCTCCATCATTTCAGTGGTTTCTTGCTGTCGAGTCCTCACCGTTGTCTCACCTCTGTGGTTCTTTGATTTTTTGTGTTCACGGAGATGTTGCACTGATGAGTTAGGAGGCCTTCATGCGGACTGAACAAATTATTTGTCTAAATCGCGACGGAAGTAAGGGCGAGGATTGTGGCCACGTAAAATCGATTTAAGCCCCCCAGTGGAAATCTGTCCACTGACCGTTCCATGGCGGTTTATTTATGTTGCTGTTTATTTATGTTGCTGTTTGTTATTTACTGTGTGTATCACTTGTGTCTTTTTATTTTGGATGGCCATATGGCCATTTTGTGGGAAAGTAACTGTCCTTATGGCCTTCCTTTGTTTAGGTTTCCATTATGGTCTGGTCGCTTAATGTTTGTGTTTCTTTCCCTTTGGTGTCTTTGATGGGTGAAGTAAGTTAATTGTATTGATTCCTGATCTTTGTTTTACTTCTACTTAGTACTGAAGAAACTGAAAAAGTATTATCAGAAACGACTCCCTGCCACTTGTTTTAAATATGTCCGTCTTCTACATGACAATGGACCCGCTCATATACCTCCGCAATAGTTACGGCGTTTTGGAAGAAAGAAAAAAAGTAACTGTTTTGCCTCAACCCCCCCCCCCCCCCCGCACACACACACACACACACACACACACATCCCCCAGACATTGCCCCTGCGATTTCTTTTTCTGTGCGAAATTGAAATTATTCCTGGCTGGGCGGAAATATCAGTCCCGACAAGCACTTGGATCTGCCATTCACCAGTACCTTATTACTGTGCCCAAATCAGAGTACCGTGGCGCCTTCAAGAAGTGGATACATCGGCTGAAACTTTACATTTCTAGCCACGGGGGTACTGAAATGAGCACTTTTGGGCTAACTTGAAATTTGAAGTCTCCGTCTAGAAATAAGCAATTAATTTCGAACATCTCTCGTAAATCCCATTCGTTGTTTTACACTATGTTGTCGAAGTAAAAGCCCTGCTGGGCTTATGTTATATTGCTAACTCTATTCGACTATAAATAAAACTTCAACGTCTACGTATTCTATGGCCAAACGGCTTTCCAAAATAGAAAGATATTAGCAATAGATACATGCAAAGACGAAATATAACAATAATAATAATCCGATGAACTTCAACTTGACCTTGACCTCTGCAATCAATTAAATGGCTTACAATACTTCGCACTCACTGATTGGTTGATCGAGCTCATCGTTAAGATGGGGTATTTCAACTCGTACCTTATTCAACTCGTACCTGTTTTTGATCAACTCGTAGTGGTTCTTTGGCCAACTCGTACCCCCAAGTAAACTCGTACCAACTTTGGTCAACTAGTACCGTTTTTTGGTTAATTATGACCTTGTGAAAAAAGATAGATAGATCCTTCGATGGATCTATCAATATAGATATTGTATTGTTTCTTTCTTTCTTCTTCTTCTTGAAATTTTGATATGACCCTGCCCCGGCAGTGGGTGGGGCACAACACTGCTCGAGGGGGGGGGGGGGGGGTCAAAACTCAATTTCTTCAAACATAATCATGATGCATATCAAATCCAATGTAATGAAGAGTAGCATACAATGAGGCAAAAGTTGTGCCCGGTGTTGGGGATGGGCATGTCTGAGGGTCACCAGATGTCAAAAAGAAGTATTTCGGGTCTTATTTTTTGTGACGTGACATGATTTTCACAGCGCAGGGATATGCGATGGTCCTTTTTTCGATTGTAACTCAACTTTTCCTAGGCTGTTGGAGTTAGAATCTTGAAAGTGTCACAGGTAATAGCCCCATGGATGAGGACTGAAGGAACGCATTTGTAATTTGGATGTCCTCTTCCTTCCCCCGGGATCGGGGCCTTTCTCCTCCCGAGGGGTCAAAAATCTACTTTGTACAAACATAGTAATCTGGCATATCCAATCAATAGGTAGTGGATAGTAAAAATACAATGGTGCAAATATTTTGGTCTGGGCGCATATCTTGAGGTCTACTAGGGTAAAAAAGAAGTAGTTTGGTGCTTTTATTTGCATGATTTTCACAGCGCGGGGATATGCGATGGCGCGCCATCGACTTGCTGTAGTAATTATTATTATTATTATTATTATTATTATTCACCTTTAAATAACACATTAGTTAATCATGTACTTGTTAATGCGGGCGCGATACGAGTTTCATCTGGTTTTAATTGCCAAAACGGTTCTAACGCATATACAACATTTACGTTACCCAGCGTTTATGTTTTGAGCAAATATGAGAAAAATATAATTCTATAACTTACATTATATTTGCAAATGAACTTAAAATGTAAGTTCTACAATTATGTTTCTAGTTTTCTCATTTGCACACGAAATTACGGAATGTTCGTCCTGGGTTGCACATCATGATATTGTTTCCCCAAGCGCCCAAAAAGGGGCATGGTGCTGGTCAGAAAAAACGTGCGAAAATATGTAACAAAAAAAAAAGAATAAAAACGATTTTAAATACGCACAACCAAGTAAAAAGGGGACATTCATATGCACAACCTTGCTCTCAACTTGCAATAAAAAGATCCTCTTGTCCTTTGTTCTCAATGTTAAATTATACTGCCCGTTTTTTTATGCTATGTGATGAAGAGATATGACATAATCACCATTGATGACAAGAAGTTTATGTTTTGTAAGCAAGCTGATACAAACAAGATACGTTTGGAACATGTTTAGGCCACAGCTCTCATTCTCTAATACAAATGCAAACACTGACATGATACTGGTCAGGCACACTTTCACACTTCATTTTTTTAATTGGTGTCACTCAGTTGTTATAAAAAACAATTATGACTACCAAAAGTGAGTAAATTAAGTACAATAAACATTGGGGTTAGCATTCAACCGTAAATTTGGACTGTCAAATAGGCAACAATTTTTTGCTAAAAAGTGTCTATAATAGTCCTTTACTTTGCTATTTTTTTTTTTTTTTTTTTTTTTTGGTTAATTTCGGTGATTTTATACCAAAACGTAGGGCAACATTTACTCTATCGGAAAACGGGTATGGCCCTAGAGAAAAGGGCGTGGCACTGGAGAAAATACACCCCAGTTCTGATAGCTTCCCAAATTTCCGATAATACCACGTAGTATCCATCAGGAAAACAAGTCCGTATAATGACCACCAATGTAACCTCCTCTTTATATAGAGAAATAGGGTTGACAGAAATTATAATCTCGTAGATGTCCATAGAAAGCCCTATTCGATTTCTTGAGAACAGGGCAATGTTCATAGATTGTAGGCATTCTTAAGAGCTGTCTTTCTTTCCTTTCTTCCATTTCGTCTTAAAACCAGAAGGAGACACAGACGGTGTACATTATATACACTCCAGGTTTGCAGGATGAAAGCCTTTCTTTCTTTCTCCTGGTATTGCGTCGGTCACATTTGACCATTACCGCAGATGTAATCAGTAATCCAGTAATCATGTAATTACTGAAGCGGTCTTTAACCTGCATAGGTGGTGACTCTGCCTGCACAGAACCCTCTAGTTAAGTCCCGATCCGAAGGATGATACACTTAATGACATTCATCCCTGCAAATGATCCTTCCATCCTTGAAGAATGTCATAAAGTGCGCCGTCCTTCGGATAGGGACGTTAACTGGAGGCCACCTGTGCAGGGAGAACAATCCCCTGTGCAGGTTAAAGAACTCTACCGTAATTACATGCTTTCATCCTGCAAAACTTGAGTTATGTAATATACACCGTCTGTGTCCCCTTCTGGGGTTAAGGCGAAATGGGAAGAAAGAAAGAAATGATGCCAATGGAGGGTGTTCGGATGCCGGAATTTTATCGCCACTGCTGGTGATCGAACTGGGGACCTCAAAGGGGGCCACCACCAATGTCTCAATTAGACGGTTCTTACGAGCACCCATAAACTATGTTTGGATACAATTCAGAAAATTCATCCGACTGCAGGGAAATGGGGTACAGGCATATGAAAGGCGTCATTTCAGCATCATCTGTGTTATCGTAATGCACCCACTATATATCGTCTTAGTCTTCGGAAAAAGGATCAGAAGTCTTCATTGACTGTAAAGTTGGCCTGTATATATGTGTACTAAAGTTTTAACAATGGTACGAGTTGACTAAGGTACGAGTTGACCAAAAATAGGTACGAGTTGACTAAGGTACGAGTTGACTTAGGTACGAGTTGACCAGAAACCGTATGTCGATACAATTTTTTCGGTAAATAGTTAGTCCCTCTAAATGAGCCGAATCAAGTGCAACCTGTCGTCATGGCAGGCAGGTAACGCACAGTTTGGCGAAAAAATGCTAACCTGACAAAATGTGAGGGAACTGTTGGAATTTTATTGTGTTACCAGCCTGGCAACAAGTGAACATTTCTGGATCTTGGGCAAGGTGAACATGTGCACTCATTTTCAATGTTTATACGAAGTTTGTTATACCTGGATCTTTAATAGTGGAACTGGTCTCTTTTTTTTCTCTCTTTTTTTTTTCATTTTGGTTCCACATGCTAGTGATCAAAATAGTTATTCGCCTTCAAAATGAAAGCAAGAAGGACCTGTTTGAAAGCTTTTTTTTCGGTTTCTACAGCATGATTGTGAAGTATACACCATTTTATTAACTGTGCATGACAAAGCATATATTCTGACTAAAGATGAATCCGGGACGTTTCGGTCCTGAGTCGTTTCGGCCGGGTCATTTCGGCCTGGGTCGTTTCGGCCCAAATTTGGACCTGGGTCGTTTCGGCCTATTTCGGTGGGTCGTTTCGGCACTGGGTCGATTCGGCCTGGGTCGTTTCGGTCCGATTTTATTAGAAAGCATTTTTTTTTTCTGTATAAAACATATTGAATAGTAATTATTGTTTAAATTTGGAATATTATTTCAACGACCTGTCACGTTAGCCATGGTTATGATAGCCCAAATAAAGTGTTTTAAAAGTTCTATCCATAGCCAAGTTTCCAGTTAGCACCAACGAGGTGGTGTGACTAGGACTTTATTATTGTCTGAGAATGATCAGTAATTACAGTAAAATTCCACTATTAAGATCACTTTCTAGACCTTTAAAAAGTGGTCCTATTAGCTGGGTGGTCCCTTATAATGGAATTGGTGAAAAAAAAATATTGCTTGCAAGACTGATTTAAATATTTTTTATGTGCACTGTGCCTATTTTTTTGTTTTTTTTAGTAAATCTTGCTGTCTATAACAGGGGGAACAACCTACGTCAGAGCAGTGACGTCATAACCACTCGTAGGTTTGCCGGCGTTGGCTACACAAAAGGCATTTGCCATAACAAGTAGGCGCAGTCGGTGCATTAGGTCATAAAAGAATCAAACGTACTGAAATCTGTCTCAGAAATGTGACCTTTTCTTTAAATAATTCAACACAAGCTGATTTGGCAATGATGTCGGTACTACCATTTTTTACAGCGCCGATTCAATTCTTGTGGCGAAGCTATCCAGTGATTTTTTTACAAATTTTCAACTATGCGTCCTGGGACTCGCTCAACCAAAAAACTCTGCGTCCCAAATCGGAATGTATGAGTCCCAATATTTGGCGGGAAATAAAAGGAAGTACAAAAAGATCGGTTCAGTATAAAATGCCATTAATCATAGTTAAAAATAATGCGGTCTAGTATCTTTTATTTGCAATGAACAGAATCAATCATTAACTTGTGTTGTTTACTAGCCCAAAAGAAATCCTGCTAAAGTGTACGTTTTAGTCTATTTTCCGTAATGTTTACTACTTTCGTTTTCGATAAATGCGCACAGCAACATGTGCGTGAAATTTGCTTCATGCACAATGGAGATAATATTCCGAACCATTATCGACAAACGTTTCCTCCCCTGATTGGAACACCAGCTATCTAGGTTCAGGGGCTGACAAATCCATTGCCCGGCCACCCGGTACAAGTCCGAAATCGCGCCGGGCAGGTGCACTTTGATCTTAGGACGCCCGGTCGGGGCAAGTGCAAAAAAAACGTCGACAGCTGTCAGTCTTCTGAGTCCTTAAATACAGTAAAACTAGAGCAAGTAAATCACAATAATTGTGCTGCACTGTCCTGCTTTGTCGACAATTCAGAGACAAACCGTCTGTGTATAAAATTTGTAACAGTTCAATTATGACACTATTGTTAATCCCTGTCATATAATTGCGAAGTAAACATGATTGCCCTGCGGTGCGTGTCTTTCATTTCTGGCGATAAGCCAACTTGAACGAGGTGTGAAAATATGGTCAAGTTATGTCTCTAATTTGTGTTTATTCCCCAATCATAAAATTTAATCCACAATCAATGTGAAAATGATTTACTCGCTCCTCAGACAATATTAGCTACATCTAACGGTAGATGCATGCATTATAAAAACGATCGTGAATGGTTATGTTTTGGCGCCAAATAGCAGACGCTCGGCTTGGCGAGAAAAGTCGAAACGCTGTTGTTGGAGCTGCTGGGGATAATTCGGGGGCTGTGCAAAGCGCTGTTTTCTATCCACCTCCATTTACAACCGTTTAGCTATCGAGAAAATATTTTTTTATCGGTTCCAAACAATTTTTTAAGAACGGGATACAGCCCATTAAAATAAAACAATGGCATTAAACACGTGCGGGGTTGCTGGCATCGGATTGCGTCATTTGACACATTTACCGATCATGTGCAGAAAAATGGAAGAGTTGGTTTGTGGGCGGCGATTTGGATGGCGGAAAACTTTGATGTTCGCATTGAACTTGCTTGTGTGAAAGTTTGGGCTCATTTTGGATGGAGGGGATTCTCGTCTTGTGGTTGTATCATTAAATTGTACCTGAATCGATTTTTCGGTGACTTGTTGGGCAGTTGAAGGTTCGGTAAAAGTGCAGTATTTTATCACTTCCGCCGATATTTACAGCAGTGAAAACGAAAGTTGGATTTTTCGCCCATGAAATATTTGCGTCCGACGGACGCACATATTTTATGATCGTGCGTCCTCAGCCCTATTTGTGCGTCCTGGACGCAGGACGCAGGGGTAAAAAAATCACTGGCTATCGAAGCCTTTTCAATGTTTCAAGGTGGAATTATCTCACTGATGGGATGCAAATATTGTTCGTTACCATCTGAAGTATGTTTTCTGAAGACTCGTAATGTACATATCTAGTTTGAAGCATTTTATTTCCCTATTTACACCAATATGGCCGCTTCTGAAATGGGTACGACATCTCTGCTATGACGTAGGTTGTTCCCCCTGTATAAGGCGAACACTAATGTCCGGGAAATCGCCGGGAAATGGGGGGGTAGTGATGCGTTATCCCTAATATCTCCACTGCGGGTGATCAGAAATTAATAAAATTAGTATCAAATATAATTTTAAGCTCCATTCTAAAAGATTATTAAAAAATAATTTACTTTTTAAACGTTTTAGGGGTCCATTTATTTAGTTAATTTGTCCGGGAAATTCTCGGATTTTGTCCTGGATTTTGGGGTATTGGTGTGTTAACCCTAATATCTCAACTTCAGGTGGCCAGAAATTAATAAAATTAGTATCAAATAAAATATTTAGCTCTATTCTAAAAGATTATTAAAAATATTTTTCATTTTGAATATTTTGGGGGTCCATTTCTGAAGTTAATTTGTCCGGGAAATTCCTGGTTGTGTCCTGGATGTTGGGGTAGTTGTGCATTTTCATAGTATCTCTGTTTGTGATGATTACTAATTGATAACGATTGATATATATTAAAATTTTAAGTTCAGTTCCAAAACAATATAAAAAAAAATCTTTTCATACACCTCATTGAGGCAGTTCTAATGAGTGCACAAAACATGACTAATTTATAGAAGATCTCAAAGAATCTTTAATTACGGCAAACAGTGTAGAACTTGGTCAACGGTTTAACACATATATTCCTAGCGCCCCATTGTTGGCCCATTGGCAAACAGTGTAGATCTTGATCAAAGGTTTAACCCATATATGCCTTGAGTCCCACTTGTGGGACATTGGCAGATAGTGTAGATCCACTGGCAGATCAGATATTTAACCCAGATATTTAATCCATATATGCCTAGCGTCCCATTTGTGGGACATAGTCAAACAGTGTAGACTCAAATGATCAGACGCTGCAAAACGTGTCGTCTGATCTGGGCCGCAAAATGCTACATCTGATCTGGGTCTACACTATTTGCTTAAACAACGAGGAAATTTAACCGCATCCATTTCTTGCTAGCAATGAATTAGGTGTACGGACTTTGACAGACCATTATGATCAGTAGCTGCGCAAACCTTTGCGTCTGATCTGAGCCCCTAAGTGCTACGTCTGATCTCGGTCTACAAGGGTTTGCTTAATCAACAATGAAATTTAACCGCATCCATTTCTTGCTGGCAATGAATTAGATGTACGGACTTTGACTGATTTGACGGACCATGATGCTCAGACGCTGCACAACTTCCCTAAGTGCGACGTCTGATCTCGGTCTACAAGGGTTTGCTTAATCAACAATGAAATTTAACCGCATCCATTTCTTGCTGGCAATGAATTAGATGTACGGACTTTGACTGATTTGACGGACCATGATGCTCAGACGCTGCACAACTTGGCTTCTGATCTCGGCCGCAAAATGCGACATCTGATCTGGTTCTATACTGTTTACTTAAACAACGAGGAAATTTAACCGCATCCATTTCTTGCTAGCAATGAATTAGGTGTAAGGGTTTTGAGCGATTTTACGGGCCATTAATTTTCTAACAAGATTAAAAATGTGTTAAGTTAATTGCTTTAACTCATAAAAAGTTGGCGTGTACTGCTTACCTGGATTGAAATAGTAGAAAGACATCATTCATTCACTTTTAAAATCGTAAAAAATTCCAGTCTGGTGATTCTGCAAAATGCCTGAGTATATTGATAACATGATTTGCTGTGAAAATCGTAAGTGCAAAATTTGGTTTTATAGAATATGTTTAGGTCTGAATTCATCATCAAATCAATGGCAGTGTCCGTCTTGTGAGCAGCAACATGTGTGACACCATAGAAAGTTGTGTAATGGAAACCCATGTAAATCCAACTTTATGCAGAGAAAAGTAGGATTTACAAGGGGCGTGCAGTCTTTCGTAGTATAACCCATCTTCTTTCTTATAAATGTTTTCATTGCTCTTAAAGGAACTCATTTTTGATTTTATTTGCCTTCACTGCCTATTCGAAATTCGCAAAATTGCAGTATGTTTCCTCTGGCTTTCTTTGCCGGATCATTATAGGGTCACTGATGAGGCTTCATTAGCCGAAACTACGTAGTGTGACCCATCTTCTTTCTTATAAATGTTTTCATTGCTCTTAAAGGAACTCATTTTTTATTTTATTTTTCTTTCGTTCTCACAAGTCGATATATTAAGGAAAACGAACCAATACCCCGGCATCCTGGATACAATCCGGGTTTTGGGTACTCATTAGAACTGCCTCATTGAGGTGTATAAAGAGATTTTTTTATATTTTTTTTAGAATTGAACTTAAAATTTTAACATATATCAATTGTCATCAATAAGTGATCACCACAAACCGAGATATTATGAAAACGCACAACTACCGCAAGATCCAGGACACATTCGGGAATTTCCAGGACAAATTAACTTCAGAAATGGACCCCTAAAATATTCAAAATGAAAAATATTTTTTAACTATCTTTTAAAATTGAGCTAAAATTTTTATTTGATACTAATTTTATTAATTTCTGACCACCTAAAGTCGAGATATTAGGGTTAACGTATCAATACCCCAACATCCAGGACAAAATCCGAGAATTTCCCGGACAAATTAACTTAAAAAATGGACCACTAAAACGTTAAAATAGTAAATTATTATTTTTTTATCTTATATAATAGAGCTAAAAATTTTATTTGATACTAATTTAATTAATTTCTGACAACCCGAAGTGGAGATATTAGCGACAACACACCACTACCTCCAATTTCCCGGGCATTTCCCGGCGAATTCCCGGACATTTGTGTGCACCTGTCTATAACTTTTCTGTTCTTTTCCTCATTATATGTAATTATAGACAATAATACACCAATAAAAATCACATTAATGATAACAATTGTTCCACAATAATCTTCTTTCTGAAGAAAACAGAGCTGCACATTACCAAAATTATTAAAACTATTTATTCACCTAGCATAAAAAATCTTGTCATAACAACACACTGATTAGTACAGGTAAACTGCTGTTTTTCACACCTTTAGGGAAATGTGTGAACATTACCAAGATGGACTGAGAGATACAAATTAACTTGACTTGGCCAAAGTGGTCTCAATAAAGAACAGTAATGGTAGATTCGGTCTTTTAAAAGCGGTCTTAATACTGAATAGCGGGGTGGTCTTATTTAATTATTTAAGAAATAATTTGGGTCTGACGAAAACCGGTCTTTTTAGCGGAGTGGTCCTAATATAGGAGTGGTCTTTAAGCGGAATTCTACAGTACTAGTATCAATCACACGCACATTTTGAGAACAGCATGCGAAATATTTGCTAAATGTAGCCTAATAATTTTATATGATCAGCCTGCATTTGTCGTTTTAACCTTCAAAGACTTAATAACCTATACATATGCTCATTGTGATCATGGTCTACACAGTTTGAAAAGCCCTCTGTTTTCTGAGGTATGAAAAACTGAACGAGCAAAGATAGCAAAAACATAGGCTGAACTCCGAGTCTACGCAGTTCGAAAAAGCACTCTGTTTTCTGACCTTTTAAAGGCTTAAAACGAGTGAAGATAGCAAAAGCACAGGCTGATCTTCGACAAACAAAATATATATACATGTAAATAAAGTGATAGAAAAATCAGGCCGAAACGACCCACCAATTTGGCCGAAACAACCCACCCCCGAAAGTGGACCGAAACGACCCAGGCCGAAATGACTCAGGACCGAAACGACCCATGGACCGAAACGACTCAGGTCCGAAAAGTCCCGCGACCCTAAAGATAAAAGATGAGATTTTTTGTTGTTTTTTCTTTTCAGACAGAGAGCAAAAATGCATTGTAAGCAATAAAAGGGGGAGGGGGAGTAAAGTGTTCTGTTTGGGTCTAACCCATTCAATACACATATCTGCAGATATCTGCATATAAATACAGATATAGATATTTATTTAAATGCAGATATCTGTATTTGAAATGTTGATATCTCTATTTGATTATAAATAGAGATATCAGAATTTCAATCATAGATATCTGCATTTGAATTACATATATCTGCATTTAAGCTTAATTAGAGATATATTTAATTAAAATGCTGATATCTGTATTTGAAATGAAGATATCTCTATTTATGAGCCTGGTTATTTTCAACAAATCAATGCTCCCTTGCTCTGATATTAGCATGAAAAGTATTAAAACTAAAAATCTATTATTAGATATCAAAAATAATATTAGATAAATGCTATTTATTTTATGATATCTATAATATGTTAAGAGATATCTATAATTCCAATTATAGATATCTATTATTTGATATATAGATATCAAATATTGATGAACAATTTAAGATACCAGTATTTACATTTATTGATATCCATAATATATTTTCTGATATCCATTATTGAAAATTGTGATATCTATAATTCAGCCTTTTAAATGATAACTGCAATTGGATTTTTAGATATCTATATATGCAAAGGAATAAGGGATATCAAAAAACAAATTTATAGATAATATA
Source organism: Lucinisca nassula (assembly GCA_963580285.1). Lineage (NCBI taxonomy): Eukaryota > Metazoa > Mollusca > Bivalvia > Lucinida > Lucinidae > Lucinisca > Lucinisca nassula. The sequence continues at coordinate 170,190,545 of OY757010.1, forward strand.
TATTACATATCATTGATAACATTTTATGGTATTAAAAATATTGATAATTATAGATATCTATAATTTGATTTAAAGATAATGATATCTATAATTAAATTAAAGATATCTGGAAATTATATTAAATAGTTAAACAGCACCCCATATATAATAACTGATCCCCACCCATCGGGGCTTGAAGAAATAGATGGGCTGCATGATGCTTCCACGCAGAGCTGAAACTCACCCGCACACGTGTACTGGTAAACTGCTTAGATGATCTAAACTTGCCCAGGCAAAGCAGTGCAAGTCGAACCATCCATGCTTATAAACCCTATTGGTTTCATTGGGTGGCATGGCTTGAGATGTCATTTCATCTCAATGTCGGCTAAAAGTCCCACAAAATTGGAAGCAACGTCTCCAAAATGACCTTTACAGTGTTGACAGGGACATTAAACCTCAAATTAAACAAACAAATATATAATAACATGAAAACAAAAGAATATTAGAAGGTGTATCAGGGCTCAAGCTAGAGGGCGACTCAGGCGAAGAAGTCGCCCTGTTGGGGCTCACTTCGTCGACTTTGGCGATGAAAGCGAAAAAAACTTCGCCCGTTTTTTTTTTGTTTTTTTTTTTGTCTTCCTTGTGAACAGTAACGGTAAACTGACAAGGTGACGATAATCCTTCGATCCACTAGTGTCAGAAATCTCAGTAATTACACTGAACAAAGCTAACTGTTTATTCTGCACTTCGTGCCAGTTGCAGTTTGGTACTGTTATGTAATTTAACTCTAACCGTTAGCTCATGCCGCTCGAGCCACTTGCAACACGCTCAGTAGTTTTGCACTGTCATAAATCTATCTCGGTTGATTGCACAAAGTTTTTATTGCAATAAGAGCCAATTAAGTTTACACAAGATTATGTAACTTAACAGGTATATTTGTACCGTTAGCTCGTGCCAAAGTCCGGGTGCGGACGTACTTTGTCAAGTACTGTTGTATACAGTAATAAGATTATTCCGACCATTGGCATTGACACTGCATTAGAATTTAATAATTTTTAAATAAAGATGGTTTAATTTGTTTCGCCATTGATTTGTTTGTACATTACTTTTGCATCCATCAATCGTTTTCATTTTTTTTATGGACAACAACAAAAGTAGGTAGCAATTTTTTATTTTGTGAGTGAAAATAATTATTACTTGCTGGTAAATATTCAGTAATTATCCAAATTCATAAAAAATAACAACTGATTTTCATCTAGCGAGGTTGATCCCCCTTGTTTCTAAAATACAATTGTGACAGGAACTTAGAGAGAAATGATCTAACTATTACACAGAAACCGCACCATTCATTATAACCCGGTTGGATACAACAAAGTTACAGCTTGCCCAAATAAGGTAAAATTACTATATTAAGACCACCTTTTGGACAGTTCAAAAGTGGTCTTTAAGACCACTTTTGAACAGTCCCAAAAGTGGTCTCTGATCAGGGGTCACTGTATGCAGAAAACAGAAAGAAAGAATAATTGCAGCCAACCAAATAAGCTTTTTAAAGCAGAATTAGTCTTCATTTCAGGTGGTCTCAATAGCGGAATTGATTGATACCCCTATAAAACACACTTTTCTCCAGATAGGGGTTTACAGGAGAACTCATTACATTGTTGTTGTTCGGCGTTAAGCCGCACCCACTTCTCCCTAGACCAGCAAACTTCTCCCTATTTTTCCAGGAGGGAGAAGTCACTTCTCCCAAATTTTTTGGGCTAGCTTGGGCCCTGGTGTATGTGTGTGTTTGACAACAGCTTAGTTCGGAGACAGGACCTTGGTTTAAGACTCATCTGAAAGTCTGGAGAAGCACGGGATTGAACCCACAACACCTGGTTTATGAGGCAAGTAGCATAACCACTACACCACGGGGGCTCCTAGAATATTAGAAGGAATAATTGAAGCTTTCTGCATAAAAACTTTGGCTACATGTACATGTATAATGGATAATGACCCTCATAATTGCATTGTTGGTAGCAAAGTACAGGCACTTCCTGTCAGGGGAGTCGTATTGAGTATGTTGTCGGACCAGTCAAGTTAGTAAGGATTATTTGGAAGTCTGCTCACAGAGCCCTGAGGGACACCAGAAACTATAGGTGCAGGTTCACTATAGGGTAATTAAAATGAATTGGTTGAGTGAGGGAGCACTGAGAGACATTAAGACAATATGTCCATCAGGCACTCACGCCAAATCAACGCCGAAAGAATGCTAAAAACAGTGTTTCAGCGTTGATTAAACACTGAGTCAGTGCCGCATGCCCTTGAGGTAGAGCCCGCCATATTGGTGTGTAAGTGCACTAGTGCTTAATGTAATAATCAGCGAGGGAGGCATCAGTTTTTCATAAGTGCAGTAAATAGAGATATCTGTATTTCAACGTTAAAAACAGATGTCTGTATTTGAAATGCAAATATCTGTATTTAATCCAGTAATTCAGATATCTGCAATTCAAATACAGATACCTGCATTTCAATTACAGATATCTCTAATTACATGAAAATATAGGGCCCGGTGCAAAAAAGTGTGACATTTTGTCAAAAAATGAAGTTGTTCTGTTCTTATTAAAATTGTTTCTATCGCGTCTGCTGGGCTTTGAAGTTTAAAAAAATGTTAAGATTTTATTGTATATATTTTTTTTTTGTTTGGTTTGGGTTTTACGGCCCTTTCAAGATTATTTCACTCATATCGAGCTGATCGTTAATCAGAGGTGGGCGAAAACCGGAGTACCCGGAGAAAAACCACCTGGCCTTCCGTTGCAGAACTTGGCGTCTCACACGTGGCCTGAGCGAGGCTCGAACCTACAGCGGTGAGAGACCTAATGACTAAGAGTCAGCGCTCTTATCCACTAGGCCACGGAGGCCCCGATTTTATTATATATTTCTTTTATTTTCAAGAAAATTTATCATGAAGAGAGAGAAAATTACTTTAAAACACAATTTAACTGGTATTTTACCATCTATATATCTGTATTTAAAATAAAGATATCTGTATTTTAAATACAGATCCATACATGTATCTGTATGTAATAGGGTTTAAACCCAAACAGGTCACCATAGAAAATCTGAATGATAATAATGTATGCAATAGCAATCCAGGTAAAATGAAATACACCAGTACTTCTACTTCTACCACTTAACGGCCGCCGTCATCGTGCTGACTGTTCTGCCGTGTTTGGGTGTGCGCATCAAAATATAGCTAGATTATAAGTGAGTCCATCTGATCACAAAAATAAAAAATCTTAAAAAACACAGTGCTGTACAATTTACAGTGTCAGTTTAAAATCATAGTTCACCAGATCACACTGTGAGTTGAGCCTTGAAGCTCTCAAGACTCTTTGCAGACACAGTGCTGGTGGGCAAGATGTTCCATTCCCGAATTGTGCGGGGGTAGAAGGACTCTTTTCTTGCATTAGTCCTACACTGAGGAAGGTATTTTCCCATTCACCAGTTTGTACATAAAGCTCAGTCGAGCATACTTCCTTCTGTCTGCTAATGCTGGCCATTCAAGTTGCTCTAGCATGTCTGTCACTGATGACCTATTGTGATATCTGTTTGTCACATACCTCGCTGGGTATCCGGACAAAAAACCCCCCGGACATAACACCCCCTGCTCATTTTGGCATAGGTGGACGAAACCCCCCTCAAGTTTTTTACAGGGTGGACATAACACCCCCTGAAACTTTTGACAGGGTGGACAAAAACCCCCTCGTAAGTTTTGCAAGGTGGACAAAATCCCCCCTATCATGTGGACAAAACCCCCCTCGGACAAAATCCCCCTGATGCTAGAAAATCTACCCCTGATATAACTGGACATTTTAGCACTTCGTAAAATGAGTAAATATTCTTAGTAATTAAGAAGCCTCCAACAAAACTTTCAAATTTAAAAATTAATTGATCATTAAAGTATTTAAAGATGCTGATTAAAAGACATCATAGATTAAAGTTATTTCTGATCAAGTTGCAATCAAGAAAATGGTGCACAAAGTAAACTGGATAATTAAGAGACAATTAGCTCTAATCAGCTAATTAAAAGTATAATGATCTGGAACTTATACAATCACAATTCATTTTAGAAAATTAACTGAACAATTACAAACTGAATATAGCAATCAATTAGTATACTGGTAGAAGAAAAATTTCACAACATATTTTTTTAAATACTTAATAGTCCCATTAATTTCTTCATACATCATGCCCTCAGATATTTTTGAAACAAAAATATTGATGATAAGCATACATTTATGTTCATATCTTGGAAGGGAGTTTGCCTACTGTACCATTGCAAGCAGATTAATACTCAAGGGACCGGAATTCTATAGCAATAATAAACACAGTCTCAGAGGATTCTGTCTGAGGGGGGTTTTGTCCACATGATAGGGGGGATTTTGTCCACCCTGTAAAAAACATGAGGGGTGTTTTGTCCACCTGTGCCAAAATGAGCAGGGGGTGTTTTGTCCGGGGGGGTGTTTTGTCCTACACTCACCTCGCTGCCCTCCTCTGTACCTTGTCTAGCTTCTCAATGTCAGTTTTTAGGTAAGGGTCCCAGACAGAACAGGCATATTCAAGAGAGGGTCTAACAAGGGATTTGTAGGCCCTGTCTTTAATAGTCCCGTTGCTGACATTCAGATTCCGTTTGAGAAAGCCTATGGTACCATTGGCTTTACCACAGATGTTGTTCACGTGGAGTGTCCATTTCAGGTCTGAGGTGATTGTTATACCCAGATACTTTGCCGAGGTAACCTGTTCAAGTACATGTTCGCGTAGTGAGTAGTTATGCTTGATGAGTTTCCTGTTCTTGGAAATGGACATAACGTTACACTTGTCAGGGTGAAACTTCATAAGCCAAGTAATTAGTATACACTGGTATTAAGTGTGTATAAGGGATACTTGAACAACAACTTACTTCATACAAATGTTTGTGTAATGTCTAGATCTAGACACAACCATTGTGTCTATCTATTGATCCTGCATCACCTTGTATGTCCAGTAGATGTATTACTGAGCACCACCCACGCTCATTGGGGCTTGGAGAAATACATGTAGATTGAGCTGGATGGTGCTTCCATGCAGAGGTGAAACTGGCCACGCATGTGTACTGGTAAACCACTTAGAAGGACTAAGCCTGTCCAAGCTAAGTAGTGTTCATGTAAGTCAGACCGTCCAGTGCATACACATGTATAAGCCTTCTGGTTTCATTGGGCTGCAGGGCTTGAGATGTCATTTCATCTCAATGTCGGGTAAAATTCCCACAAAATTGGAAGCAACATCTCCAAAATGTCCTAAATAGTGTGAATGGGAACTTTAAACCTCAAATCAAACAAATCATTACTGAGTATTATATATGCACAGGGATGTACACATGTAGGTCATTTTGGAGACATTGCTAATCCAATTTTATGAGACTTTCACCCAACACTGAGATGAAATGACATCTCAAGCCCTTCGCCCAATGAAACCAAGCATGGACGATCCAACTCGCACTGCTTTGCCTGGGCAGACTTAGATCCTCTAAGCCGTTTACCAGTACTGTGTGCTGTCGGTTTCAGCTCTTCTTGTTCCAAGCATCATGAAGCCCAAGGCAAGCCCCGATGGTCGGGGGCTGACATTTATAGTGAGAGCTAAAGGAATGATATTGAGGAATGAAAAAAAGCTGATAGTATTTGAGTGTTAGTATGAATAAGATTTAATCCCTTTTGTACCAAATGGAATCTTCCTCCTTATATATAGCAGGAGTCCATTTCAAAATTAAGGGGTGTCAGGCTCTGTTTTCTTAGAAACTGATTTGGACAATGACTGAACTTTTTGCAAATAGTTGAGGCCCTGATCAGACGCCGCATTCTGTGGCGTCTGATCTGGGCCTGCACTGTTTGCCAGGGTACCTGTTTTTGGGTTTCTGGTAATAAATGGGTTGAAAGCAGATTAAAAACGATATTACTTTCTATGGCCGTGAGTGATTGATCTTGCTCCCTTCTGTCTTGAAGGAGTCAAGATCGCTTAAAAGTACAATATCTGCAGGGAGGCTATTCCATAAAATAACAGTCATGCGAAAAAAACCAAAAACCTGTAGTACACGTAATTATTAAGGCTGTGGCGAGTGATCTTCTTGGGCCACTTAAAAATGAAGAATCTGCAACAAGGCCATACAGTATTTTGTAAAACTCCTAGCAATCCTAGCAATTTGTATGACAAGTTGTTGTTCAAGTATAATAAAATGCAAAGGTAAAGAGAAAAATAATCAAGAGACCAGCTCTACTAACCCCATGTACCTGTGAGTGGGACAAGTCTCCCGAACCTCTCCCCACCCCACCCCCCAATACAACTACCCAAACCCTGTAGGTAAAATATATTAACCCATATAAGCTTCATAATTAGTTATAATCATGTTGCTATCTGTAAATAATAGTTGAAGAAACATGGGTTAGTGACTACAAGCAATATATCCAAACTAACAGAAAATATTAGTGTAAGGGTGTCCGCTTTGTGACCGAAAAATACTGGTACATGTATAAAGACAGTGTGGCATTCATGGTTAATACTCTTAGTTGGCCACCTTTGGGAGAAAGAAGAAAAAACAAAAGACTTATCACTTTCAAAAAAGCAGCAAATGGACTAAGCCCAGTTGAACTCCAGATTATGTCATACCATCCACTAGTTGCAAAAGATGGTAGCCGGACAAAATCCCCCCCGGACAAAATCCCTCCCACTCATTTTTGTATAGGTGGACAAAATCCCTCCCATGCTTTTTGCAACGTGGACATAATCCCTCCCACTACTTTTTACAAGGTGGACAAAATCCCTCCCATGTTTTTTGCAAGGTGGACATAATCCCTCCCACTCTTTTTTACAAGGTGGACAAAATCCCTTCTGTAAATTTTGCAACTAGGACAAAACAACTCCAGGCTGACATCAGTTGGCTACTATTTTAGCAGCTTCCTCAAGACTCAAATTGCACCAATAATTGCTTGTGGGATTCTCTTTCTTGCATTGAACATTTCCTACAATAGCAAGTTCTTCAAGTGAAAAATCCTATAAGACTACACAGCCACAATTCATGGGCATTTACCCTTTTTACCAGGCACACATGATAAAGTAGGAAATATTATGCATAGGCTCAATTTTTACAATTACGATAGAAAGACCAAGCCTTTGTCAACATTTTAATCAGGCATACAAATAAACATTATTTAATATTTATTAAATAATTGTTTGTGTCTAACAGCAATGATAACCATTTAACCATTTAAGTACAGAAAGAATATTAAGATAATTAAGTTAACTGTGAACAGTAATTAGGCAATTAGAAAAAATGATTGACATTAATAGCGCTCAATTAGACAATTGCTTTTTTAGCACATTTAAAATACAAACATATTCAGCATGAATGGATAAGGCACTAATTAACAAGAAATGATCATAAATGAATAAATAAGAAATTAAGCACAAATTAACTTTGGGATTTCCATGTTTTTGGTAATAGCACACATTTTGTCATATTTTCTTAACACATACACATATACAGGCCACTGTTTGACATAACTTGTCGTTGAATCCAGCCAAAACACAGATGAATACCACCCAACCCCTCTTTATATAGAGAAAAATGGGGTTTACAGAGTATACATTATCTTTCTTATTTCTGCTCCAAGACAGGTTGTGGGTACTCATTAGAACAGCCAGAATGAGGCAGTTCTAATGGGCACCCCACAACCTGTGTTTGCAGTATAAATAATAAAATATCACAGGTTTTCACCATAAAAGTAGTCATTTTGGAGATTATGTCACATGGGTGTGTTATCCTAATGTTCCTCTGAGTCCAATGCTTTGACCTACTGCAAACTAATACACTGTCCCATAGTGGTCAAGAACAGTTCCAAAGACTTCTCTCCAGACACAAACTGCTGGCACAGAGTCCTCAAACGCTTCTGATGCACAACGGTAGTTCTTCTGACCCTCTTTGGTGCTGGCTGACCCTTCTGGTTGTTTATATGTTCGTGATAGTCAAACATATATTTTGTCCCAGTTGGAAAATATTTAGAAGGAATTGTTATCCACCTTGCAAAAAACATGGGAGGGATTTTGTCCACCTTATAAAAATGTGCGGGAGGGATTATGTCCACGTTGCAAAAAACATGGGAGGGATTTTGTCCACCTCGGTAAAAATGTGCGGGAGGGATTATGTCCACCTTGCAAAAAACATGGGAGGGATTTTGTCCACCTATGCAAAAATGAGCGGGAGGGATTTTGTCCGGGGGGGATTTTGTCCTACACTCGCAAAAGATCCCACAACAATTCATACATCCAGATCTGGACCTACGAAGAGTTTAGGAACAGCTTCTTGCTCCCCACACTATCAAGAACTTGAATACTCTACCAACTGACCTGGTCCATGGGGAGTCTGTAGGCACGGGAGAATATGGTGTCTGATCAAACCCTTTAGCCGGCCTCGGGAAGCTCAGTCGGATGCACATCTGACTGGTGATCAGGATACCTGCCTGGATCTGGCAACAGTCTTTCATGAGACTGATCATGAAATCTTTTCTACAGTCATTCTCTCCCTTCCGCTGATTCAAGAAGGGTAGTTGTCAGTTTCTGGCGAAAGAATGTACACTGTACTGGTTAACCACTTACATGTACATGTACATATAAGCCTCCCCAGGAAAAGTGTGGATAGGTAAACTGACTGGCTCAGAAATGACCTAAAATAGTGTTGACTGGGCCATTAAACTCCAATACAAACAAATAAACTGATCAAATGTTTGCAAATCACTGTTTGCAAAAACGTTGATTGTCATTTTTAAATCAATCACAGAAATAAGCTCAACCTGGTAGCCCTAAATTTGCTATATATTAGACAGTGGAAGATGCCCGATTCACACCACGAAATCATGGCCCCTTGTACCCCACTTTTTAGCTCACCTGTCACGTAGTGACAAGGTGAGTTTTTGTGATCACTTTTTGTCCGTCGTCCGTGCGTGCATGCGTCTGTAAACTTTTTCTTCAAACGACATCTCCTCCTAAACCACTGATCAGATTTTGACCAAACTTCACAGGAATGATCCTTAGGTGGTCCCCTTTCGAATTTGCACATCAAGGTCACAGGAGCCAAAAATAGATTTTTTTTAATATTTGGTGTGAAGCTTCATCTAGTGAACCTCTACCAAGATTGTTCAAATTATAGCCCTGGGGTCAAAAATGGCCCCGTGCCTGGGCCTACCAGTTTTACATAGACTTATATGGGGAAAACCTTTAAAAATCTTGTCTGAAACCAGAAGGCCCAGGTCTTTGATATTTGGTATGAAGCTTCATCTAGTAGACCTCTACCAAGATTGTTCAAAAATATAGTTCTGGGGCCAAAAATGCCCCCGCGCCAGGGCCCACTGTTTTCACATAGGCGTATAATAGGGAAAACCTTTAAAAATCTTCTTGTCTGAAACTAGAAGGCCCAGGTCTTTGATATTTGACATGAAGCTTCATCAAGTGAACCTCTACCAAGATTGTTCAAAATATAGTCCTTGGTCCAAAAATGCCCCCCGCGCTGGGGCCTACTGGTTTCACATAGGCATATATAGGAAAAAACTTTCAAAAATCTTCTTGTCTGAAACCAGAAGGCCCAGGTCTTTGATATTTGGCAAGAAGCTTCATCTAGTGGACCTCTACCAAGATTGTTCAAAATATAGTCCTGAGGCAAACAATGCCCCCGTGCCGGTGTAACAGGCCGGTTCTTCCCCCCAGTCAGTTTTCTTCCCCGGGGAAGAAACTGACTAGTCAGTTTCTTCCCCCACCCAGTCAGTTTCTTCCCCCACAAAAAATTTTTTAGAACCATTGTAAACGAGCTATTAATGCCTCACAATTTGGTCAAAATGAGAAAAGAAACCATTTTGAATATCTCTTTTGACTTTATAGCACAAATGGCAAAATTTGCTAAATGCCCTACAATACATGGTGATCTAATGAAATATGCATCCCTATTCCAGTATCTGTGATTAATTTTCTCAGCTTTCTAATACATAAATTGGTATTAAATTAATAGATATACTAAGCAACAAATTTTTGGTACTAAATTCTAAATAGAATCTGGAAAATGGGGGTGGGGAAGAACTGGGCCGGCCCGTTTCTTCCCCACCCCAGATTTTTCTGTTTACAAAAAATTCTTGTGATAAATTTTCTTCCCTTTTTAAGACATAAATTGGTATGAACTAAAAAGATATAATAAGCAACAAATGTTTGGAGCTCCAATCTAAATAGACTTCAGAGACTGGGGGTGGGGAAGAACTGGGCCGGCCCGTTTCTTCCCCACCCCAGATTTTTCTGTTTACAAAAAATTCTTGTGATAAATTTTCTTCGCTTTTTATGACATAAATTGGAATAAACTAAAAAGATATAATAAGCAACAAATGTTTGGAGCTCAAATCTAAATAGAATTTGGAGACTGGGGGTGGGGGAAGAACTGGGCCGGCCTGTTTCTTCCCCACCTCAAATTTTTCTGTTTACAATAAATTCTTGTGATAAATTTTCTTCCTGTTTTAAGACATAAATTGGAATAAACTAAAAAGATATATAATAAGCAACAACTGTTTGGAGCTCAAATCTAAATAGACTTTGGAGACTGGGGGTGGGGAAGAACTGGGCCGGCCCGTTTCTTCCCCACCCCAGATTTTTCTATTTACAAAAAATTCTTGTGATAAATTTTCTTCCTGCTTTAATACATAAAATGGTCTAAACTAAAAAGATATAATAAGCAACAAATGTTTGGAGCTCAGATCTAAATAGAATTTGGAGACTGGGGGTGGGGAAGAACTGGGCCGGCCCGTTTCTTCCCCACCCCAGATTTTTCTGTTTACAAAAATTTCTTGTGATAAATTTTCTTCACTTTTTAAGACATAAATTGGTATAAACTAAAAAGATAAAATAAGCAACAAATGTTTGGATCTCAAATCTTCATAGACTTTGGAGACTGGGGGGTGGGGAAGATTTGGGCTGGCCTGTTTCTTCCCCACCCAAGGCTGCTATACATTAGCTTTTCTGAACAAATCTACAATGTTTTACGCTAGGAATTTAACATTTGATTTCAAATACTAAACACATACAGTGGTATGAAAATAAAAAAAGGAAAATGCTGGGTGGTGGTGGGGGGAGGGGGGGGGGTGGAGATCTGGGCCGACCCAGTTCTTCCCCACCCCAAGACTGCTATACATTAGCTTTTCTGAAGCTTGTCTTAAAAAGCGATGAAAATTTATCACAAGAATTTTTTGTAAACAGAAACATCTGGGGTGGGGAAGAAACAGGCCGGCCCAGTTCTTCCCCACCCCCAGTCTCCAAATTCAATATAGATCTGAGCTCCAAACATTTGTTGCTTATTATATCTTTTTAGTTTATACCAGTTTATGTCTTATAAAGCAAAGAAAATTTATCACAAGAATTTTTTGTAAACAGAAAAATCTGGGTTGGGGAAGAAATGGGCCGGACCAGTTCTTCCCCAACCCCAGTCTCCATAGTCTATTTAGATTTGAGCTCCAAACATTTGTTGCTTTTAATATTATATCTTTTTAGTTTATTCCAATTTATGTCATTAAAAGCGAAGAAAAATTATCACAAGAAGAAACGGGCCAGCCGAGTTCTTCCCCACCCCCAGTCTCCAAATTCTATTTAGATTTGAGCTCAAAAACTTTGTTGCTTATTATATCTTTTTAGTTTATACCAATTTATGTCTTAAAAAGCGGAGAAAATTTATCACAAGAACTTTTTGTAAACAGAAAAATCTGGGGTGGGGAAGAAACGGGCCGGCCCAGTTCTTCCCCACCCCAAAGTCTCCGAAGTCTATTTAGATTTGAGCTCCAAACATTTGTTACTTATTATATCTTTTTAGTTTATACCAATTTATGTCTTAAAAGTGAAGAAAATTTATCACAAGAATTTTTTTGTAAACAGAAAAATCTGGGGTGGGGAAGGAATGGGCCGGCCCAGTTCTTCCCCACCCCCTAGTCTCCGAAGTCTATTTAGATTTCAGCTCCAAACAATTGTTGCTTATTATATCTTTTTAGTTTATACCAATTTATGTCTTAAAAAGCGAAGAAAATTTATCACAAGAATTTTTTGTAAACAGAAAAATCTGGGGTGGGGAAGAAACGGGCCAGCCCAGTTCTTCCCCACCCCCAATCTCCAAATTCTATGTAGATTTGAGTGCCAAACATTTGTGCCTTATTATATCTGTTTAGTTAATACTAATTTATGTCTTAAAAAGGAAAGAAAATGCACCAAAGATGCTTGAATATGGATGCATGTTTTATTGCATCTCCATGAATGGTGTAGCATAGAGCAAATTTTGTCATTCAAGCTAAAAGGACTCAGAACTTATTCAGAATGGTCTCATTTCTCATTAATAACAAATTGTGAGCTGAAAATTACTCGTTGACTATGGCTCTAAAAAAATTTTTAGTGGGGGAAGAAACTGACTGGGTGGGGAAGAAACTGACTAGTCAGTTTCTTCCCCCGGGGAAGAACCGGGCCGGCCCAGTTCTTCCCCCGGGGAAGAAACGGGCCGGCCCAGTTCTTCCCCGGGGAAGAACCGGGCCGGGGGAAGAAACTGACCGTTACACCGGGGCCAACTGGTTTCACATAGGCGTATACAGAGATAGCCTTTAAAAATCTTCTTGTCAGAAACCAGAAGGCCCAGGTCTTTGATATTTGGTATGAAGCTTCATCTATTGTTCAAATAATAGCCTTGGGGCCAAAAATGTCCCTGCGCCCGGACACACTAGTTTTATCAGAGGTGTAAAATTTCCCTCAATCTTACTTGCCCTTATCATCTAAACTTTTCATTAAGGTGCTAAAAATGAAGAAAAGGCAAGGTCAGTTTTGAAAACCTTACTCGCCCTGCCTTAAAACTTACTCGCAAATGCGAGCGGGCGAGTGGAATTTTACACCCCTGTTTATATAGGCTTATATTGGGAAAACCTTTAAAAATCTTCTTGTCTGAAACCAGAAGACCCAGGTCTTTGATGTTTGGCATGCAGTTTCATCTAGTGAACCTCTACTGAGATAGTTCAAATTATAGCCCTGGCACCAAAAATGCCCACACACCAGAGCCCACTAGTTTTACATGGGCTTATGTATAGAAAACCTTTAAAAATCCTCTTTTCTGAAACCAGAATGCCCAGGTCTTTGATATTTGGACATGAAGCTTCATCTAATGGACCTCTTCCAAGATTGTTCAAATTATAGCCTTGGGGCCAAAAATGCCCCGCGCCGGGACCCACTAGTTTTACATAGGCTTATATAGGAAGAAACTTTAAAAATCTTCTTGTCAGAAACCAGAAGGCCCAGGTCTTTGATATTTGGCACGAAGCTTCATCGAGTGGACCTCTACTGAGATTATTCAAATAATAATCTGGCGCCAAAAATGTCCACATGCCAGGACCCACTGGTTTAACATAGGCTTATATAGGGAAGACCTTTAAAAAATTTCTTTTCTGAAACTAGAAGGCTATTTGGTATGAAGCTTCATCTAGTGGACTGCAACTAAGTTTGTTCAAATTATAGCCCTTGGACCAAGACTGTACTAGAGACACTGATTCTCAGGTGAGCGATTCAGGGCCCTCTGGGCCCTCTTGTATATAGTAAACTTGGGGTTTACAGGAGTAAATCTTATTTTTCTTATTTCATCTCTAAAATATAGATTGTGGGTACTTGTGAGGCGGTTCTAACGAGTACTCACAATCTATATTTTGAGTAGAAACAAGAAAAATATCACAGTTTTTCCTCTTAAAATGTTCGGGTTTTTTTGGCGGTAAAATTTACAATGCATTTGTATAGGTGTGTTGTAATAAGTACAACATTGGTTCATGTAATGCATACCTGTATACCCAGATTGTTGCTTTTAGAATCTCCTCATGGCTCATGACGTATAAAATCACGATTAAAACATTCATGTGCTATGGCAGCTTATTAGTTAAGACAAGTTGATTCTAACAGGTACTCTCGACATATGTTTAAACACCCCTTAACCCCTATCTTGCCCTACATTTGCAGATACCCGTATGTGTCTCCAGATCAGATGGCTTCTGGAGAGGATCTACATGTACATTGTCATTCTGTTTGTGAATCAAAAGAATACATGATATTTGAGCCAGCGCATGACAAAACCTACAATAAGACATGTGCGCCCAACGAAAACTCAGATCAGCCTGTGCTGTGCACAGTCTGATCAGAGTCTTCATTGTGCGCTCTAAGGAGGGGTAAGGGCCCAATGCTCCTTCAAGCAGCAAGAGAAGACTCTGGTTAGGCTATATGGATGCGCAGGCTGATCTGAGTCTTCGATGCTAGCACATATCTTATTGTAGGTTTTGTCCTGTCCTGGCTCATTTAGTACACATAGTATACACATAGTATGATATGACTGAGAATCAGAAGTGGATGTGGTTAAATGAATTTATTCAGCAGGATAAAGGTTGTTGAATCTTCCATCTGAGTGTTCAGTTTGTTTTATGCACAGTAAATTATTTTCATTGCAGGTAACTCCAAGAATATGGAAATTGCGGGCAAGGAGCTCTCTGCAGAGAATATCTCTTTCTCTAAAGAGAAGAGCATCCTAAATGACATTGCCCAGGAGACAAAGGATGCCCCGGGGTATAGAGGCATGACAGAGGATGAACTCATGGAAAAAGTGGAAAATATTCTGCTAGAAAAGATAAAAGCAGGAGAAAAACAGGCTTACTTTCAGCTGGGTCTTTTCTACTATGAACAGGTAAATTGTTACTCATCTGATAAGGAACTGTTCTGTTCCACAGTGTACATACTTTGGCATAATTTAGGCCTTTGTTATGCCCCCCATCGTATGATGCCGGGGGCATAGAGTTTTTCGGTTTTCCGTACGTGCGTCTGTGGGTACGTGCGTACGGTTTCCGAACGTACGAAAGTGTGTACGTACGTAATCCTGTTGATTCAGGTTAAGGTTTTTGTACAAGGTAGAACTTGAGCTCATATTTTCCACACCATACAATAGATTTGGTTTATATTTAGTATGATGATAGATATAGGTCCAAACTTTTATTCAGCAATACCCCCACCCATACCCTAGACCTCAAGGTCAAGGTCGTGGACTTTGAAATTTTTAACGTTTAAGACCCAGGTTAAGGTATTTGTACCAGGTAGAACTTGAGCTCATATTTTCCAAACCGTGTAATGAATTTGGTTCATATTCGGTATGATGATAGATATAGGACTGAAGTTTTATTCAGCAATACCCCCACCCATACCCATGACCTCAAGGTCAAGGTCATGCCAGGTTATGGTATTTGTACCAGGTAGAACTTGAGCTCATATTTCATAACCATACAATGGATTTGGTTTATATTTACTATGATGATACATATAGGTCCAATGGTTTATTCAGCAATACCCCCACCCATACCCATGACCTCAAGGTCAAGGTCATAGAATTAGAAAATTTTTAATGTTTAAGACTTTGGTTAAGGTATTTGTACCACCAATTTCAATAAACTTCACACAAATGTTCCTTATAAAAATATCTCGTGCAGGTTCGACTTTTAAGGTCATGGCCTCAAGGTCAAGGTCACAGAGGTTATTTTTAGAAAAACTTTGTCATTGCTCTAGCGCCTACATTTCTTCACTGATTTCAATATAAGTTCACACAAATGTTCCTTATGACAATATCTTGAGCGAGTTCGACTTTCAAGGTCATCACCTCAAGGTCAAGGTCACAGTGGCTATTTTTAGAAAAACTTTGTCATTGCTCTAGCGCCTACATTTCTTCACCAATTTCAATATAACTTCATACAAATGTTCCTTATGACAATATCTCGTGCAGGTTCGACTTTTAAGGTCATGGCCTCAAGGTCAAGGTCACAGAGGTTATTTTTAGAAAAACTTTGTCATTGCTCTAGCGCCTACATTTCTTCACCAATTTCAATATAACTTCATACAAATGTTCCTTATGACAATATCTCAAGCTATATTGACTTTAAGTTCAAGGTCACTGTGGCTATTTTTAGAAAAACTTTGTCTTTGCTCTAGCGCTTACATTTCTTGACTAATTTCAATATAACTTCACACAAATGCTCCTTATGACAATATCTCTAGCGAGTTCTACTTTCAAGGTCAAGGTCATTGTGGCTATTTTTAGAAAAACTTTGTCACCCCTCTAGCGCTTACATTTCTTCACCGATTTCAAAATAACTTCACACAAATGTTCCTTATGACAATATCTCGAGCGATTTCGACTTTTAACGTCAAGGTCACTATTGGTGGAACGCCGAAACTCGCACAGATTGGTATTTGCACCACTTAAAGATTAATGTGCTAAGCGGGGGCATCTGTGTACTTTGGACACATTTCTAGTTTGTTTTCAACAATTTGGTCCATCCTTTTAGAATGTCAGCTGTATGAGATAGATTTCAAGATTTTTTGTCGACT
Source organism: Lucinisca nassula (assembly GCA_963580285.1). Taxonomy (NCBI): domain Eukaryota; kingdom Metazoa; phylum Mollusca; class Bivalvia; order Lucinida; family Lucinidae; genus Lucinisca; species Lucinisca nassula. The sequence goes on from OY757010.1 coordinate 170,206,991, forward strand.
GTTACTCCTACATTAGTCAAAACTTTAAACAAATGAAACACATAACAAAAACATCTGAGGAAAGTTGCAGATTTTAAGAGCACTAGAAAAATTGTGCATGATTAAACATGTACTTAGTCAAACTTTCACTTTATGCCAATGTCCACATTTGAATGTACACCATGAAAAATATGAAAACTTTACCTTTCTTTTGAGAGTACACTGAGCAAGGCAGATAATGCCAGATATATAAACACCTAAATCTCTTTATTAGATCAAGTACAATGTATAATTTTGCTGTTATTTGGTTGATAACAATATACATGTATAATAAGAATGATATATAACGACGTATATTGATCGAAACATGTATGTATACTGACATGTAACATCGTGATACTATTGAATTTTTTTTTAAATAAAATTCAGTTTTAAGTCTTTACCCGTATGTACCTTAAAAATTCTGATAGTTTGAGGACTTGCTGTATTAATCTCCAAATATTTTAACTAATTTGTTTCACAATCCTACATTGCAAGAGTTCCAAAAAGTGCAGAGAGAATGGCAAACAGTGTAAATCCTGATCAGACTGCTCCTTCAGGGGCAGTCTGGTCTGGGTCTGAACTGTTTGCTTAGGCCTGTCTGTCCCAATATTCAGGATTATTACAGTATGACAGAATCTTTCACTTGTGATCGTAATTTTATATGAGATTCGTGAACCTCTCTGCAGGCTCGTTTTCTAAATTTCATGTATTGGCCATTTGTTAAAGGACCTTTGCATGTACACATCAAAGGAGTGTTACAAAACACAATTTTAGATATAACATGATTTTAAGATGGGGCCCAAAATTGTAGATAACTATGAATGTATCTATAGGAAGGGTGTTCTATATATATTATCAATACAATACATTCTATATAATCAATATACATGTATTTTTCTGCATCATCAAAACATTTTTCTATATAATCAATACATTTTTGTTTGGATATAACACAGTTCTTTAATTAACATGATTTCTGCATTGTCCGTTGATGAGAAATGCAAACAACCCGTAGTCTCAATGAAAATGCCTTCAATATCGGCAGGGGTCTACTGTCAGAATGATAGATATTTTGCATATAATAAGTATATATACATGTACCGGTACATGTTTGTATACATTCATGGTGAAGATATTGCATGTTATTTGAAATGCTGACTTCACTTTACACCCCAGGAGTGCTGCTATTAAATATTTTAGCTTGTATTTTACAAAATGGGCTGTGACAATCGAAAATGAACCTTACAGTATACCGGTAGATCCTGATGAGATCGCTCTAAATGAGCCATCTCATCTACACTGCTTGACATCTTGTTAATAATTTTGATTAAACCTCCTATTTACAAGAATGGACAGGTCCAGATTCAAGGCTTGAAGAGTCTACTTCACAAACATGGGGATGAAAGGATAAACCTTTCTGTACCAAATGGAATCTTCCTTGAATTTGTTTCAAAATTTAGAGGTGACAAGTTGTGTTTTCTTCAAACTCTATTTGGAAACTGGCTGAACGTTGTGCAAACAGTGGAGGCCCTGATCAGACGCCATTCTGCGGTGTCTAGAACGTGGCGTCTGATCTGGGCCTGCACTGTTTGCCAACTGCCCGTTTTGGTGTTTCCGGTACAAAATGGGTTAAGGGCTCATGTTGAAAGACATCTTTTCACTTGATATGGCTCACTTTATTACTTTATGCTTTGTATACATTAGTAAAGTTTGCCAATAAAATATATTTATTGTGTCTGAATAGGTTTCAATTTGTATACTCGGGTATATAATAACCCAGCTGAATAGTGGCAGTAAAGTGGCTGTATATAAATTGGCCATGTCATGGGAAAACCTGTCTTCAAGGCTTGTGGCCAGGTAAGACTGGAACCAGCCTGCTCAGTTACGCACACTTGCAAGAGTTTTGAAATTTTAGAATATAGAAAGTAGACACAGAAAAATTCCTATATTAAGACCACCTTTGGGACTGTTCAAAAGTGGTCTTTAAGACCACTTTTGAACAGTCCCAAAGGTGGTCTCTTATTAGGAGACACTGATTGTAAAAAACACGAAAGAAGAATAACTGAAACCTTCTCAATAAGCTTTTAAAAGCAGATTTAGTCTAAATTTTAGGTGGTCTTAACCCTTGTTCTGCTGATCCCGGATATGCCTTTTCTTTGATTTTGAAACAATGTAGATCCAGATCAGATGGCTTCTGAAGAAGCCATCTGATCTGGATCTGCATTGTTTGTCATTCAGTTTATGAATTTGTTGTAATAATTTGCATCAAGTAATCTGATTGGTTGATAATCGGTAGTGGGTGTGGCATATATGAATATTCAGCAGGACAAGGGTTAAAAGTGGAATTTTACTGTATCTTGTATTAACCAAGCAACAAACATAAAGGTGGTGATTGGACTACATGGATGTGCAGGCCGTTCTGCACTTTTGTTGTTCATAAATGGCAAAATCAGATTTTCTCATGACATTACATAAAGGTTTTTTGGGCTTAAAACTAAGGTCACTAGGTTGAAGAAGAATATTTCTATACCTTTTCTAAATGCTGTTTGGCTGGCATACAACAAAACCTATAGGGAGTAGGGCTGTAACAATACAGTCACGCGATGATACCATACGTATTGCAATATTTGCCTCACTATACGATACATATCACGATAAACTTTCATGCATCAGTCACAGCTGGAAAATTTCAAAATGACTCAAAACAATCCCAGAGTTCAATCTTGTGTAACAAAGCCCCTGTTAGATGCCTATACCTTTACCGGTATGTCATAGAAGTAATCAATGTATCTCAGTAACAATTAAGATCTTTGTACTTTGTTTTGAAAATGGTCTTCCATATATAAGGAGGAAGATTCCATTTGGTACAAAAATGGTTAAGAATGATCTTGGATATCAATTGTACTGATATTGATATCAGGTATCGCGATATTAGCCCCACGATACGATATGCATATAGTCAACCAAAGTATCATGATATGATACGATTTCGATGAATCATTTCACGTGTAATAGGAAGGTCAAGTAAAGACTCAGATCAGCTTACACCTTCAGAGTATTTAGAAGTAAGCCTTCAATATAGGATGTTTCGGGCAGTGGACATTTTGGCTTAGGACATTTCGGCCAAGAATTTTTGAAAAGGTGGACATTTCGGCCAAACTATGAATTGTTCTCATAGAAATTAATTACATAGGAAACAAAGCGTCATTTGTTCCTATATAAGTGATTGAAAAGTTTCTATTAGATTTTGTTTGAGCATCCCCGTCAACACTGTATAGGTCATTTTGGAGATGCTGCTTCCAATTATGTGGGACTTTTACCCACATTGATTTTGTTTGTTTGTATTAGAGTTTAACAGCCCAGTCAACACTATTTAGGTCATTTTTGAGCAGGTCAGTTTACCTATCCACACTTTTCAGCAGGCTTATATATAAGCATTTACCAGTACAGTGCACATTCTTGCACCAGAAACTGACAACTACCCTTCGTGAATCAGCGGAAGGGAGAGAATGACCATAGAAAAGATTTCATGATCAATCTCCACGAAAGAATGTTGCCGACCCCGGCGATCCGCCATTGAGATGAAATGACATCTGAAGCCCTGTCGCCCAATAAAACCAATAGGGTTTATGAGCATGGACGGTACGACTCGCACTGCTTTGCCTGGGCAGGCTTAGATCCTCTAAGCGGTTTACCAGTACTTGTGTGCGGGTTGGTTTCAGCTCTGCGTGGAAGCATCATGCAGCCCATCTTTTTCTTCAAGCCCCGATGATTTCTATTGGAACATGTTATATGGTAACAAGTTGTAAAGTGGTTACCTGCATTTAAGTTAAAAAAAATAATAATAATGTTTTTGTTTGTTTTGTTTATTCAAACAATATTAAAGATAGATGAAATATGACTTATTAATGAAAAACAGTAAACAATGACCCTTTTTAAAACAAAAGCATGCTAGTTCATTAAACACTAGATATGAAAGAGGTATGTTTGAAGTTAAAGAGCAACATTATACAGTTACAGATATTGCATTCATTAAAGATTCATAAACAGTGTAAAAATCTCTAAATGTTTGGCTGACCACCACGGATGTTGTAGCTTATACCTCGCAAGAACACGGCTATGGTCTGGTACCCGATCTTCTGTCTTCACTTATAAGTTAAATACTGTATAAACTTTAACTGTAAGGAATAGCTATTGTGCGCTACATTTATATATTTTTGGCCGAAATGTCTGTTGGCCGAAACGTCCTAGGCCAAAATGTCCACTGGCCGAAACGTCTGTCCACTGTTTCTGAGCTATACCAAGAGAGATAAGCAAAGACTGGCCAGACCAGTTGGCTACAGAGCTGGGGCCAGTTGTTTAAAACTAATGACGTTGTTAGTTAACATATGGTTTAAGTTTTGATCCTTTAATATGGCAAATATGCTAATTGCTGAAAAAAAATGCATTACGATAACACACCTGTGCCACATAATGCATTTTTCTCATCTCAAAAATGAGCCATTATTCTGATGAAAACCCTTGATATTTTTCTTATAAAAACTGCAAACATAGGTTTTGGGTGCTCGTTAGAACCGCCTCAGTGAGGCGGTTCTAACGAGTACCCACAACCTATGTCTCGGAGCAAAAATAATAAAAATAATGTATACCCCCGTATACCCCAGTTTTCTCTATATAAAGTGGGGTATAAGTGGGTCTTCATTTTACGGACATGTTCACGTGATGAGCAGCTTTTCCAAATGCAAAGCTGCACTCATTTTTCAGCCAAAAATAACACAATATATTGTACTTGCTAGAACAGTTAACAGTTTGACCACTAATGAACTGGGCCCTGATTTATGTCTTTGTTGATCACACAGGTCTTCTTGTAGTCATACTGGGTGATGATGAGAATTCTTTTCTTTAACCCTTTTTGTACCAAATGGAATCTTCCTCCTTATATATGATAGGAGTCCATTTCGAAATTTAGGGGTGACAGATTGTGTTATCTTTAAAATGCATTTGGAAAATAACTGAACTTTTTGCAAACAGTGTAGGCCCTGATCAGACTCCACATTCTGCGGCATCTGATCTGGGCCCGCACTGTTTGCCAAGTACCCATTTTGGGGTTTCCGGCAAAATGGGTTAAGAGTACGGTAGACCCCTATTGATAGGAGGGACATAAATATTTTTTATAGAGTTGCTGCTGTGTGCGTAGTATGGTGCTTAAGCTACTGTTGGTGGGACATAAAATAATAGCATGCCGTGTCATGTCCCCTGCAGGTGAAATCATTCCCCATGGCATATAAACAAAATTATGTAGCAGGAAATTCTGACACCCTTGAACCCCAATTTTATATAGTAAAACTGGGGTTTACAGGGGTAAACCTTATTTTTCTTATTTATGCTCTTAAATATAGATTGTGGGTACTCATTAGAAATGCCTCAATGAGGTGGTTCTAACATGTACCCACAATCTATATTTTGAGCAGAAATAAGAAAAATATCACAATTTTTTATGTTAAAACTTTTTTTTTTTCGGTGGTAAAATTTACTATGTATAAATAGGCATGTTTTCATAATATGAATATGTCTTTATAATATTTTTGTTACAGAATGCTGTTGAGAAGGCTATTGTTTACTTCGAGAGGTCAAAAGATTTTGACTGCCAGTCCCTGTACATGCTGGCTGTGATGTTATATGATGGCACAGGCTGTAAATCAGACACAGTAAGTAACACTCTGTTTACTATTCACAGAGTATGGTAGAAGCCTCCATGGTGTAGTGGTTACGCTACGCTACTCGCCTTGTAAACCAGGGGTCGCAGGATCGATCCTGGGCTTCTCCAGACTTTCGGATGAGTCTTTAAAATGAGGTCCCGTCTCTGTATGACCTTAGCTGTTGGTGGGACGTAAAGCTCAAACACTCACTCACTCACAGAGTATGATAAGCATTAACCCTTATCTTGCTGTTCACGACAACCCCAATCTTTGCAAACAGTGTAGATCCAGATCAGATGGCTTCTGAAGAAGCCATCTGATCAGGATCTACACTGTTTGGCATTTAGTTTATGAATTTGTAGCAATAAATTACATCAAGTAATTTGATTGGTTGATAGACAGAAATGGGTGTGGCTTAAATGAATATTCAGCAAGATAAGGGTTAAAAGAGTTTAACTACCAGTTCTTGTATATACATGTATGTACATTCATCACTGGTAGATCACTGAAGAGGTTACATAATATTACCTGGTAATCCTTATCCTGCCTTTTAGCTGCTGAATGAATCAATTTAGCCACTCCCATTTCTAGCTATTCGCCAATCAAATTACTTGTTGTAATGTATCTGTTCAGTCCACAAACTGCATAACAAAGTGTGTAGATCCTGATCAGATGGCTTCTTCAGGCGCCATCTGATCTGGATCTACAAATGTACACTGCAAAGATAGGAGTTGTCATGTTCATTGCACAGAATAAGAGACTAAGAGACATTTGATATGTCTAAAGAGTTTGTCTACACATCCTTGCACAATTTATTTATATACATTCAACATTGGTAAATCACTTAAGAGGTCTGAGTCTTCCCAGAAACAGTGTGACATATAGGCATTTCCAACCTGATGAATGGCTGCACCTATCATAACCGAATTTAAGCCTTGAGCTTAAGGATTCATTCCCTTGAATTTGTCATTGTAACAAGTTTTATCATTCTAATGAATGTCAGTGTAAAGAGGGTTGACTGTACTGTCAAAACCTGATGTAATCACATGAGCCCTGCCAAGCGAATTTGTGTCTTCGAGCATTCCGTCTTGACACATTTTAACTGCGCATGCCCAGCCATTCAGAGGGGCCAGGGATATGGCTTTCTGTCTGAAGGTTCCTTTTGATTCACTGCTTGTATGAGCGAGCAGCGAAGGTTCTGGCGAGACTGCGCGGATGCGCAGGCTCGCCTGAACCTTCGCTGCTCGCATAGGCGATAAGTACCAAAATCGCTTGACGGAGCCCATATAATGTTGCTTTTTGGATTGCCTGATACAAGCAGAGTTATATTGCTGATGTCAACATGGCTATCACTGGCCCCCACAAATAGCTCATTTGCATGAAATCAGGTATAGTAGTTGCAGATAAAATCGTCTAGGCGGAGCTATTCAGGTTTTGTCAATAAATGTCAAATTCGCTGAGTCCCTCAGAAGATTCGGTAGAGTGCCTTTAGCATGCTTTCTGCAAGCGGACCAAATGGCCATATACGGCACAGCTTTGTTTGTGTTACAGTTGAATTCACACAACTGGGTGACTTGATTTACCTGTTTCTTAATAGAATATCTAGAGGCAGGTACAAACGATAGCTCCGCCTAGTCAATCATACCTGCGACTACTATAACTGTTATTTATACCCAAGCAAAGTCTTGTTGTGACATCAGAGTGCTGTGTAAAGATGGTTATCTGGACTGGGCTCATGACTGTGTGGGGATATTGGTAATGTGTATAGACCTAGATGACTATGCTCGCGAGGGCCTAGGCAGTATTCGAAGAAAGAAAGAAAGATGTGAAATAGCAGACTGATTTGAAAGTTGATTGTGTATTTTATAGTATCTTTAGAATAATATTCAGCAAGCATTTGTAATTTTTGCATGTTTTTCTTATCCCATTTAGCCGCAAATGACAGCAATGTACAAGGTAGTCATGCTACTAATAGACTAGCTGCATCATGTACTATATGACTTGGTCATCCAGGGAAATTTCGGATTATCCTTGCAGCCAGGCTCTGAAGTTTTAAAGCAATATTATACTCTGTTCAGTTGACCATAAATTTTGACAAAAGATAAAAAAGTTTCATTCTCAATTTTACCCTTTAAAACTCACAAGAGTTTTTAGAGAAAATTACATCACAACCGCTTTATAATGCGGTTCATTATTACATGGTTTTGGATACAACACAGTTTCAAGATGGATCCCAAAAATGTAAAGATTATATAGAAAAATGACCATAAATGGTCATTTTTCTATATAATCTATACATTTTTGCTTGAATATAACACGGTTGTTTAACTATATATAACATGGTTTCTGCTTTGGACCCCATTAATGGTGTTATAAAGAGGTTGTGGTGTTTTTTCGAATTTTTTTTTTCAGAAAATGTAAGGCCTGACATAACATGTGAATTGTCTGCCCAGCATTGGATTCACATGTAATGTCAAGCCTTATTTTATATGAAAAATATGCAAGAAAAAAATTATTTGAAAATGATGTCTGTAAATGGATTTTAAGGGTTTTAACCCTTGTTCTGCTGAGCCCGGATATGCCTTATCTTTGAAACAATGTAGATCCAGATCAGATGGCTTCTGAAGAAGCCATCTGATCAGGATCTTCATTGTTTGCCATCCAGTTTATGGATTTGTTGCAATAATTTGCATCAAGTAATCTGATTTGCTGATAATCAGTAGTAGGTGTGAAATATTTAAATATTCAGCAGAACAAGGGTAAAAATCAACAAAGAATCATATTTGAACCTGAAAATGACAACAGCTACAGCAATTCCCTCATGTCCACAGATGATTGAGAAAACCCTGCATATCTATGCAGTCTGATCAGAGAATTTGCTGTTTACATTAACCTTGGATAGGCTGTGGGCTGTTTAAATAGACACGAGCAAAGACTCCAGGCAAAATAGATAATGCCTAGGCTGATTCAAGACTACTAGTACCATAGTTGTTGCGGATGTTGGTGTGCCGTTGTTCATTTTTTATGCTGACTGTAAAAATCTTGAAAATTGAGGACTTGCTGTAATTCTCTTAAGATTTTAACAAGTTTGTTTCGCAATCCAGCAAGGATTACAAAAAGTGCAGACAGAATGGCAAACAGTGTAGACCCTGATCAGACTGCTCCTTCAGGAGCAGTCTGATCTGGGTCTGCACTGTTCGCTCAGGCCTGTTTGTCCTAATACTTAGGATCATTACGGTTGTTGAGTTTAGCATGAGAAATTATTTATAGCCTTGAAGCAAAAATGCTGAGGAAGGTTTGGACCCTTGGTCAATGGTCCACCAGACAGAGCCCAGCAGAGCCTAGCCAGTTTGTACAGGTGCTAGTGATCGATTGGGCTGAGCTCAAATTTTTGTGACTGATCATTGATTTATTGAACTGATTGATGATCAATTAGCCATCAATCAGAGAAACTGCTATAAATATTTGAAAACAACAGATACACAGGCTGGTCCTAGACTTCACTGGATGCATGATGGGTATAATGGGAACCGGTATCATATTGTACATTGTATGCAGTGCAACATTTAGATGATTTTTTTGCTTTTATTAGTGCTTCTAGATTCTTCTGAGGCAGTATGTTCACCTATCATATTTTATCAGTTACCCCCTGTATATATTGCATTGTAACGCATTGACCTGATAAAGATATGCTATCTCAGCCTATTCTCAGGACAAGTGAGCTTTATCACGTCAATGTGACTTTGCACTTTTATGACGGAAGCAGACTACTGGCAAAAAAAGATGGCTAAAATGTTATTATTACTGGAAAAATTGGAAAAATTACATAAAAAAAAATATCAAAAGAAAAATAATGGTCAGCTTGTATATAGTTAATATACATGTACTGATCAATTATATTCCGCGCTGGAATGTTGGGACGCACTGAGGACAATCGATAACTGATCGTAAATTGCCAATTTAAAGAGTTTACAAGGGGATAAACTGATAAATATAATACCAGATTCATGTCTTTTGATATCAAGTTTATCAGGCTCAGCTTCCAGCAGGCATGTAGAATCACTCGGCAAGCCTCACTATTCTACAAGCGTTCTCGAAGCCTTGCCTGATAAACTTGATAACAAAAGACATGAACATGGTATTCTCCATGTATTAATGCACTAATATATGTACGTGATTATATGTACATGTATATGTATATTTCATAGTTCCAGATAAGGTGGAGGGACAAGGAGTATTAATGGATAATTTTCACTGATTCTTGTCAGAAATCTATGTTGTGGGGACCTGTTAGAATCGCCTCATTGAGGCGATTCTAACAGGTACCCACACCATACAGTAGGGCGGCATCTAAGGCCGTTGCTATGATTCTATTCGCAATCTGCTTCCGCCGGTTGGGACTATATTTTGTCAGAAAAAATAAGGAAGAAAATCACAAGAACTTCCGGTAATTTATAGGCCATTACATTTTGTTACGAGATGTAGACTGGAGAAAAATGAAGGACATTTAATGAGAATAATCTTTTCTGAGGTCTATAGAAAAGGGTAGAGAGAGTGAAGGCTTAAACCGACTTAGCAGACACCGCGAAACAATGGCCCCTCAATTTATTGACGTCAAAGTACTTTGATACACATGTTGGGAAAAAATGGCACAAAAAAATGCTCCCCTCCAGATTAAGATTATTTTTCGCACATTTGTCAACGACATATCAGTCCATCTTAAGGACTGAGTGGGAGTTGTCGCGAGCGTGGTACATTAACAAAATCCTTTTTCAACTGAGAGCCAATTCTGCTTGGAGTTACGAAGAGTACGCATGCACGTTTCGATATCTTGTATAGTCATTCTTTTCTCGCATGATTCAGGATTACGGGGGGACATTATTTAATATGCTGTGCAGTCTGATGAGTTGAATTATTTTGGTAATCTAACCATACTTGGGGTGAGAGAGAGACCCAGCCAGCAGAGCATGTCAGACCAAAGTCGGGCTGACAGCGATACGACGTGTCTGTCCGGGCCCAAAGTCGGGCTGACAGCGATACGACGTGTCTGTCCGGGCCCGACGTTGGCCCCCTTTTTATGCTTGCAGGAGAGAGAGAGAGAGAGAGAGAGAGAGAGAGAGAGAGAGAGAGAGAGAGAGAGAGAGAGAGAGAGTCCAAATGAAAGTTTACAGATACGCGTTCGGAATGCACCATGAACCGAAAGAAAAGACGACGAGAGAGAGAGAGAGAGAGAGAGACCAATCTGTTAGTTAAAAGAAAATCAGTAGTATGCGGACTTTGATTTAGTCGTTAAGATTTACTGACATCATTTAATATGACGTAATTTAATATGATTTCGTCACACCAAACTGTCTACACAGCTGTGTCATGCTTGTGTAAATATACTGTACATTCAGTGTATTGACAAAATTATTGGTGTAAATTATAAACAAACACGGTTGAAAGGTGGATTGTTCAGTGAAGAAGATGAGTATGGTACCACAAGACTTGTATTCCACTCGCTGTTCATTCGTTGTTATCAAATACAGGGGAATTATGTGAGGTTCACTTAAAACTTTAGCCAAACCTGCCATTTTGGATAGAAAAAAATGGTTTTGTACACACGTTTCGACGGAAGTGGGTAGAAAAAAATGGCACAAAAAAATGCTCCCTCGCCAATTTTGGCACAATTTTCAAGGTGAACAGATTAATATATGCCGGAATCGATGATATAGGTGTGAATAATCGCGAGGAATAATATAATAGTTTATTTTTGTTTTCCCCGATGGTACCGACATGGTTGAAAATTCGCCATTTTCAAACCCTTGGTCTGCCCACACCAAAATGCTAATTCAGGTTTTAGTCTTTATATTGAATACAGCAACATTTATATATATCGTTTTTATCTTTGTCAAAGCTAAAAAATAAACGACAATCACGTAATTTGATGTGAAAATTGTTAGTCGAATGGGAGCATCAAAATCGGAAGTAGTCCCATCGAATCGACGTACGAGAATTTTGTTTTTAAATCTGCCTACGCTGGCCACTCTGATGCCCTACTGATAATTATGCTTTTAAGGAGAAAAAAAAAAGGAAAAAAATAGTCCTTTCTTATCCTGACAGCCGTCTACCTTATATGTTGCTGTGGTGATTTATTAAAATATCTGTATCACTGTCTGTCAGGTAGACAATTCACATGAAATGCCAAGCTTTCTTTTCCCTGAAAATAAAAAAATAGAATTTTGTCTGCTACATGTATGCTTTGTTCTTTAACCCATTCAGTACCGGAAACCCCTAAAGGGGTACCTTGGCAAACAGTGCAGACCCAGATCAGACGCCACAGAATGCGGCATCTGATCAGGGCCTCCACTGTTTGCTAAAAGTTCAGTCATTTTCCAAATCAATTTTGTAGAAAACACAACCTGACACCCCTAAATTTTGAAATGGACTCCTGCTATATATAAGGAGGAAGATTCCATTTGGTACAAAAAGGGTTAAGAGTTGTGACTGGGCATTAAGCTTTAAAGCAAGGGGTATACAGACTTGCCCACCCTTACGATTTGGTCATAAGGCTCACTCTTTTCTTGTCCAAATTAGGACCTTACGATCCCCGCCAAATTCCGTACGATTTTCGGTGTTTTTTAAAAAAATCGGTAAATCAGCGTGATTATTTCGGTTCGGTTCTGGCAAGCGCGTGAAAGAAAATAGTTATCGTTTGTGGCTTACTCTTGTTGTGAAATTAAATTAAATATCATTGGCTAATGATAGGGAAGTAATCCAATCACAGTTCATGTAACAAATTCATTTCGGTATGAGCAGCAAGATGGATGCATTTTCAAGGGGAAACCAAGAAAAGCTGCATTGCAGTAAAACAAAACAAAAACGCGAGGCAATGGGTTTATTTTGACCTCGATCAGATACCTTAAAACCCTTACAAGTAAAATTTGAATCTTACGATTTTTTTTATGGGATCTTACTATTTTCTGACTCAAGGGGTAGGCAAGTCTGGGTATAATACTCAATATTTACATTTCCAGTGTAAATTCTAATGTAAACCTATAGAAAACAATTGCGTTCATACTTCCATGAACGCATCGAATCACATGATTTTCAGTGACGTTAAGTGACGTCATTCTCAACCATTGTTCTTTACGGGCGTTGATGATGTCAACGCTGCTCCGCTCTTTGTAGAAAAACAGCGTGTAAATGTTTTTCAGCTTTAAAAGTTTGCCCTACAAGCCTTTTTGGCGCACAGTGATGAGGGGCAAATAATGTAAATATAAAAAATAAACTTACCGGTAATTTTTCTGCTTTTCATGAAAGTATGAACGACAGCGGGTCGCTAGCAAAGTTAACATGAACCCCTTCGGGGTTCATTTACTTTGTAGTGACCTACTGCGTTCATACTTCCATGAACTGCAGAAAAATAAATTTCATTTCTTAATTGTACCAGAATCTTATCAGAACACTGTGTGTTTATAGCTGGAGTATCACACTCACAATCATTTCATACTCGGACCCAATATACACAGACTATGCTGTCATGGCTGAGCCTTAAAATTTTTGCAAGATGCAGTTCCATTGCTAGAGATAGCTCTTATTTAGGCAAACCTCTGTTACATGTATTTTACTTTAAAAAGGAATAGATGAGTGTATTGCTTGTAGAACTCTATCAAAATTTTAATGAAATGTTCAACTGATTTTGTAAACATCACCAAGAAATCTAGGTACCCATTATAGAAATTTTCTGCACTTTGGCGTAAATACATCAAACTATTTCAACCACATTGTGTCAGAATTGACAACTAACATTTAATTAGGGATCCAATTAATTTTCCATTGACAACAGTGCATTAAACTGGCTGTAATATCAAGACACGACAATTCTATCACTTACAAATCCGTGTATTTTGGCGCTGAGTTTCATATGACTGTATGAATCAAACCTTTGGCAACATTGATAAAATTCAATCACTGCATACTAATTTCATTAGCAATATTTGTGGCTGTGAGATTCTATTTGTCATATACAGCTATTTTTATGTGTTATTTCGCCATAGAAAATAGTAATTGCCTCTACAGAAATGTTACATTGTCATGTTTTACAGAGGACTCTGTGTGACAGCATCTTTTATTAGAGATTTAATATTTAACAGGATTTTATTCCACTTTTTCGGCCTTTATTTTGGCCAGAATCAGCTTTCCCTAGTACTTAGTCATTGCTATTTTGACCACACTTTTTGAAATCTGTCTCATTTGATTGTCAGAGACAAAAGGTTGTGATCCTTCACATTTTTGTAGATGTCTTTGATATGAACATGATATAGACTCATTTCCATCATGGCAACAAATCTGTGAAATGAACACCTCTAAACCTCACTTTATATAGAGAAAACTGTGGTTTATTGGCCGGCCTAGGGTGCACATTATTTTTCTTATTTCTGCTCCAAGACATGGGTTGGGGTACTCATTAGAACTGCCTCATTGAAGCGGTTCTAACGAGGACTCACAACCTATGTTTGCAGTATAAATAAGAAAAATGCCACAGATTTTCATCAGAAAAGTAGCCCTTTTGGGGATGTGAAAAAATGTACTCTGCCACACAGGTGTGTTTTCATAATGCTACATGTACTTGACTTGTATTATTGGTTTAAGAAATATCATATTTCCATTATTTACAAAATTGTTCATTTATTAGCTCACCAGTCCTGTCACGTAGTGACAAGGTGAGCTTTTGTGATAACATTTTGTCTGTCGTCCGTCGTGCGTGTGTCCGTCCGTCCGTGCACCTTAAACAATTTCAAATAAGTATATCTCTAATACCCCATGGCCAATCTTGATCAAATTTCATGAGAAGCATCATCAGGTAGGGAGAAAGGCTCCATAAGGTTTTGGGGCTGATCAGATAGGAATTCTGGTTGCCATGGAAACAAAAAGGTTCCATAGACATATAATGGGGAAAATGACGTCTCCACTTTTTCTCGGCCATTTCTGATCCGATCTTCATCAAACTTGCAGATAACCAGGAGGGGCTTACAGTCTACGTGGAGTTAGAATTTGGGCTGCACGGGACAAACAGCTTTGGAGTTACCTGCCCTTGAGCATAAATATAAATGAAAAATGATGTCTCTGGCTTTTCTCAGCCGTTTATGATCTGATCTTTTTGTAACTTTTCATAAACGAGGACAAGCATAAAATCTCGGACGAGTTTAAATTTGGTTTGAATCTGACCAGCAGTTTTCCAGTTACATCCCCTTGAGCGTGAAAAATTTTCCCATAGACTTATAATGGGGAAAACGACGTCTCCACATTTTCTGGTACACAATTGAGCGATATAGGGCCATTTGCCCCTCTTGTTTTTTTTTGCTTCTCCTGTAAAATCTGTAAAATATAGTTGCAAGATTTTGTAATCTGACCGACGATATACATGTGTAGCTTCTTCTTAGAATTAGATTTCTGTCTTTAACCTTTGTCCTGCTGAATAAAATAATTTTGTCACACCCATTTCTGTCTATCAACCAGTGAGAAAAGGGTACTTAACATTCTCCAAGTTATGCTCTTCGAATGTGTGTGCAGCTAACTCAGGTAGGGCTGTGCACCAGATGCATGGCTTTTGGGGAGGGCCCAAGGCTCTGGAGAAAATATGTTTATATGTTGGTTTGTCTGAGCCTTTGCTTATTGTCTAGGTACAGTTTTGTTGTGCCTGCTTTTAACATGGCACAATGTAGGAGTCCAATTTTCTGTCCATTCTTCCGTCCATCCATCAGTCCATCCGTTTGTCTGCAACCACCTTTGCGTTCACCCTAAATGGTCGAGTTCAACACATGCACGACATAACCTTTTTGGCAGAATTCTTGTGTCATGAAGAGGCTGAGATATATAGTATCTGTTTTCTGGAACATCATTATGAATATGAGTTTGGGCCTTATTCAGGTCACATAAGAGGCACCAAGTTATGCTGTGGAAGGTCAGGTAATTTTCACTGAGTACTGCTATTTGGGCCCATCTCTGACCTACCCATTCCATATTGTTTCTAACCATGAGACAGGTTGTTCAATTTTTAGTGGTTCTGGGAAATTTTGTCTCACCCATGGGCTAAGATAGCTCACATGCTATGTTAACCCTTGAGATGCCAAGAGAAACTGCATCTGGAATGTCATCTGCTTGTGTCGTCTGCTGTGATTTGCAAACTTTTCAAACATATTTTTGCATACAGGCAAACAGTGTGGACCATGATCAGATTGCTCCTAGAGGAGCAGTCTGATCTGGGTCCACACTGTTTGCAACAATGACTTTTAAAGTAAGCAATAGACAACAAAGCAGATGACAGTTGTTGTGATTGGCATCTAAAAGGTTTAGAATGACAGCACAACTCATACTTCCAATGATTTCACCTATGTTGCCTCCATGTAAAACACCAAATAATGTTCATAGAAGTTTGTCAAAATACATAATCAAAGAAAACTTTTAAGGTACAAATTTATGCTGTTGTAAAGAAAAATCCATTTCCAATGCAGAGGAAAAAATCACTATCCAAACCCTATCCTAGCTCAACAGATAAATTTGGAAAGTCAGTAGAATCTCATTGCCAATTTTATCCCTGTACCCTTGGGGTTCGGATTTCTTGCATAGTATAGTAGTCGCAGATAAGATTGACAGAGCGGAGCTATCTGAATATATTGTTTGCATCTGCCTTTGGAATATTCTATTAATAAAAAAGTAAACCAAGTCGCTCAATTATGTGAATACAACCTATGGTGTATAACTGTATTTTTGCCGGCCTCAGTAGGTCAGTTGGATGCGCATCTGACTGGTGATCAGGAGGACGCGGGTTCGATACTTGCCGGGCTCGGCAACATTCTTTTGTGGAGATTGATCATGAAATCTTTTCTACAGTCATTCTCACCCTCCTGCTGGCTCAAGAAGGGCAGTAAAATGTCAGTTTCTGGCGAAAGACTGTGCACTGTACTGGTTAACCGCTTACGTATAAGCCTGCCCAGGACAAGTTTGGATAGGTAAACTGACCGACTCAAAAATGACCTAAATAGTGTTGACTGGCCATTAAACTCCAATACAAACAAACAAAATAACTCTATTTGGCCCAATTGCAAAAAGCAAGCGAAAGGCACTCTGCTGAATCGTCTTGTGGACTCAGTGAATTTGACATATATATTTACAATACCTTAACTGCTCTGCCCTCTCAATCTTTTCTGTGACTACTTATAGAAGGGTGTTAAATTTCATATATTTTTTGCAGAAAAAAGCTGTTGAATATCTTCGCAAGATTGCCTTGTCTGAAGCTAAACAAGCCAAACATCTAAGAAATGCTGCCCAGTTTAACATTGGCAGAGCCTATTTCCAGGGATATGGAGTTCAGAGGCAGTCAGACAAGGAGGCAGAGAAGTAGGTTTCTTATTAACCCTTATCTTGCTGAATATTCATCTAAGCCACACCCATTTCTGTCTATCAACCAATCAAATTACTTGATGTAATTTGTTGCTATAAATTAATAAACTGAATGCCAAACAGTGTAGATCCTGATCAGATGGCTTCTTCATCTGATCTTGATCTACACTGTTTGCAAAGATAGGGGTTGTCGTGAACAGCAAGATAAGGGTTAACCCCTTTTTGTACCAAATGGAGTCGTCCTCCTTATATATAGCAGGAGTTCATTTAAAAATTTAGGGGTGTCAGGTTGTGTTTTCATCAAAATTTATTTGGAAAATGACTGAGCTTTTAGCAAACAATGGAGGTCCTGATCAGACGCCGCAGAATGCGGCGTCTGATCTGGGCCTGCACTGTTTGCCAGGGTACCCGTCTGGAGGTTTTCAGTACTAAAAGGGTTAATGTTCTTACTGTTAAAATGCCAGAAAGTGGATCTTTTTAAATTGAAAATGCTAAATAAATAGAAAGACTATAGTTGCAATCGCATTTAAAATGCCCCAAAATGACCATTTTTGATACACCTCAACCTCTTTATGACACTATTTTTGGGGTCCAAAGCAGAAAATGTGTTAGTTAAAAATCCATGTTATACCCAAACAAAAATATTATAAGTTATTTTGATTCGTGACGGGGAACATGAGGTCATATTCCCCGCCTGAGAGCAATATTTGCCCGAGCCATTAGACGATTACAAATATCGCTTTCAGGTGGGGAATATGACCCATGTTCCTCTAACGGCTATGGAAAATATTGCTTTCAGGCGGGGAATATGACCCCATGTTCCTCTACCGGCTCTGGAAAATATCGCTTTCAGGCGGGGAATATGACCCTATGTTCCCCGTCAAGAATCAAAATAACAAATTTGTTATACTTTAAAGCTTTTTGACGACATTTTATACATTGTTGCAATGTTGTCCAAAGGATTCTTTTGTAGCTGATGTCGTCAGTAGTACATGTTTATATGTGACATCATCAAACACACCCTTCTGCACGCTCTACATTGACCACAGTGCTCATTGGGAAAATGCCGACATCATGTTTAAATGAGTTTTATAACGGAAAACAGTAAAACAGTATAACAAAATACACCACAACCTCTTTATAACACTATTAATGGGGTCCAAAGCAGAAACGGTGCTAGTTAAACAACCGTGTTATATCCAAACAAAAATGTATAGATTATATAGAAAAATGACCATTTATGGTCATTTTTCTATATAATCTATACATTTTTGGGATCCATCCTGAAACCGTGTTATATTCATAACTGTGTTATAATGAACCGTGTTATAACAAGGTTGTGGTGTACATGTTTATATGTGACATCATCAAATGCACCCTTCTGCGCGCTCTACATTGACCACAGTGCTCAGTGGGAAAATGCTGACGTCATGATGAAATGAGTTTTATAACGGAAAACAGTATATAGATGATCTTACATGAGTGTTCATGTATTATTGAATTTATTAAACGAGTTGAGGAAAAGGGATAAAATGCGAGGCTTTGCCGAGCATTTTATCCCATACCTCAACGAGTTTAATAAATTCAATAATACATGAGCACGAATGCAAGATTCTATTTATCATATGACATTTAAAACACATTATATATTCGATTGTTTACAAAAATATCAATATTTCGCCATTAGTAAACGCGATGTCGTTAAGGACGTCGTATATGTAACGTTTCAGGAAGTATCTAGCTAATTTGCATATTTAATCCACTAGTGGATTATCGAAAACATTACATTGCGTTATTACACTCTCAGACGCGACGTCATATGATAAAACAAAATATTGAATTACTGAAAAACAATAAAAAAATTTCATTTACAAATTTGTTGCTTGAAATTATTGTGGTGCATGAAATTATTTTGCTTATATTTCTTACCATCTGACGTAAATCCAAGATGGTGGACATCGCAATTTAGCGAAGGCAAGCCCCGAGAGAGTAAGATATTTTTGCTTACAGGCTATATGGAAAATAATTGCCCTTGCGCTGTCCGATCAAAAGCCTGGAAATTTCTTTGCAGTATAACAAATTGATTATGGTCATTTATATATTGAATCTATATGGTTTTGGAATCTGTCTTGAAACCATGTGTTATCCAAAATCATGTTGAAAACATTTAAACAGTGTTATGAGATGTGTGCTGTACTTATCCCAATACTTTTGTACTAACTTAATTATTGTCTGAACTTTATTGGTTGTTTCAAAACTTGTTGTGCGCACAAAAGCACAGACCACATAAAACCCAATATTTATTTTTTTTACCAGAATAGAAAAGTCATGCATCACATGATGAGACCAGATTTCTGTCTCGTTATTATACATTCAAACTTCAATGGCCAAATGCCTTTAGGAACATGAAAAATTTGTTTGAGATGGGGTAGTTTCAGCCACTGAGGGTTAACCCTTGTCCTGCTAATCCCGGATATGCCTTATCTTTGAAACAATGTAGATCCAGATCAGATGGCTTCTGACGAAGCCATCTGATCAGGATCTACATTGTTTGCCATTCAGATTGTGAATTTGTTGCAATAATTTGCATCAAGTAATCTGATTGGTTGATAATCGGTAGTGGGTGTGGCATATATAAATATTCAGCAGGTCAAGGGTTAAGTTATAGCTCCAGATCAGGAGGCATGGTATGGAGATAATATTTCTATCCTACAAAATGAAGGTTTCTATACATGTATTTTGCATGTACTTTTTATAATTGCCTCATTAACTCTTGTCCTGCTGTTCACGACAACCCTTTTCTTTGCAAACAGTGTAGATCCAGATCAGATGGCTTCTGAAGAAGCCATCTGATCAGGATCTACACTGTTTGACATTCAATTTATGAATTTGTAGGAATAAATTACATCAAGTAATCTGATTGGTTCAAAGTCAGAAATGGGTGTGGCTAAATTGAATATTCAGCAAGAGAAGGGTTACAGCATTTCCATTGAGTACACACATCTAATGGAACAGAACACAAACCAATTTTCTTGACAGGTGGTGGTTGTTGGCTGCTGATGATGGTAATCCAAAATCTAGTGTTAAGGCTCAGACAACATTAGGAATGTTCTACTCTCGCGAGGAAAACCTTAATCTTAAACAGGCCTTCTTCTGGCACTCGGAGGCCTGTGGGAATGGTAGCTTGGAGTCACAAGGTAATACTCTACAACCTCTTTATAACACTATTGTTGAGGTCCAAAGCAGAAACTGGGTTAGTTAGGCAACTGTGTAATAATCCAAACAAAAATGTACAGATAATTTAAAAAAATAACAAAGGCTATTTTTGTCATGCCTCCTTTAAGGAGGGTGGGGAGTAATTCTTTTCTCTTTAGATTTTTTTTATTTGCTTATATTTTGTAGCTTGAAATCTCTGCACTCGTTTGCCGGTATAAAAATATAGGCACACCAGGCTTTTTTTTCGAGCTTTTTAGCCTTAAAGATGGGTACTGTTTTCGAATTTATCGAATGTTTCAATAATTACCCCAGTCATTGACAATTTGTCGATAACAATTGTTTAAAACAATATTTCCAAGTTTGGTTAAAAAAAACACAATGCAGGATAATGTCATTTTGCGTACCTATGTGTGAAAGACAAACTCTTTCACAGATTTTTGTCGAAACACCTATTTTCAAATGTCCTTTTCTGCATGTTTTGCTTTTTTGAGATGCAATTTTCGCTATATTTGAAAAAAGAATGCATTTTTCGTCTTTAGATTTTTCTTATTTTCACATATATTGTGTAATAATATTAGATACACGAAATAGGCGTAAAATTTGACCATGTCACCAGGCATCTGAGAGAAATATTGCAGAAAAAATTACCCCACCCCCAATAAAAATGGCTAAAAAAGCATTAAGATATTGTTTAAATGACAAGAACACGGATTATACCTTTATTATTGCACATACTTTTGCTTCCTTAATGTGATATGAATCAAAGTATTTCATTAGAATTGAAACACAATTTCATTTATAAGTTTTATGGTGTGAAAAATGGATTTTTCTGGCCGAAAAATGCATGTTCTGATATAGCAATATTGTCGTTTTGTTCATGTTTAAAAGATATGAAGCCATTAACATTGTCACAGACGTTCAAACAATGTCAGATGTATGTTATTAATATACCTGGGAAACATTATTATACATTTTTAGCTTTCTTTTTTGACAATTTATTACCCCACCCCCCTAATGAAATGGGGTGAAATTGATAAAAAACAAAACAAAAAAACAAAAAAAAAAAAAAAAAAAAAAAAAAACACTTCTAATTATTTTTTTTTTCTATAATTTTGACAAGTTTTTTTTTTTTTTTTTTTTTTCATGCCATATTGACCGGAAACGCTATTTAATTATCTATTGCCTGTTTTTGCAAACTGTGAAAGGGAGGTGAGATAAGTTATCCTTTTACTTTCCGAAAGTGGATAGAAGTGATGGCAATGACCTGGAATCGATACAATTACCCAACACCTCCGATCAGACACACCAAAGGGAAAGAACCACGAACATGAATAACTAGACCGTAATGGAAACATCACTAGCGGAAAGCCAAAATGGCAGTTGCATTCCCACATAGTGGCTTTCGTGGACCTTGAGAAGGCATTTGGTTGAGTGTCTCGGAAAATCATCTGGGAGGCACAGAGAAAATTTGAAGTGGAGGAGTGGAATGTTCGAATGGTCCAGTGGGTGTATGCTAATTCGCGGAGCCGTATGCGTTTTTGTGTTGGTTCCATTGAAGAATTCGAATTGAAAGTCGGTGTTCCTCAAGGCTCTTTTCTCAGCCTAATGCATTTCACCATTGTGCTTTATGTCTTGTCATGCGAGTTCTGTTCTGGTGGGGGGGGGGGGGGCATTTGTAATCATAGCTGAATCACTTCAGTGTGCTACACCACTTCAAAGGCGTCGCCCAAAAACTTCTCATATATATAGTCTCTACAATGCATGATAGCCCCGAACTGGCCTTGAAGAAAAAGATTGTGCTGCATGATACTAACCCAATCACTCATGAGTACGAGTAGACCGCCCTGCCCAGGTAAAGTGGTGCAAGACGGACGATCCTTATAAACATATAGATTGGTTTCACTGGCCGTCAGGTTTCATCTCAATGTCGGGTAAAAAGACCCACAAATTGGGAAGTAACCTCTCCAAAATGACCAATATTATGTTGACGTTAAAATGACATCTCAAGCCCTGCCGCTCAACGAAACCAATAGGGTTTATATGCATGGACGGTCCGACTCGGACCCATTTTCCTGGGCAGGTTTAGACCCTCTAAGCGGTTTACTAGTTCTCACGTGCGGTCGGTTTCAGCTCTGCGTGAAAGCGTCATGCAGCCCGATTGGCTGGAGCCGGTACATTGACAAAAATTCTGTTATGCTGGTGGATGTGTGGGCATACAAAGGCTCCGTGTGGCACAACCTAAACCATCATCTTCATATTCGAAACAGATCAAAGGGATTTTTTCTTGTACACCCTTTTGCTTATGCTTGATTATTGTTTGTTTGATTTGAGGTTTAACGTCCCCGTCAACACTGTAAAGGTCATTTTGGAGGCATCGCTTCCAATTTTGTGGGACATTTACCCGACCTTTAGATGAAATGTCAACTAAAACCCCGCCGCCAATTGAACCAATAGAGTTTATTTACATGGACAGGCCGACTCGCACCGCTTTGCCTGGGCAGGCTTAGATCCTCTAAGCAGTTTACCAGTAGGCCTACACCTGTTGAGTGCAAGATCCTAATTATGAGTGCTGGCACAGGCTATTTGTTCACTGAGATGGCTTAACAGTAATTGAACCTGAGACTGCGACTGACAGTTAAAAGAATATTGTGCGCTGTCGGGCATAACAGGCTGCACTTTTAGTTATCAAATATGGCAGTGTTTTCTTTCCATATATATGACGTCACGCAAACTAAAGTAAACGTCACTATTGATTCATTGTTTTGTTTGTGTCAAAACTGACAAAGTATGGCCGTGGAATATGTGAACTGATAGACTCTTCGAGGCTATATTTTTGACACCAATGGAAAAATAAAGTAAACATCGTGCGTTAAAGAGTGTTCAGATTTGCCATGGACAGCTGATGGGCTGCAATCGGAGGAAACAAACCAGTAGCTGGAAAAATACAGGGTTAGTTTGTTTATCCCTCTATTTTCCTGTGCTTCCAGCCATGCGGACTAGACCGGAAAGTAGTCTATGAAGTCGCAAAATAATTTATAAC
This sequence comes from Lucinisca nassula, assembly GCA_963580285.1. Taxonomy (NCBI): domain Eukaryota; kingdom Metazoa; phylum Mollusca; class Bivalvia; order Lucinida; family Lucinidae; genus Lucinisca; species Lucinisca nassula. The sequence continues at coordinate 170,230,352 of OY757010.1, forward strand.
AAAATGCACATTGCAATGGTTACTAAATGTTACAAAAACCTCAGAAAACACTTTGAAAACTAAATAGAAACAAAAATCATTTTGAGGTAAAAATTCGAACCTGATTACGGCAGAGTCAATTATGCGCGACCCTCCTTAAGTGTGGCGCAATATAGGAGGCCAGTTTTCAGTCTGTTTGGTTCTTTCATCAAGCCGTCAACATTTGTGACCACCCTAAATTTCACCCTAATGTAAGAGTCCATTTCTCAAGAACTATGAAAGCTTCATTAATGGCCCTTGTTTTAGTGCAAGCATCCATATTTGGTTTTGAACTCCATTTCATGGTTCACTGACTTTGTGAACTGTTGTGACCACCCTAACTTTCACCCTAATGTAAGAGTCCATTTCGCAAGAACTAAAAGAGCTTCATTAATGATACTTGGTACAAACTTGCATGTTTTATTTCACCTTGACCTACATTTCATGGTTCACTGACTTTGTGAACTGTTCACTAACTGATTTTTTTAACTATGGCAGCAACCCTGTTCAAGACCATTTCTCAAGAACTATTAGAGGTTAGCACCGTCTTGCATTTAGCGTTAGCCACTTTAAGTAGAAGCCTCCGTGGTGTAGTGTTTACGCTAATCGCCTTGTAAACCAGGGATTGCAGGATCGATCCCGGGCTTCTCCAGACTTTCGGATGAGTCTTTAAACTGGGGTCCCGTCTCCTTATGACCTTAGCTGTTGGTGGGTCATAAAACTCAAACACTCACTCACTCTTTAATTCAAGCATCTATTTTAGACCTTGACCTACATTTCATGGTTCACAGACTTCTTAAACTAATATGTCAACCCTAGCTTTCACTCTAATGTTCAAGTCCATTTCTCATGAACTTTAAGAGCTGTATTAATGATACTTGGTACATACTTCATCTAGGGATGGCAACTTTAATTCAAGCATCTGTATTTGACCTTGACCTACATATCATGGATCACTGACTTTGTGAACTATTGTGTCAACCCTAGCTTTCACCCTTACATTTAAATCCATTTTTCAAGCACAATAAAAGTTTCATTAATGACGCTTGGTACAAACTTGCATCAAGGGATGAAAACTTTAATTTAAGAAGCCATATTTGACCTTGACCTACTTTTTATGGTTCACCTACTTAGTGAAGACTTTGCCCCCACAGGCACGACATAGCCTTCAGCCAAACCCTTGTTCTATATAAATCTATATAAAATTTGGAATCCATCTTTAAACTGTGATATATTTGGACAGAATCATTATACAGTAGAACTTCGATGGCCAGAACACTGATGGCTTGTTTACCATGGCTGAGTCGAACCCGTTCTTGAGTCCCTAGCGAATTTCCTCTACATAAGAAACATTGTAGCATAGTTACATATTTTCGACAATTATCTCGCAAATGTATGCTTTGTGAACTCATTAGAATCGCCTTGATGAGGCGATACTAATGAGTACACACAGCACACATTCTTATTGTAGGACATCAAAAAGATGTCCAAAAATTACCCTATTAAGCCTCTTGGCAGTAACCCTCAGTGGCTCGAACTACGCCTGCCTTGAACAGATTTTACTGGTCCCAAAGGTGTTTGAGCCATTGAAGTTTGACTGTATAATGAACAGTGTTTTAAGAGGTTTAACTGTATTTCAAAGTCATTATTGACCATTTAGTAGTGTAGTTACAAGCTATTGATGCACAGAGCACTTAATAGTAGAACCAGTTTGCATAATTTTTGAAAGACTGGAGGAAGCCTCCGTGATGTAGTGGTTATGTTATTCTCCTTGTAAACCAAGGGTTTTAAGATCAATCCCGGGCTTCTCCAGACTTTGGGATGAGTCTTTAAACCAAGGTCCCATCTCCCTATGGCCTTAGTTGTTGGTTAGACATAAAGCCCAAACACTCACTCACTCTTTTGATAGACTGGAGTGATTCATAGCTCCATATAAGGTATTCCAGTTTTTCCAATTAAATGCATACATTGTCGGAACTTGTTACAGTTGCCTTCACCACCAGGCAATTCACATGATTGTATGTTGAGTATTTTTTCCCCTGAAAAATAAGAACAGAAAATAATTTGAAACTGGTGTCTCCTGGTTAAGCCTGGAAGAAAAATAGGATAATCAATTTATTGATTGAGGTGTTAAGCACTTGATTGATTAAAAAGTCAAAATCACGACAATTGTCATCTGCTTTGTCGTCTGCAGGTTACTTTAAATATCATTTTTTGCAAACAGTGTGGACCCAGATGACACTATAGGAGCAGTCTTATCTGGGTCCACGCTGTTTGCCTGTATGCAAACATATTATTAAAAGGTTTGCAATTAGATTCAGCAGACGACATAAACAGACAACATTTTCAGATGCAGTTTTTCTTGGCATCTGAAGTCTTAATTATTTAGTTCTGATAACTGAATTAAATCATAACCAGATTGTGTGTAGACAAAACAAAAAATAATATTGGTATACATGTATTCTGTGTCCTGAATTTCCAGGTGCCCTGGGTGTAATGTATGAATATGGTGTTGGTGTGAGGAGAGACACCGATTTTGCCTATGTATGTCTGAAGGGAGCCGCTGACAGGGGCAATGTGTATGCCATGGGTAATCTTGTTGCCCATTATTACAGGAGAAAGCTGTATACCAAAGCAGCTGATCTGTCTTCTAGGTGAGTGTTTTGTTTGTTTGATTTGAGGTTTAACGTCCCCATCAACACTGATAAGGTCATTTTGGAGACTGCTTCCAATTTTATGGGGCTTTTACCTGACATTGAGATGAAATGACATCTCAAGCCCTGTCGCCCAATGAAACCAATAGGGTTTATAAGCATGGATGGGCCGGCTCGCACCGCTTTGCCTGGGCAGGCTTAAATCCTCTAATCGGTTTACCAGTACTCCTGTGCGGGTCAGTTTCAGCTCTACGTGGAAGCATCATGCAGCCCATCTACAGTTGAACTTCCATGGCTCGAACCCCTTTGGGACCATGAAAATTTGTTCGAGACAGCAGTAGTTCGAGCCACTGTTGCATACTTCCAGAAAACATAACGGGGGTATTTTTGGACTTCTTTTCGGTGTTCTGTAATATAAATGTATGCTGTGTGTACTCAGAATCGCCTCATTGAGCGATTCTAATGAGTACACACACATACCGTCTCAAGACAAAATCCGAAAAAATCCCTTAATTATTGTCAATATAACTGGTATCTAGAGGTAAAGGAAGAATTCTCATGGAGCACAGAACGAGTTGGAATTAGCCATGTTAAGCCATCCATTTTCGAGTTATGAAAAGTTTCAATGTGTTCATTTAAAAGGAATGGATACACCTGGGAGATTTTTCTGCCATTTTTCAAAGGGAGACAACTTTCTGGACTTCTTTTCTATAAACTCTGTCCCATGGAAAAAGGGGTCTACTCTTAAAGGAAAGAATATGCTCCTTAGGAGCAAATTCTTTCCTTTAAGAGTTGACCCCTATTGATTAAGGAGCAAATTCATTCCTTTAAGAGTTGACCCCTATTGGGAGACAAAAATACTCTTGCAGGAGTTGGTTCCCCTGAAGGTGTACCTATTACCTTTAATGGCATAATAGGGAAGTCAGCAGCAGTTGTAAATCAAAGCACTGGGAGCTCTGGTGGGTTGATTGTCTCTGAGTGTAGGCTGGAAAAATTGTCTTAAATGTGGACTTACCATAAAAAATCCTAAAAATTTGGACACCTTGAGGACTTGCTGTAACGCTCCTAAAATTTTAACATATTTGCAAGAAGTACAAAAAGTGTAGACACATTGTCAAACAGTGTAAACCCTGATCAGATTGCTCCTTCCAGAGCAGTCTGATCTGGGTCTGTAGTGTTTGCTTAGGCCTGTCTGTCCCAGTACTAAGGATCAATATGGTGGAATTTTTTGTTAACTCTTACTGTACTGTACGCAAACACTGTAGTCGCTGATCAGACTCTGATCTGGGCCTACCCTCTTTGCCAAACCCAACAGATGATTCCAGACGGAATTCTATAGATAACCTTCTTATGCAACACTATGACCTCAGGGCAACAAGAATTGCACGGCTATTTTCATAAATAACCATTGCTTGAATTTCCTACAAATTAGTGATTGTCACTTGGACATCAACAACGAAAAGCTTCTGTGCTAAGTAACTTTGGGTTGATTGACAAAAATTAAGTTCAAGAAGTAAAATTCTGCTATTGGAGATTAGGCAAAATCTAGGAAGACCATTATTTGCATGGCAGAGGATGAAAAATTAGCAGGTGTTGACCCAAAACATGACAGTGGCAAACATTGCAGACCCAGATCAGATGCTGCAGAATGTGGCATTCCATCAGGGCCTTACACTGTTCAGAAAACAGTCAGTCATTTTCTGAATAAATTTAGTTTATACTAATTTATTTTAGTTCGATTGCGATGAAAGCTTCAAGCTTATTGAATCGCTCTCGAACACTCATTCCTGGTGTTTTCATGTGCGCAAGAGAGAGAGGCAGTGGCTTTTATACCACTGTTACCCATTTACACCTGGGTGGAGTAGGGCAGTGTCATTACGTGTCTTGCCCAAGGACGTACCTCAATACCGGTGGCCGGATTCGAATGCACAACTTCACGATCATAAATCGAACTCGTTAACCACTGCGCTATCAAGGCTGAATAAATTTCTGGGAAGACCTCAGCCTGAAGCCCATAAATTTTGAAATGAAGACTTACTGTATGTAAGGTGGAAGATTCTATTCAGTACAGAATGAGTTTACTGGTAATCTCAGTTTTGGCCCGCATTCTGCTACACCTCAACCTCGTTATAACATGTAACTCCGGGTTATTTGAGATGAGGTAGTTTGAACTACTGATGGTAAGTCATAACACTAAGTTTTGAGATATAATGGGGATGTGTTAGGGATATCTTTTCGATATCCTATAAAACAAGGTTGTGTGTGCTCATTAGAATCACCTCATTGAGGGCTTCTGGTTATGCTGTGTGTGCTCATTAGAATCGCCTAATTGCGGTGAGTACACACAGCACACTGCATTATACTGTATGTGCTCATTAGAATCTCCTCATTGAGGTGATTCTAATTAGTACACACAGCACACCTTCTCGTTATGCTGTGACAGTGTGTACTCATTAAAATTGCCTCATTATGGCAAATCTAATGAGTACACACAGCATACCGTCTCAAGACAAAATCGGAAAAATTCCCTTAATTATTGTTAATATAACTGGTATCCAGAGGAAAAGGAAGAATTCTCAGGGAGCTCAGAACGAGTTGGAATTAGCCATGTTGAGCCATCCATTTTCTAGTTATCAAAGTTTCAATGTGTTCATTTAAGGGGAATGGATACGCCTGGCAGATTTTTTTCTGCCATTTATCAAAGGGAGACAATTTTCTGGACTTCTTTTCTATAAACTCTGTCCCATGGAAAAAGGGGTCTACTCTTAAAGGAAAGAATTTGCTCCTTAGGAGCAAATTCTTTCCTTTAAAAGTTGACCCCTATTGATTAAGGAGCAAATTCATTCCTTTAAGAGTGGACCCCTATTGGGAGACAAAAATACTTTTGCAGGAGTTGGGTCCCCTGAAGGTGTACCTATTACCTTTAATGGCATAATAGGGAAGTCAGCAGCAGTTGTAAATCAAAGCACTGGGAGCTCTGGTGGGTTGATTGTCTCTGAGTGTAGGCTGGAAAAATTGTCTTAAATGTGGACTTACCATAAAAAATCCTAAAAATTTGGACACCTTGAGGACTTGTTGTAACGCTCCTAAAATTTAATATATTTGTTTCTTGATTCAGCAAGAAGTACAAAAAGTACAGACACAATGTCAAACAGTGTAAACCCTGATCAGATTGCTCCTTCCAGAGCAGTCTGATCTGGGTCTGCACTCTTTGTGGCGGAATGTTTTGTTAACCCTTAAATTACTGTACTGTACGCAAACAGTGTAGTCGCTGATCAGACTCTGATCTGGGCCTACCCTGTTTGCCAAACGCAACACATGATTCCAGACCGAATTCTATAGATAACCTTCATATGCAACACTATGACCTCATGGCAACAAGAATTGCACGGCTATTTTCATAAATAACCATTGCTTGAATTTCCTACAAAGTAGTGATTGTCACATGGACATCATCAACAAAAAGCTTCTGTGCTAAGTAACTTTGGGTTGATTGACAAAAATCAAGTTCAAGAAGTAAAATTCTGCTATTGGAGATTAGGCATAATCTAGGAAGACCATTATGTGCATGGCAGAGGATGAAAAATTAGCAGGTGTTGACCCAAAACATGACAGTGACAAACATTGCAGACCCAGATCAGATGCTGCAGAATGTGGCATTCCATCAGGGCCTTTAACTCTTCAGAAAACAGTCAGTCATTTTCTGAATAAATTTAGTTTATACTAATTTATTTTAGTTCGATTGCGATGAAAGCTTCAAGCTTATTGAATCGCTCTCGAACACTCATTCCGGGTGTTTTCATGTGTGCGAGAGAGAGAGGCAGTGGCTTTTATCCCACTGTTACCCATTTACACCTGGGTGGAGTGGGGCAGTGTCATTACGTGTCTTGCCCAAGGACGTACCTCAATACCGGTGGACGGATTCGAATGCACAACCTCACAATCATAAATTGAACTCGTTAACCACTGCACTATCAAGGCTGAATAAATTTCTGGGAAGACCTCAGCCTGAAGTCCATAAATTTTGAAATGAAGACTTACTGTATGTAAGGTGGAAGATTCTATTCAGTACAGAATGGGTTTACAGGTAATCTCAGTTCTGGCCCGCATTCTACTACACCTCAACCTTGTTATAACACGGAACTCCGGGTCCAACCAACGGACCATGTTTGTTAAATGAATCGTGTTATAAACGCCGACCGTATTTGTCACAGATCAACCATTGACACTATGGTGATCAATATTTTTCCAAACAAGATGAAGTGCGGTCCGGTTAATAACCGTATTTCCCAACTAAAATGTGCTTAGAACTAATCAATGGCAATAAATGCCATGGCCCACCAAGTCAAACAAGTCTTTTTAATTGAAACCAGCTGATAAACCACGTTTTTATCCCGAAAATCATCCGATCTGACAGTGAGTATGACGCCATTTTGATAGCTGGTTCCCAGCTAACTTTGTTGTTATGGAACATCCGGGATCGTACCGAACTACAATACCGTTAATAGATTTCAATGATAAAATTACCGAGTTAGGATTAGGAACCGGACAATGGTCAACACTTTCGAGACATTTGAATAACTTCCCATTGAATGTCTTAGCCATTTGAAATGATTTCTAATGTCGCACATGGTCTTTGAATGAATTTTTTTCCCGCGAAAATCGATCATGAATTTGCTTTTAAGCTGGAATAAATCTGACTTTCTTTTAGATGCGGCTCTAGAAAATCAGTTTTATTGCAGTTCACGGATCACATCGTCTGCATCGATATTTAAAATTTCTGCTGAGCAGTGATCCTTAACAGAGCGTGATAAATATTTTTTTCCGGTTGCGTAACGGAATTCTTTAATCTCTTTATCTCACTAAGCCAACACTTTTGATTTACCGATGGCAGTGCATGTTTATCATGCGTGTCAAGCTAAATGAGTTAATATACTGTATATTCAACTCTGCTAATATCTATGAGATGTTCGGAGGCCTGCAATAAATATCAAAAAGTACCGTTATAGACCGTGTTAACTACCGTATTACCGCAGTCAAAAGTGGGAGGAAAATAAAGTTGTTGTGCTTAAAACCTGATAGAATCCTTGGATAATATTTATAAATGTTGGTTGGGGAAAAGATGGGGTCCTAACCAAAACCTTGTTATATCCGAATTCGTGCTGTAACGAATCGTGCTATAACGAGGTCCGGGTGTACTAAAAATGATAACGAAACTATTTCAAAGACTTATCTTGCAAAAAATAAAAATGTTTTATTACATGTTTTCCAAGCAAAGATTCTGTGTATTTCCGCATACAGTGGGTTAAAGATGAGTTAATGATCTTTTAGAAACTTTACTACATATTTTCCCAGAGTTTCCCAGCTGTCTGACATAGAGTTCATCTCCCAGGAAACAGACTGCCTGCCTTCTTATGTGAGAAAGGGCATAGCGATGTCCTGCTTCTACTATGCTAGGTGTCTACATGAGGGGTCAGGGGCCAAGAAAGATGAAGCTGAGGCCAAAAGATTCTATTCTAGGGTGAGTACCATAAAATATGACTGGTGATCAGGAAGTGGTGGGTTCCAACATTCTTTAATGATGATTTGTCATGAAATCTTCTGTATGGTCTTTTTCTGCCTTCTCACTGATTCTAGAAGGGCATGGTTTTTAGTTTCTGGCAAAAAAAAAAAAAAAATGTCTGTTTTAGTTAACTGCTTATGCACATTTCTGCCTGGAAAAAAACATGTTAGGTAAACTGACTAGCCTGACATGGCCTAAATATTATATTGTTGACGGGGCCATTAAACTCCAAATCACCATAACATAATATCATCCAAACCAGGCTAAGAAATATAGGCTTTATAAAAGGTGAAGTTACTTGCAACCACAGTTAGTTTATACTAATTTTATTTTAGTTTGATTGGGATGAAAGCCCCAAGCTTATTGAATCTCTCTCGGATGTTGTCACACACCACTGCTACCCATTTGCACCTGGGTCAAGAGTGGCATTTTCATAAAGCGTCTTGCCCAAGGACACACCTCGGCTCCGGTGGCCTGACTTGAACCTACAACCTCCTGACCACAAGTAGAACAAGCTAACCACTGAGCAATTGAGGCTGACTGATTTTGCAGTTAGTCCCACAACCACAGTTGGTCATTTTCTTGTGGTTTTACTCTGATAACCATAGAAGGAAGCCTGAAATATTTATGGCCTTCAACATGTTGATCTGTTTACATAGATATATTCTCCTGTGCTGTCTTTGTCAGGAGTTGGTTTAACAAGCTACCCAAATATATTAAAAGTAGACCCTTTTTCAGTGGGACTGAGCCTATGGAAAAGTGAACAGGAAGTCCCGAAAGTTGCCTCCCTTTGAAAAATGGCGGAAAAATGTGCTAGGTGTTACCATTCCCCTTAAGAACTAATATTGAACTGCCTTGTTAACGAGTCATTTGTTCTTAACCCTTGTCCTGCTGAGCCTGGATATGTCTTAACTTTCAAACAATGTAGATCCTGATCAGATGGCTTCTGAAGAAGCCATCTGATCAGGATCTTCATTGTTAGTCATTCAGTGTATGAATTTGTTGCAATCATTTGCATCAAGACATCTGATTGGTACATAATCAGTGGTGGTTGTGGCATATTTAAATATTCATCCGGTCAAGGGTTAAATGCATAAAAATCTGTTTTATTCATGACATGATTTGTGCAGCCTGTGAACTCTTGGCTCAGCCTGTGCATCACCAGTTTGATCAGAGCTTCCCATGTCTGTATGAGTCTTTCTCGTATTTGTCAGAAACTTAACGGTATGTTGTGGATACCATGGTGCTAACAAGTCTGTGAAATGAATACACCTCTAAACCCCACTTTATCTAAAGAAAACAGGTTTTCAGGTGTATACATCATTTTTCTTATTTCTGCTCCAAGAAATAGGTTGTTGGTACTCATTAGAACAATATGGCAGTTCTAATGAGCACCCACAGTCTATGTTTTCAATATATGGAAGAAATCATCAGAATTAAGCCATTTTGGAGACGTGAAAAACTGCACTATGTCGCATGGATGTGTTATCATAAAGCTTTTTAGAGTCGCCTTGGTATTGCAGTTCTAACACGTTCCCGCCAGCCTCGGTAGCTCAGGTCGGATGCGCGTCTGACTGGTGATCAGGAGGACATGGGTTGGATACCTGCCTGGGTTGGCAACATTCTTTCATGGAGATTGATCATGAAATCTTTTCTACGGTCAGTCTTTCCCTTCCGCTGATTCAAGAAGGGCAGTTGTCAGTTTCTGGCGAAAGAATGTGCATTGTACTGGTTAACCGCTTAGGTATAAGCCTGCCCAGGAAAAGTGTGGATAGGTAAACTGACCAGCTCAAAAATGACCTAAATAGTGTTTACTGGGCCATTAAACTCCAATACAAACAAACAAATCTAACAAGCTCCCACCGTATTTGTTTTTCTGGAGAAATAAAAATTATGATTTCAAAATTATGCTCATAAACTCTCTATTGCTTATTCGAAGCTCTGATGGATCCCAAGGTTCTCCATACATGAAGCATTAGGCCCCTATTCTTACTGAACAGACACATGGCTGATCTGTATCTATACTAGTCCATAGCTACTGATAAGGAAGGGTAAGAGGATATTTAAGGGTTTTATTAAACCTACATCAAGTGAACAAGGCCATGAAATAAAGACCCCCGCTAAACCCCACTTTATATAGAGAAAACAGGGGTTTATGGAGGTAGACATTATTTTCCTTATTTCTGCTCCAAGACATAGGTTGTGGGTACTCGTTAGGTGGTTCTAACGAGCACCCAAAACCTATGTTTGGTGTATAAATAAGAAAAATATTAAAAAAATCATAAGAAAAATTAACTTTTTTGAGGTTTGAAAAATGCACTATATCACACGGATGTGTTTTCGTAATGTACATTATGGGTACTTTTTAAAATCGTTTGGATGAGATATTTCTATTGAGTACCCACATCATTTATTTGTTTTTCTTGCAGTGTTACCAGTTTGACCCAGATATTTGTGCTTGCCTACAGTATCAGACCCAGCATGGAATGATATGAAAACGAGTGTAGTGTGGGAAACAAAGTCAGCCGGAAAGCAAAGTGTGTATGATGCCAAAATATAATAGATTTAAGGTTACACACATTTGATGAGACCATAGCAGACCAAAAATATGTTAAGGGGAATGGGAACATCTAGCAGATTTTTCCGCCATTTTTAAAAGGGAGACAACTTTCGGGACTTCCTGTTTACCTCTCTATCTATAGGCCCTGAACCAATGAAAGAGGGGTCAACAAATTCTTTCCTTTATGAGTTGACCCCTATTGACATGGGAGACAAAAACACTTTTGCAGGAGTCCCCCTCCCCCCCCCCCCCCCCCACACACACACACACACACACACATATACCTAGAGGTGTACCCATTCCCCTTAAGAAAATTTCCGGCTTTAAAAGTACTGCTGGTAGCAATCATGTCAGTTAGCAATTTATGCATTTGATTAGAATGGTATAGGGAGTTGATACACTTGATATATTTTCTGCCATTTTGTACAAGGGGCACAACTTTAGGACTTCTGTATGCTTGTCTGTCAAATAACCATGTTTGAAAATGTGGTCTCCTCTTGAAGGAAACAGTTTGCTCCTGAAGAACAAATTCTTTCCTTTAACTCTTATCTTTCTGTTCAGGACAACCCCCATCTTTGCAAACAGTGTAGATCCAGATCAGATGGCTTCTGAAGAAGCCAGCTGATCAGGATCTACACTGTTTGGCATTCAGTTTAGGAATTTGTAACAATAAATTACATCAAGTAATTTGATTGGTTGATAGACTGAAATGGGTGTGGCTTAAATGAATATTCAGCAAGATAAGGGTTAAGAGTAGACACCGATATATTGATTGATTGATTGATTGATAAGGACAGAAAAAAATATATTTGAAAGAGTTACCTCCCCTGAAGGTGTATCCATTGCCATCAATAGTTCCACAATCATATGCTTTATCCTTTCCTTACTTCCTAAGGGAGGTTACTCTTACTTGACAATAATTCCTTCCTTTTGAATGAAGTTTAAGAGACATTTGGAGACACTGCAAAGGCTTTACAAAAATCATCTATCTCTCCTAGAAAGAAGCAAATACAAAGGAGGCACAGGAATACAGTTAAACAAGTGCCAAGTGGGCCAGGACTAAATATTGTCAGGGCACCTTAGTGGTGAATGAAATCACAACTGATGGTAATCTGGGCCGAGTTGATCAAAACTAATGACATTGTTACATGTAGTTATTATAATGTTAAAACTTGGATCATCAAATATTGTATACACTTATATTTTTGCTGGAAAGATGTGAGTAGCTTTTGCAGATCACATTTTTCCAGCAAAGCACCATAAACTCGAGAAATAAACTGGAGAAAAAGATGTTGCTGCATGGTGCTTCCATGCAGAGCTCATCACATGAACAAGTCCTTGAAATGAAGACCCCACTAAACCCCACTTTATATAGAGCAACCTGGGGTTTACAGGGGTATTCATTATTTTTTCTTATTTCTGCCCCAAGATATTGGTTGTGGATCACTGAGGCGGTTCTAATGAGTACACACAACCTATGTTTTGAACATTGAGAGGAAAAATATCAAGGATTTGCATCAGAAAACTAGCCATTTTGGAGATGTGAAAAGTGCACCATGTCATATGGATGAGTTATTGTAATGTGAAACTGAGCAAACAGCAGTACTGGTAAACTGCTTAGAAACTCTGAGCTTGCCCAGGCAAAGTCTTGCGAGTCGGACCGTCCCTGCATATAAACCCTATTGGTTTGCTTGTGCAGAAGGGCTTGAGATGTCTTTTCATCTCGGTGTCGGGTAAAAGTCCCACAAAATTGGAAGCAATGTCTCTAAAATGACCTAAATAGTGTTGACAGGGATGTAAAACCTCAAAACAAATAAATACAAAACAAATAAATAACATGTTTTACTTGCAAGATCAGTCAACAATTTGACCAATAACAAGCTCATTAAGCTGATGTTGCTTTGAACAACTGGGCCCTGGATACCTAAAGCAAAGTGCTTAGCATTTATCCCTGAAGCAAATTTCTTTTCTGTTGGAGTACACTCCCTTTGAGTAAGGAGACTGAAATGTCAAAACAAAAGGCTGACTTTAAGGTATAACTGTGCTGAACAATGGTTGAATTGTGTTTGCATGTGGCATGTGTGTGTAGTTAAGCAGATGTGAGACTGGTGTATGCCGAGTTGGATATTATAGTGCTTCATAGCTTTATATGGCTGAAAGGCTGGCATTATATATTCAGATGAGATTTGAATAATGGTGACTGCCTGGACTGCCATTTTGACATCTGAATCTTGAATATTATTTCTGGTGGAAAAATATTTTTAAATGTACAAAATTTTTGTGTGAAATAGTACTAAGTGTATGTACTGAAGTCTTTATAATCATTGTTAAATGAGCCTCATCATGAGAAGACCTGCTTTTAGAGATACAGACTAAGCATTTCGCTTTAGGCACCCAGATTGCCTTAAATACAAATTTTACAGTAAGTTAATAGGCATTTTTATTCGAAACTTAGGCGCCCAGGCCAAAACTTAGGCGTCTTGGGCAACTGAGCGCCTGTTAGTCTGTATCCCTGGCTTTTGTCTTTTATGAACAGCAAAAATGCAGATCAGCCTGTGCACTCACAGTCTGATCAGCATCTTTTTGTTTGCTGCTTGTGTAGTACAAGACACCTAGTTTCTGTATCTAAAATTCCATGGCATTTGCTAGTACAGAGGACCTACGTTATAACGACAGTATTTGTTCCCTATTCTTGTGCTGTTATAAAGAATTTGCCGGTTAGGAGTATGCTAGGCAATAAAAGGCCTTTTTCCTATTATTTACCATAAGAAACAAATGTTATAGACATTTGTTAGAATCGCCTCGGTGAGGCGATTCTAACAGATATCTATAACATTTGTTTCTTTGAGTATTAGATTACAAGACCCTTCATGACTATGGACTCAATTTGTGAATTTTCAAACCGAGGGAAGCCCAGGCCGCTTGGAACTGAGGCAAAGGCTTAGCCTTTAGCTAAGTAGTCATTCCATTCTAATTGCCATTATAACGAGTTTTGCCGCTATAACGAATGTCGGTATAAAGAGGGTTGACTGTAGCCGGCCGGTTTGCATCTTACCTAGTTGCAAACCTCAAAGACTGGTTTCCTCTTGATGGGGCTCAGTTGTCTTATAGATATTATAGAATTAAGTTATATCTGTATATCAGAAAGGTTCCTTGCTGCCATGAGTTTAGTACCAATACTGATAGCATTTCGTCCATTTAGTATGAAGAATGAACATTAAACCGTCCAGAATTAAAAAAAAAACTGCTGTTATATTTTGTACAAGTATTAGCTTTTGTGGTAATTGTCCTTAACTTTATATCTCAGTATTTCTAACATAATCACTTAAATTTATATGTCAGTATTTCTAACCTAATCACATATATACAGAGATTGCAGGCAAATAGTGTAAACCAAGATCAGACTGCTCCTTCAGGGATCTACCTTGATGTCTTTTTGGAAATGCAGGTCTATACCCAGAAAAATCCAATGAAGACATTTTATAGAACCTACAATAAAGCTTGTGAACCAGCAAAGACTCAGATTTGGCTGCTCATTTGTGCATTCTGATCATCTTTGCTGATCACATTAACCATCTAAAGTCTATGGGCTATTCAAGGAGATAGACAATTCTTGCCATAGTGGGCCGATGTGCAGGCTGATCTGGGTCCTTAATGGGTTTAATGGTCCCACATATCTAATTGTAGATTTTGTTGTGCGCTGGTTCATATTATACACATATATTCTATCATGGGTATATTATAACAGTCTGGGTCCAGTTGTTCAAAGCATTGTTAGTTTAAAGAGTTCGTTTTAGGTCATTCTAAAATTCTGGTATTTTTGCTGAAAAAACATTTGAGCAGTAAGCTGCTCATTTTTTCAGCAAAAATATTAGCATATTTGCCATATTAAATGTTCAAATTTTAACAATTTGTTATCTAATGATGTCAGTAGTTTTGAACAACTGGCCCCTGATCTTTTCAGGGTTTTTATGGAAACCCAACCATAGTATATGTGGAACTCCAATACAGGTCATTGGCAAACAGTGCACCTCCAGATCAGGGCATTCACTCTTTACAACATTACGATAATACACCCGTGCAACTTAGTGCATTTTTCCACATCTCCAAAATGGCTAGTTTTCTGATGAAAATCCATGATATTTTACTTATAAATACTGCAAACATAGGTTGTGGTGGTTCTAACGAGTACCCACAACCTAGGTCTTTGAGCAAGAATAAAAATAATGTATATGCCTATAAACACCAGTTTTCTCTATATACAGAGATTCTAACCATTCCGATTTTTGCGGAATCATACCAATTTTCAGGTCTGATTTCCGCATTACGATTTCGGACAACAAAATTCCGGCAAAAAACGGTACCGGATAAAGTAACGGAAGTCGCGTCTAGCTTTTCACCGTTGAAAATTATACCTGTTCACTGGTAGTAAATTGGGGTTGTTTCCCCTTGAAAAACAGACTGGTTTGTGCATTGTTTATTGGAAAACCGTAATTATAGCCGTGTAAAAATTGCAAGATTGAGAACCCCTAACGTCAAACAAATCCAAATGGCTTCCCCTGCCAAAAGGCGTCGAGTGATACAGAAATTCATCGCAAATTATGCAAATCTGTGGCCAGTACTGAAGCCATCGAAGGCGGGAGAATATTATGCTTTCTGTGATGTTTGTAAGAGGGACTTTTCCATCTCACACGGCAGCCGGGATAACTGTCGCTGTCATGTTTCGACCAAGAAATACAGTGACTTAGCAAAATTAAATCTGTCTTGGCATTTTTTAAACAGACAAGTTTTCTTATAAACAAACATTTATTTGTATACTTATTTTAAAATTGATGTTGTAATTATTTTAAATAATAGGATGTCATTACTACCCTAAATGTTGAACGCATTGATTGAACTCAGATGATGTGTAAAAATTGATCTAATACGAAAATAAGTGACATTGTCAATTGTGCAGGTGTGACATAAAGATCTAAGTTTTGACCATTATGTCACTGCTGCCTTGTGAAATCCATTGTGCATTTAGCTTGTGCAACCATTATACAAGGTTTTACACAAACTTGAAATCTATTTAGGTCAGTTTGCAAAGGGAATGGTATGGTAAGTGGTGTAGAAAGTGATCAGACTGTTGTCACATTTTTCGAGGGTCCCAGTGTTTAAAATATTACTTTATTCCCGCCATTTCTGTGGGGTTAATTTTTTGCGTTGTCTCTTTTATTTTTATGATGCCATCTGCTGAGAAAGTCTGTGATAGAATATGATTTTGTTTGATAATAGTTATCCTTTTTATATTTTTGTTTGTCAATAGTTATCCTATATATGCATGCTGTGATATTAGTATATACAAATATCTTTTAATACATGTATTTTGTTGTCATAATAACTTTTTGATTGAACCTTAACTTGTCAACCATTGTCCTGCTGAATAAATTAATTTTTTACTATCAGGTATCAATTTTGCGTTTGTGACGCGACCTCTGATTGGATGTCTGACTGGCGTCACTGTCAAATGAATGACAAACAGTGAAGATCAGATCAGATGAGAAGCCATCTGATCTGTAGCTTCACTGTTTGCAAAGGTACGGCCTATTTCTGACTCTGCATGACAAGGGTTAGAAGGGTACTTATAGTGTTGAAAATCAGTGAGATCTTTGACTGGTAAATTTTAAGCATGTGTAGAGTGATCCAGTCTTTGTTCGCTCATGTTTATAAAGGCTTAGACGAAGCTTTCAACAGCTACAGATTGGTAGTGACACATGTTTGTTTTAGTACATTACAACCTTTTTATAATACTATTGTTCCTGTTCAAAGCAGAAACTGTGTTTATAGTATTTAAACAACCATGCTATAGCTAAACAAAAGTGTATAGTTATATTATATAGAAAAACTACCATTTATGGTCATTTTTGAATATATTCTATACATTTTTTGGGATCCAGCTTTAAACCTTGTTATATCCAAAACAGTGATACAACAATCATTCTAATGCACTTGGGTATGTAATTACGCGTCATCTGATTGGATAATGTCAAAAATTTGTGACAGTATATTCTGCCATATACTGTTGGAAACCCGATGTCATCGCATTACATTGCATTTTATTGGCTGACATTTGGTTTTACGCAGCTCACAGGGCTTGCCGCTTTGAGCAAATTAGTACAATTTTTAACAAAACAACCCAATAAGTGCATTAGAATGGGTATAACTTTATTGCAAAATTGTCATTTTGGGAGGTACTTGCAAATACACCCGGACCTCATTATAGCACGATTCGTTACAGCACGAATTGGGATATAACACGGTTTTGGTTTGGACCCCAAATTTTCCCCAACCAACATTTATAAATATTATCCAAGGATTGCATAAGGTTTTAAGCACAACAACTTTATTTTCCTCTAACTTTTGACTGCGGTAATACGGTAGCTAACACGGTACCTAACACGGTTTATAACGGTACTTTTTGATATCTATTGCAGGCCTGCAGCATAGTTGAATATACAGTATATAAACTTGTTTAGCTTGACACGCATGATAAACGTGAACTGCCATCGGCACAATCAAAAGTGTTGGCTTAGTGTGATAAAGAGATTAAAGAATTCAGTAACGCAACCGGAAAAAAATATTTATCACGCTCTGTTAAGGATCACTAAGCAGAAATTTTAAACATCGATGCAGATAATGTGATCGGTCAACTGCAATAAAACTCATTTTCTAGAGCCGCATGTAAAAGAAAGTCAGATTTATTCCAGCTTAAAAGCAAATGATAAAACATATTCAATATCGATTTTCGCGGTAAAAAAAATCATTAAAAACCATGTGCGCCATTAAAATCGTTTCATATGGCTAAAATATTAAGGGTAAGACATTTCAAGGGAAGTAATTCAAATTTCTTGTAAGCGTTGATCATTGTCCGGTTCCGAACCCTAACCCGGTAATTTTTCCCATAGAAATCTATTAACGGTACTGTATTTCGGTACGGTCCGGATTCTCAGTAACAACAAAGTTAGCCGGGAACCAGCTATCAAAATGGCGTCATACTCGCTGTCAGATCGGACGATTTCTGGATATAAAACATGGTTTTTCAGCTGGTTTCGATTAAAGTGACTTGTTTGACTTGATGGGCCATGGTATTTACTGCCATCGATTAGTTCTAAACACGTTTTAGTCGGGAAATACGGTCATTAACCGGACCGCACATCATCTTGTTTGGGAAACTATTGATCACCATTGTGTCAATGGTTGATCTGTGACAAATACGGTCGGCGTTTATAACACGATTCGGTTAACTAACACGGTCCGTTGGTTGGACCCGGAGTTCCGTGTTATAACGAGGTTGAGGTGCAGTTGGTTTTATGGTTGCAATTTCTGTTTTTAGGCTCCACTTACACGTCGGCATAAAAATGAAATTTCCGACTGCAAAAACTGCCAATTAACATCTCGAAAAGACCAGTTTGAATACAGTTATCCCCTAAAGTGTTATAAAGAGGTTTAGGTGTATATGTATTTGCAATAAGTACCTTTTTTCTCGTTGATTGCAGTTTTGTACATATTTTGTGTTTTATCAACTGTCTGTATCAACTTAAAAAAAGAAACAAAACAAAAAAATAAATCTATGATTAGAAAACAGCTCCCACACCAACAAAAAAAAACAAAGAGAAAGAAAAAAAAAATTGTGATAAGAAAACAGCCCTTTTAAGACCGTCTTGTAGTTTTTGAACCTAGAAATAAAATACTAAGTATTAAGGGGAAAGGGAACAGCTTCAGGGGAGGCAACTCCTACAAAAGTATTTTCCTCTCCCATGTCAATAGGGGTTAACACTTAAAGGAAAGAATTTGCTCCTGAGGAGCAAATTCTTTCCTTTAAGAGTCAACCCCTTTTCAGTGGGACAGGGTTTATAGAAAAACGAATAGGAAGTCCTGAAAGTTGTCTCCCGTTGAAAAATGGTGGAAAAATCTGCCAGGTGTTCCCATTCCCCTTAAAACAACATACCTCACCATCCTTTGGTAGCTTGGATTTTGGAAGTTTTGTCTGTGTAAAAGCTAAAATAAGCAAACCATACTATAGGAGTGACAGCTTGTATTTCCTAATAACCAGGTACTTCTGCGTAACATTTTGTCTGTTTTTCTTAACTTATTTTGTTAGATTGTTAGTCTTTTTTATATCCATACATTGTACTGATTATGATACTTTTTTAAAGCAGGCAGTCGTAAATTCATCTAGATGAGCTGTAATCTGGATCTCTTTTGGACTGCAGTGGGGACCAAGTGTCTCTTCCAACATTGTGTTCAATTATTTTATGCCTTTATGTTCAATGTTTGTCTGTCTTGTGTACATGCCTGAGAGAATGATGTGGAGATAAGGTGGTTTGAAATGGTTATCTGCCTATTTTTGTAAGATGACAGGGCACTCCCTTAAATATTTTTATACATTTTTGACTTCCACTTTGTTTGCCAGCCTCCGTAGCACAGTCTGATACACGTCTGACTGGAGGAGGTTATGGGTTCAATACATGCTGGGTCGGCATCTTTTTTATTTTGTGAAATTGATCATGAAATCTTTTCTGCGGTCATTCTCTCCCTTCCGCTGATTTACCACTTATGTATAATCCCCTTCTATGACATTTCGCCGAAAGACATTTCATTGATACACCGTTTCGTCGAGTATGACATTTGGTCTCTATAACGTCTCAGCGAATATAACGTTTGGTCGAATATGACCTTTTGCGGAATTTTCGTCGAATTTGTCGAAAATATCGAATCCATGCACTTTCTAATAAAAAGCTACTTTATTCACATTTGAAATATAATGTGTTATATTTTCAACTTCCAAATAGATATCAGGGGAATTTGCGATTCTCACAACGCCAATATATCTAAATGCCAGCCTCAATATCAAAGACATTTTCTGAGCTCTCCTACTGCTTAATAAAAATGTATGTACATCCATTTTGAAAGAGAAACATGAATAAAATAGTTCAACAATGGACAATTAGGTGAAATGTACTTACCTTTATTTACCCTTTGGTTTATTACTAAAAAACAAAGATGCTGAACTCTCTCTGAATAAAAAGTACCGTTATAATCTATATTGCACCACAACAATACCGGGACCATTCAATCGTGTTTGTCCAGGTAAGCAAAGCGTGAACACTATTGATCGTTGATCTTTGATCGGTTCATTGATTTCTTAAGCTTTTTTCTTAGTGGAATTTTTCGACAGATTGTCGTACTTGATATTTTGTTTTCGACCAATTGTTATATTTGACGAAACGTTACAGACGGAATGTCGTACTCGTATCGGCGAGATGTCTTTCGACAAGATGTCATGCATCGGTATAAGCCTGCCCAGAAAAAGGGTGGTTAGGTAAACTGAACGGCAAGATATAACCTTTAAAGTGTTGACAGGACGGCTAAACTTCAAACTATCAAATAAACTATTCTTTCCTGTAACGTGAATCTTTCCAAAAAGCGGCTCGGCATTTGAAGGAAAGGGAGACTAAAATATATTTGAAAGAGTTGCCTCCCCTGAAAGTGTAACCTTTCTCCTTAAGCTGATGTTTTGATGTGATGAATATATGAGTTGTAATATGTGTACTACTTTTTTTTACTCGTTTGCATTTTATTTGAGCCAGCGCATGACAAAACCTGCTTTAATACTTGTGTGATCAGCGAAGACTGTGTGATCAGCAAAGACTGATCAGACTGCACATCTGATCAGTCTTTGCTGATCACATGAACCTTCTATAGCATCCAAGCTATTCAAAGCCAGATGAATGACAATTTGCTATAGATGGTGGATGTGCAGGCTAATCAAAGTCTTATTGCAGCTTTTTTCTTGCGCAGGCTCATCTTTGAATATTGTAGGTTTGACGTCATAAACTACCATAAATCCTAAAAATTTGGACACCTTGAGAACTTGCTATAATTCTCCTAAAATTTTAACAAATTTGTTTCAAGATCCAGCAAAGAGACCAAAAGGTGCAGACAGAATGGCAAACAGTGTAGACCTTGATCAGACTGCTCCTTCTGGGTTTACTGTATGCTTCAACCTATCTGTGCCGATACTTAGGATGATTAAGGTATTCGTTTGTCATATTGAAGACCAGTGTCAAGGAAGGTTGTATGCTGACTATATACATGTAGGCAGACAGATCTCAAACTGCACTGAACATACATGTGCAGAAATACATTTTTGTATGATTTGTATGTCAGCTGTAAAGACAAAAGTTAATAGCTTTAATGTAAGATATGAAGCGACACTGACCAGCTTACAGTGTTTCCCTTTGATAAAATAGTATACTTTGTAGCCACTTATATCCTTTTTAATGTGTGATTGCTTTTAATTTTGCTTCTCTTGCTTTTATATTTTCACAGTTGTCTTCTAACAGTGTTCAAGTCATACAGAGCAAATATTAACCAAAAAATATTAACCCTAATCCTGCTGAACACCACAACCCCTGCCTTCGCAAACACTGCAGATCCAGATTGGATGGCTTCTGACATTCAGTTTGTGAATTTGCAGGAATAAACTTCATCAAGTAATTTGATTGGTTCAAAAACAGAAATGGGTGTGGCTAAATTAATTATTCAGCAGGATAAGGGTTAATAATTTGTGACATTTAGTTTCCTGTTGAAGTTTGATAAGGTTCTTACAGGAATGGATTCATTTTTGGCATGTTTCCAGCCATTTTCAACAAGGGTGCCAAGCTGTGCCAACTATTGGGATTTTCTGCTTGCTTTCCTATAGACTGAGGCCCTCTGAAAAAGGGGTCTACCTTTAAAGGAAAGTATTTTGCTCCACAGTGAGGAGCAAAGTCTATCCTTTTAAAGTAGAGCCCTAAGGAACAAATTCTTTCATTTAAAAGTAAAGCCCTCAGGAGCAAGTTATTTCATTTAAAAGTAGACACTTTCCGATAAAGGAAACAGTTGCCTCCCATGGGGGTGCCCCAATTTAACATTTGAGTGCTTAATTGTTAAATTATATTTTGAATATATATGGTTGATTGTGATAACATAATGGTTTTGTTTGATAACCTTTTATTGCCGTGATTTTGATTTACTTTTTAGCTCATCTGTACAGAAGTATTTAGCCGGCCTCGTTAGCTCAGTCGGATGCACGTCTGACTGGTGATCAGGAGGATGCAGGATCGATACCTGCCGGGGCCGACAACATTCATTCGTGGAGATTGATCATGAAATCTTTTCTATGGTCATTCTCCCCCTTCCGCTGTTTCAAGAAGGGCAGTTGTCAGTTTCTGGCGAAAGAATGTGCACTGTACTGGTTTACTGCTTACGTATAAGCATGCCCAGGAAAAGTGTGGATAGGTAAACTGACAGGCTCAAAAATGACCTAAAAAGTGTTGAATGGGCCATTAAACTCCAATACAAACAAACAAAAGTTCAGGCAGAGTGATCATACTATCCCTGGTATCTGATGGTGGCAGCTTTTGCATCCTTTACCTCCTGTTGAATTAATTTAGCCACACCCATTTCTGACTTTCGACCAATAAGATTACTTAATGTAATTTATACCTACAAAGTCACAAAAGGAATGTCAAATAGTGCAGATACAGATCAGATGGATTTTGAATGTCAAACAGTGCAGATACAGATGACTTCTGATCTGTTTTTACACGATTTGCAAAGGTAGAGCATATCCTGGCTCAACAGGACAAGGGGCAAGATTTTTTCAAATATGGTAGAACCCTAATTTTAACAAATGGAATCTTCCACCTTATATATAGCAGGAGTCCATTTCAAAATCGAGGGGTGTCAGGTTGTGTTTTCTTCAAAATTGATTTGGAAGATGGCTGAACTTTTTGTAAACAGTGTCGGCCCTGATCAGATGCCACATTCTGCGGTGTCTGATCCGGGCCTGCACTGTTTGCCAAGTTTCTGGTACAAAAAGGGTTAAGTCTATTTGACATGATAAAACATACATTTCAAAATTTTTAATCGGCATTGATGCTACCTGGAACACTAGGTCAAGAGTGACTTTCTTCTTGTCATTATCGAATTTGGACATGCCTGTTGTTGCCATATATGGTCGTGTTAGTCAAGATTATTAACAGGCTGGCAAAGGCTGTGAAGATTCTCATTTGGCATAGGTACCTGTATTGGTCTACAAGCTGAAAAGGATAAGTGGTTCTAGTATATTAAAAGTGCCAACCACACCTTTAGTTAATATCTTTTTCAGAGTTTTTTTTTTCATTTCTGAGTGAAAATTATCTGTGCCATATGACATTTCAAGACTGGCTTTCTCTGAAAAACATAAAAGAAAATGCCTGATGCTTTACAGATTAACCAATTTAGTACCAGAAGTACCTTGACAAACAGAGCAGGCCCAGATCAGATGCCGCAGTCTGCGGGTCTGATCAGAGCCTACACTATTTGCAAAAAGTTAAGCCATTTTCTAAACAAGTTTTGAAGAAGACACAACCTTAGACACCCCTTAATTTTGAAATGGACTCCTGCCATATATAAGGAGGAAGATTCCATTTGGTACCAAAAGGGTTAAAATCCAACATCTGTCAGTGCAGACGAGTAAGCAAGCCGGGATGTATTGCAACAGCTGTTACTTCTGTTTTAGTAGCACAAACTTTAATTTGTTTTAAGGTCAAGAATATGTAAATGGCGTTGCCGCCAAACTTAACACGCATTGACCTGCAACTTCATTGGAACGTCTTCTGACATTGAAAATGTCCTTTTTCTCAAATGGCATGGTAGTTACAATGATAAAATATTCATCAGTCTTTATTGAAAAAACAATCTAGTAAATAAATCTACTTATTTATTGCCATGAGAAGTTAATAGCTGCAAACCATTTTCTAAAATGTTACAAAAAAAATAAAACACTATCACCAGAAAATGTAGCATACTCATCCAGACACTGTGGCAGTTTTTGCAGCAAAAGCTACTGCTCAGTATGCAGCATACTCACGCAGTTTATAGTCTTTCACAGTGCCAGATAATCTGAGGCTAAATGTTGTTTTCCTTGTATCTGTTTTACCAAATCCATGAAATTGAGCCTTAACATAAATTCAAATTGTAGTCTGTGGCCATATAGGGGTAATTTTCTTTTTTTTTTTTTTTTATTGCAAAAAAAAAAAAAAAAAAAAACACACACACACATAAAACAACACATTCTAAGCTTGCATAACAGGCACATGAATCTATGATTGTTGTAAAATAGACATAAGATTATTTAATTACCCGGTCCTAAATTTACATGCAGAAAATGCCTTCCATGAAAATTAAAATTATTTTGCATACAGCCATACACATATCTGCTAATAAATGATGTGTAGGAAATTCTGATCTGGTCGCTTTTTATGTTAGGCTACAATTTCTAGGGATGTTTCGTACACATTTGACCATTGTTTATAAATTACGTCAAAATGCACCCAAATTATTTAAACCCTGTACTGCTTTATGCTGCTTTACTCTGTCAGTAGTCAAGGACTTTTTTTTTTCACTTAACAATATAAATACAAATATTAGCTTTTGGAAAAATTCTGTGGGACAGTTAAGTTGCTATTGGCAGGTAAGAAAATTTGTTAATTTTTGACAAATTCAGAGTGCTTTCTATACAAACGAATGAGTTTTTTATGCGCTTCTGGTGCCTAAACCAACTCAGTGACTTCTTTTTTATTGCATTTTTCGATGTACAATATGTAGATAAACTAAAACAAAATCCATGGGAGAGCCCATTAACATATTCTTGACCTTACTAGCAATAACATTATCTATTTTCTTTTCTCGTTTTCTTTTTTTATCACATTTGGACATGGCGGTTATCAACTTCACTGTGTCCAGCTTGTATAATATTTCCTGTAACAGTTGCAGCTGTAGAACTGAGTCAGCTATCTGTAGAACTGTGTTCAAAGGTAAATTTATGAAAGTAACAAGATCTGTAAGCTTTTGAAGCAGAAATAAATTTCTATAATTATTATTGTCATTTGACTATCATTTACTTTCCAGCATAAAACCCATTTTGTACCATAAACCCCAAAATGGGGAGTTGGCCAACAGTGCAGGCCCAGATCAGGCGCTGCAGAATGTGGCATCTGATCAGGGCCTACACTTTTTGTAAAATGTTTTGCCAATTACAAAAGTTTTTGAAGAAAACACAACCTGACACCCCTAAATTTTGAAATAGACACCTGCTACCGGTATATATATAAGAAGGAAGATTCCATTGGGTACAAAAAGGGTTAACTATCCCAAGGATCACTTTTCAGATCATTTTGAGATAACTGACTGTGGCTATTCTTAACTCTTGTCCTGCTGAATAAATTAATTGTGTGACACCCATTTCTGACTTTCTGCTGAATACATGAAGTGACACCCATTTCTGACTTTCAACTAAACAGATTACCTGGTAATTTATTTAGTCTTGGGTTCCATAGGAGTGGAGATACAAGTCTAAACAGACAGGCAAATGGATGCCAAAAAACCAAATGGGTGACTCGAGTCTCGCTGACTGCAAGCAGACTTGATGCTCTGTCTCTGGTCAGGCCCATCGGAGTCTAACTGTTGGTTTTGTTTTGCTCCAGCATTTCAGTGGTTTCTTGCTGTCGAGTCCTCACTCTTGTTTCATCTCTGTGGTTGTTTGATTTTTTGTGTTCATGTGCACTGATGAGTTAGGAGGCCTTTTATGCCGACCGAACAAATTATTTGTCTAAATCGCGATGGAAGGGTGCTGATTGTGGCCACGTAAAATCGATTTAAGCCCCCCAAGTGGAATTCGTTTCACTGACCGTTCAAGGGCTATTCTTCTAGCTGACACGGTTTATTTTTGTTATGGTTTGTCTTTGGGTGTTTGTGTCGCTTATTTTGTTTTGGATAGCCAATTGGCCATTTTGTGGGAAAATAACTGTCCTTTTGGCTTTCCGTTATTGATGTTTCCATTGGGGTCTGATGTTTCATGTTTGTGTTTCTTTCCCTTTGGTGTCTCTGATGGGAGCTGTGGGTTTATTGAATTGATTCCTGATCATTGCCTCACTTCTATTTTGATAATAAAATTGACAGACTCAACATGACCATAACAGTTAAATGGGCAATTAAATAACAAAACATGAATCCCGTTCTAATTTCTGTTTGTGATTTTTAAGAAACCATTCAAATCAGAGAATTTTCAGTAAAATGAGACACATAGAACTAGTGACGAACCCCCCTGTAAAAATTTAAATACGTGTATTTAAACCCCACAGTCCACTAAATTTGGAGAAAAGTGAGGCCTTATTGGCAGAAACTAGCTAGTCTGGCCCAGATAAAAACTTGTCCACTCGACACTTTTCAGTTCTGAGGTGTTGTCATTGCTTCCAAAGGATTACCTTCCACAGAACGTATTCAACTTCACCACAGCTGGCGGCCCCCGCCCATTGGGGCCTGAAGAAATAGATGGGCTACTTCCACGCAGCTGAAACTGACCGCACCTGAGTACTGGTAAACCGCTTAGAGGATCTAAGCCTGTCCAAGCAAAGGGTTGCAAGTCTGACCTCCATGCTTATAAACCGTTTTGGTTTCACTGCGTGACAGGGCTTGAGATGTCATTTCATCTCAATTTTGGGTAGAAGCCCCACAAAATTGGAAGCAACGTCTCCAAAATGACCTATACAGTGTTGGCAGGAACGTTAAACTCAAATCAAACAAACAAATCACAACAGCTGGTGTTAAGGGAATGTGTGGCGGCCGTAAAGTCTTCTTGCCCTAATAGTGTGGGCTATATTTTCTAGTCCTTTGGAACCATTGATTCCACTGCGAAATGTTGAATTTGTCTGAGGGTACTGATGAGGCCTAACTGGCCCAAACTAGCTAGTCTGACCTCAGAAAAAAAATTCATTTGACAGTTTTCAGTTCTGTGTTGTCGTCCTTGCTTATATAGAGGATCTTACATGAGTTTTCATTTATTATTATAGCCCCGCTTTGAAAAAGTGGGGCTATATTGGATTTGCCATGTCCTTCTGTCATTCCGTGATTCCGTTAATTTGTGTTGGCTCCATAACTTTGTATCTGCTTAACATATTTTCATGAAACTTCACACAAATGTTAAACACCATAAGACAATGTGCAGAGCGAAGGAATTATAACTGTGGATTGCCTACTTTTGGAGTTATTGCCCTTTGAACATTTTCCGTAATTCCGTAATTCCATGATTCCGTTAATTTGTGTTGGCTCCATAACTTTGTATCTGCTTAACATATTTTCATGAAACTTCACACAAATGTTAAACACCATAAGACAATGTGCAGAGCGAAGGAATTATAACTGTGGATTGCCTACTTTTGGAGTTATTGCCCTTTGAACATTTTCCGTAATTCCGTAATTCCGTGATTCCGTTAATTTGTGTTGGCTCCATAACTTTGTATCTGCTTAACATATTTTCATGAAACTTCACACAAATGTTAAACACCATAAGACAATGTGCAGAGCGAAGGAATTATAACTGTGGATTGCCTACTTTTGGAGTTATTGCCCTTTGAACATTGAAAAATGGCAATTTTAATTGTGTCCGCTTCATAACTCGAAAACCGTTTGAGATATTTTTAGGAAACTTCACACAAATGTTAAGCACTATGAGACGATGTGCAGAGCGCAGGAACCATAACTCTGCATTGCTTATTTTTGGAGTTATTGCCCTTTGAACATTGAAAAATGGCAATTTTAACAGTGTCCGCTTCATAACTCGAAAACCGTTTGAGATAATTTCATGAAACTTCACACAAATGTTAAGCACTATGAGACAATGTGCAGAGCGCAAGAACCATAACTCTGGTTTTCGTATTTTCTGTGTGTCTGTCTGTGTGTCTGTCTGTGTCTGTTAACAATTTTCGTGTCCGCTCCATAACTTTAAAACCCATTCACATATTTTCATGAAACTTCACACAAACATTAAACACCATGAGATGGTGTGCAGAGTGCAGGAACCATAACTCTGGATTGCCTAATTTTTGAGTTATTTCCCTTTGAATATTGAAAAATATCAATTTTAGCCGTCTTTGCTCGATAACTCAAAAACCGTTTGAGATAATTTTATGAAACTTCACACAAATGTAAAGCACCATATTACGTGTGCAGAGCGCAGGAACCCAAACTCTGGATTGTCTACTTTTTCAGTTATAGGCTTTTGAATATTAAAAATGGCAATTTTAACTATGTCCGCTCCATAACCGTTTCTGATATTTTCATGAAACTTCAAATAAATGAAAAGCACCTTGAGATGATGTGCAGAGTGCAGGAACCATAACTCTGGTTTGCCTACTTTAGGAGTTATTGCCCTTTGAACATTTAAAAAGGCAATTTTGACTGTGTCGGCT
Organism: Lucinisca nassula; assembly: GCA_963580285.1. NCBI lineage: Eukaryota > Metazoa > Mollusca > Bivalvia > Lucinida > Lucinidae > Lucinisca > Lucinisca nassula. The sequence continues at coordinate 170,258,465 of OY757010.1, forward strand.
CCATAACTCACAAACCATTTGAGATATTTTCATGACACTTCACACAAGTGTAAAGCACCATGAGACAATGTGCAGAGCCCAGGAACCCTGACTCTGATTTGCCTACTTTAGGAGTTATTACCCTTTGAACATTGAAAAATGGAAGATGAAATTTAGTATAAACATGGACATTCTGGTAATGTATCATGCTCATTGAAATGAGGGACAAGGGCTCACAACTCTTAGAGTTTTTCCAGATAATGTAAAATTTTCAACAGTTATTTCTTGTTCATAACTGTTTTCTCTGCAGCTTAAATAACTTTCTTCTCTGACAGCGCTGAAGCGGGGCTATAGTCAGATCCTCTGACAGCTCTAGTTGATTTTATTCAACGAGTTGAGGAAAAGGGATAAAATGCGAGGCTTTGACGAGCATTTTATCCATTTTCTTCAACGAGTTTAATTAATTCAATAATACACGAGCACGAATGCAAGATTCTATTTATCATATGACATTTATAACGGATTTTATTCACGATTGTTCAACAAAAATGTCAATATTCCGCCATTAGTAAATGCGACGTCGTTAAGGACGTCATACATGTAACGTTACGGGACGTATCTAGCTAATTTGCATATTTAATCCGTTAGTGGATTATCAAAAATAATACATGGCGTTATTACACTCTCAGACGCGACGTCATATGATAAAAAGGATTACTTTTCTACAGAGCATTTGATTACACATGTACTGTCCATATTTTTGCTCAAAGCATACAATGTTGTGTGTACTGGTCAGAACCACCTCAAGCACCAACAATCCATGTTTAAATTGCCTCTAACAAACACCCACAATCTATGTTTGCAGCTAACCTTAGAACAATATCACATTTTCAGCAGTTAAGGGGAATGGAAACTCCTGCAAAAGTATTTCTGATTCCTGAGGAGAAAATTCTTTCCATTAAGAGTAGACCCATTTATCCGTTCAGGAAGTCCCACAAGTTGTCTCCCTTTGAAAAATGGCGGAAAAATTGGCCTTAATTCACCTTAAATGTCAGTTTTTTTAGGATGTGATACTGTAATGGTCTGAAAAGCCTTCGGACGTCAAAAGCAAAATATTATATAGCCATTGCCCAGTTTTATGTTGTGATAATCAGCATTGAAGAGTTCATTCTTTAAGAGAAGAAAATTAATGAGGTAAATCTCTTAAGAGAATGAGCAAATGCACATCAAATGTCAAGCCTTTTTTCTCTGAAAAATGAGAAAAAAATATATCCATTTGCTCTAGAATATTTCACAGCACATGCAAGAATGAAATGAACACAATAAAACTAGAGGCCATCTCACATAATCAAAGTCAAAATGTATTGTTAATGTTCCCCATACTGTTTCTTTTCTTTTTTTTTTTTTTTTCTTCAGATATTCACCAAATCAAACCAACTGAAAATGTTTTCATCAAACTGTAATGCCTCGGTGATGGAACAACACAAAATAATGAAACACAACAAACAGTTAAAACCTGTTTATTTATCTCCCCTTTATTTTCATAAATCTCATACAAAATTCTTTTAGTAACATTTTACTTCTTTACTTTAGAGCCCTCCACAGTGCAGCTAATAAACCAGGGTTTCCAGTCTAGTGGACAAGACTTTAGACTCGTGAAGCGAACATCCCTCCATACATAAATTATACAGTCTAACTCCAATAACTAACACCTTCTTTGACCACAAAAAAAATTGTTGGGGACATTTTTTCCATGTTCTATAACATAAAGGTATGCTGCATGGCCTGACTGGGGCAATTCAAATGAGTGCACACAACAAAAAGGTGAGTGTACTCATTTAAATTGCCTCACTGAGCCAATTTTAATGAGTGCACACAACATACCTTTTCAGGAAAAAAAAAATCCCAAATTATCCCTAAAAATTTGTAAGCTAGAGATATGGGATAAATTTCTGTATAATCCAAAGTTTTGAGACAGACAGGCCTAAGCAAACAGTGCAGACCCAAATCAGACTGCTCCTGAAAGAGCAGTCTGATCAGATTCTTCACTGTTTGCCAATCCGACTGCACTTTTTGGACCCTTGCTGGATTTATTAAAAGTTTAGGAGAAAAACAGCAAGTCATGAAGGTGTCCGAATTTTTAGGATTTTTATGGTTCATAGGGATTAACCCAATGCATGGGGGTAACCCTTAACGGGGTACCTTGACAAACAGTGCAGGCCTAGATCAGATGCCACAGAATGTGGCGTCTGATCAGGGCCTGCACTATTTGCCAACAGAATTTTTTGTCAAAAATAGAATTAAAATGAAAGTATAGGACTGACACCCCTTATTATGACAAATGTACTTGTCCAACATATAGCAATGGAAGAGTCCACCAGTATACAATGGGTTAAAGAACATGTTTGAAACAAGCATGGTAAACAAGCAATCAATGTTTGAGTCACAGAAGTTTTACTATATATAGCAGAAATCCAAGTTATGAAGTGTCAGGCTGAGTTCCTTTTAGAAATTATTAACGGAAAATATCTTGACTTTTTTTTAAAACAGAGAAGGCCCTGATCAGATGTATCATTCTGTGATGGGAGATCTGTTACATCACCATTTGCCAGAGTCCCATTTTCCATACAATCCAATCACAGCAACTGTCGTCTCCTTTGTCAGCTGCTGGTATGTTGTAAACAATTTGGATCCAGATCTGAAAGATCTTCCAGGAAGAGTTTGATCTGGATCCACACTGCCTGTATGGAAAAATAGCCATCGGAAGAGATGGCAAATCCCCCGACCAAAAGCCAATATGGCCTTCAGAAGATTGTTCACCTATAGAAAGTGCACCAGAATTAAACCAGCAATATATCACAAAAGTATTGCAGTTATGGCCATCACAAGATTATACTGTCAGGGGAGATAACTAAAAAACCAGGGCACTCAGAAATGTGGTTCTTGCGCATGACATGCCTGCTAAGCTCATGTATTTCTGTACAAAGTACCATCAATATGTCTCAAAAGGTATTGAAGATAAGGTGATCACAAGCTGGTCATATTGTTATATTGGAAGGGTAGATAACTCAAATAACACAGAACCAACAGTTGTGGTTCTTGCACATGACATCCGTTCTGTACCTTGTCTAAAATTGTGCCAAATTCCTTCAATATATCTCAAAGGGTGTTGGAGTTATGGCCATCACAAGGTTATATTGCCAGGGGAGATAATTAAAAAACCAGAGCACCCAGAGTTGTAATTCTTGAGCATGACACACCTGCTTAACCTCATGTAAATCTGCATCAAGTACCACAAATATGTCTCGAAGGGTATTGGGGGTATGATGATCACAAGGTTGTCATACTGTTATAGTGGAAGGGGAGATAACTCAAATATCATAGCACCCAGAGTTGTTGTTCTTAGGCATGAAGCGCCGTCTCAATGTTGTATACAATTGTGCCAAGTACCATCAATATATCTCAAAGGGTATTGGAGTTATGGCCATCACAAGGTTATATTGTCAGGGGAGATAATTAAAAAACTAGGGCACCCAGAAATGTGGTTCTTGCATGTGACACACCTGCTTAACCTCATGTACAACTGTACCAAGTATCATCAATATATCTCAAAGAGTGCTGGATATGTGGCCATCACAAGGTAGTGATTCTATATTATTGGAAGGGGAGATAACTAAAAAACCATGGCACCCAGAGTTGTGGTTCTTGTGCATGACAAACCGTCTCGGCCTTGCGAACAACTGTGCCAGGTATCATCAATATATCTCAAAGGGTATAAGTGTTATGGCCATCACAAAGTACTCATTCTATTTTATTGAAAGGGGAGATAACTAACAAAGTATGGCATCCAGAGTTCTGGTTCTTGCACATGACACGCCATCTCAGCCTTGTGAACAATTGTGCCAAGAACCATAAATAAATCTCAAAGGGTATAGGAGTTATGGCCATCACAAGGTTGTCACTCTATTTTATTGGAAGGGGAGATAACTCCAAAACCATGGCAACCAGAGTTGTGGTTCTTGTGCATGACACGCCGTCTCAGCCTTGTGAACAACTGTGCCAGGTACCATCAATATATCCCAAAAGGTATTGGAGTTATGGCCATCACAAAGCAGTCATGCTATTTTATTAAAAGGGGAGATAACTAAAAAAGTATGGCATCCAGAGTTCTGGTTCTTGCGCATGACACGCCGTCTCCGCCTTTTGAACAATTGTGCCAAGAACCATTAATGAATCTCAAAGGGTATAGAAGTTATGGCCATCACAAGGTTGCGTCTACGGACGGACGGATGGACAGACGGACGGACAGATGGACAGACGCCAGGCTGATCGCTATATCCCCCGAACCTATTCGGTGGGGGGATAAAAGTTTGCTGGAAGATCCAGCAGACGGCATAAACAGATGCATTTTTTTTCATGGCAGCTTAAAGGATAAAATAGTTTTACGAAGGTTGCCCTGTATCAAGGTGTTAGTGGGACACACAGCTAAAATTCACGCTTTCGTCTGTGGCTGTGTTGCTGGCATTTGTTTCATTTGAGGTTTAATGTCCCTGTCAGCACTATTTAGGTCATTTTGGAGACGTTGCTTTCAATTTTGTGACTTTTATCCAACACCATGATGAAATGACATCTCAAGCCCTGCCGCCTAATGAAACCAATAGGGTTTATAAGCAGGGAAGGTCTGACTGGCACCACTTTGCCTGGGCAGTCTTAGACCTAAGCAGCATACAAACAACACAAGAAGCAGATATCCTTAAAACCTGGACCCTATTGTGTAAACTAACATCATTAATTAACGTACCATTAAAACTCTGGGGCCTAGGGCCACTTGTTCAAAACTAAAGAAGTTGTTCATTAACAAACAGATAAAACTTTGATCCTTCAATATGGCAAATATACTGATATTTTTGCTAAAAAAATGTGAGGCGCTTTTGTGTATTTTTGCTGAAAAAAAATGTGAGTAGCTTTTACATTTTTTCAGCAAAATACCAAAAATATGCAAAAGCGACTCACATTTTTTCATCAAAAATACCAAAATTTTAGATATTGTACAAACTTGTCAGAGCAGATAACAATATGAACACTAAAGGGCTTGTTAACTCTTATCTTGCTGTTCACGACAACCCCTATCTTTGCAAACAGTGTAGATCCAGATCAGATGGCTTCTGAAGAAGCCATCTGATCAGGATCTACACTGTTTGGCATTCAGTTTATGAATTTGTAGCAATAAATTACATTAAGTAATTTGATTGGTTGATAGACAGAAATGGGTGTGGCTTAAATGAATATTCAGCAAGGTAAGGATTAAGCTAACAAGGCTTTGAACAACTGGACCCTGATAATTAAATATGGCATACACACTATTTATCTTCATGAAAAAATGCGAGTAAATACAATTGAACTTCAATAGCTCAAACACCTTTGGGACCTCGAAAATCTGTTTGAGACAGGGGGAGTTCGAGCCACTGAGGGTTACTGCTAGGAGGCATAACGAGATACTTATAGACATCTTTTCGGTGTTCCATAATGAATATGTATGCTGAATATGTATGCTGTATGTACTCATTAGAATCACCTCATCGAGGCGATTCTAATGAGTACACACAGCATACATTTGTAAGACAAAAGACTAAAATCTCCTTAATTATCCCCCACTAGTTCTTATGTAGAGGATTTCGCTGGGTACTCAAGAATGGGTTCGACTCATCCATGGTAAACGAGCCATCGGTGTTCGAGCCATCGAAGTTCTACTGTACTTGCAGGCTTCAAGCAAATAAAACACCACCACAGTATTATATATTGAACTTGCTAGAACAGTTACAATTCTTACCAGTATTAAGCTCTCTCAGCTGATAATGCTATGAACATTTATTCTGTTCACTTCAAATCTCTTTAGTTTCAAAATTGTCATTTTTGGAGGTAAAACTGAACTGATGATCACAAACTTTGCTTTAGACTGGTGTTCATCATCACAGAAAACAGCTATGATCATAGCAAGTTAAACTGATGATGATGTGGACTGGGTGTTTAACCTTTATCCAGCCGAATAAATTTTCCCCACCCATTTGACTATCAACCATGAAATTACTTGATATAATGTACATGTATTTGTTCAAATTCACGTATTAGTTCAAATTCACACACTGAATGACAGTGTAGATCCTGATTAGAGCTGCTTGGAGGATTAAGAAGTGAAGGCAATAAGCCTGCCCATGCAAAGTGGTGCAAGTTGGACTGTCCATGCTTATAAACCCTATTGGTTTCATTGAGTGACAGGGCTTGAGATGTCATTTCATCTAAATGTCTGGTATAAGTCCCACAAAATTGGAAGCAACGTCTCCAAAATGACCTATAGTGTTGGCGGGGATGTTAAACCTCAAATCAAACAAAACAGTTGGATCTTCAATGTTTGCAAAGCTAGGGCTTATCGTGAACAGCAGGATAAGTGTTAACATGCAAACTCTCTTTGTTGATCATATGCGTTAAAACTGTTTATGTGTTCATGTAACCACTATTCCTGGGCAGGTTTACTTCCTATTTTACATGTTCAGTAAAATTCCCATATAAAGACCACTTTTGGGACTGTTCAAAAGTGGTCTTTAAGACCACTTTTGAATAGTCCCAAAGGTGGTCCCTGACCAGAAGACACTGTTTTCAGAAAACACAAAGAAAGAATAGCTGGACCCTTCTCAATAAGCTTTTTAAGCCAAAATTTTAAATATAAGGTTGTCTTAACAGCATAATTTCACTGTATATTGAACATGTGGTTAATTAGAACTACATGCTAGCCTTTTACCAGTAACTGAAAACGACCCTTCTTGAAGCAGTGGAAGTGAGAGAAGGACTGCAGAAAATAATTCATAACCTTTGCAAAGAATGCGGGAGGACACCAAGAGGGAACACCCATCCTCCTGAACACCTGATGGAAGGTCATTTTACTGTACTGCTAGATAAAATCAATGTGCACATAATCATATTACTTAAGAAACAGATCAGCTCTAACTGTGATTTATTACTCAACAAATCACAGACTAGAGCTGATCTATTTTGATTCAAACACACTGAAAATCGGCAATAATGTTGACGTTTCCTTCAAAATCTCAACTTTTTGTTATTGTTAAAAGAAATCCTGCTAAAATTATTGACTGAAACTCATGCATTTATATCCTTTTCTAACGTTTTCAATGCGAGAAAATGATGTTACACTGTGTAACATCAAGGAAATCGACTAGTGACATCATAAATTGACAGTTTTTGAATACGTCACTCGTCCTGCTCCTCCAAGCTGTGATTTGTTGCAGAATAAAACACAGTTATTTTCCATTGCCTATATAGTTGCGCTGTGTTAGAATTATATTTAGTTTGCACAAGATGTACTGGAACTTCAGAAAACATATTGGACAAGACTTGTTTAAGCTGGTCTTTCTTTAATGTTTATAGAGTGATTTTATGCCAGAGATAAGCAAGAATTCCATCAACCATTACAAAAACATGCCTATACAAATACATTGTATGCTTTACCACCGAAAAAAAAGAAATTTTAAGATGAAAAACAGCGATATTTTTCTTATTTCTGCTCAAAACATAGATTTTGGGTACTTGTTAGAACCGCCTCAATGAGTACCCACAATCTATGTTTTAGAGCAGAAATAAGTTAAATAAGGCTTACCCCTGTAAACCCCAGTTTTACTATATAAATTGTGGGGTTCAATGGGGTCAAAATTATAAAGGCGTGTTTTCGTGACAACCTGTGGAGAGCAGATCAGGGGCCAGTTGTTCTAAACTAACAACATCGTTAGTTAACGTATCGTTAAAACTTTGATCATTTAATATGGCAAATATGCTAATATATTTGCTGAACAAATGTGAGCAGCTTTTGCAGATGCAAAAGCTGCTCACATTTTTTCAGCAAAAATGCAAAAATTTTTGATATTGTACTTGCTAGAACAGTTAACAATATGACCGCTAACGAGCTCGTTAAGCTAACGATGCTTTGAACAATTGGACCCGGACTTCTCCAAATGTTGATGGTTGGAAAAAAAGAATAAACAAACTGCAAATCAGATCCCTATACCATGCAATGCTAAAGTCAGGTACGGCATTAAGTTCAAGCAACTTTCAAGACTTACATACATGTATAATATAATGATGAAGCTGCAGTATTTCTGAAGCCATGAAAAATTTACAAAGCAGAGCAGCGACTGAAAAGCAACATATTTTATACTGTAAAGATCCTTAGTATTGGGACAGGAAGGCCTAAGCAAACAGTGCAGACCCAGATCAGACAGCTCCTGAAGGTGATCAGACTGCTCCTGAAGGTGCAGTCTGATCAGGATCTAAACTGTTTGCCAACATGTCTGGATCTTTTGGACTCCTTGCTGGATCATGAAAATAATTTCTTAATATTCAAGGGGAATGGGAACACCTTCAGGGGAGACAACTCCTGCAAAAGTATTTTTGTCTCCCATGTCAATAGGGGTCAACTCTTAAAGGAAAGAATTTGCTCCTGAGGAGCAAATTCTTTCCTTTAAGATGTGACTCCTTTTTCCGTGGGGTTGAGCTTATAGAAAAGTGAACAGGAAGTTCCAAAAGTTGTCTCCCTTTGAAAAATGGCGGAAAAATCTGCCAGGTGTTCCCACTCCCATTAAGCAGAGTTACAATACAGGAAGTCCTTTTCAGGATTTTTACAGTACACTTCAGAAGCTACCATCATCAAGGTCGGCAAAAAAGCGGGAAATACTCATATTTCCCTGGACGGCGGGAAATACAGGGAATTCCCTCTCTAGAGACTGTGTTTAAGAATTTCTGGAAGATCCATGATGGTCCATCATGGATCTTCCAGAAATTCTTAAACACAGTCTCTAGAGAGGTATGGCCTCTGATGTCTGAATCAGTCCTGATACAGGTAACCCACTTTATACTGACATTTGAGCCAGTGCAGGACAAAACTACAATGAGACATGTGCACCCAGCAAAGACTCAGATCTGCGCATCCGCAGTCTGATCAGAATCTTCGTTGTGCGATCTAAGGATAGCTTTAGCTAACGGCCCCAATGCCCCTTCATGCAGCAAGAAAAGTCTCCGGTCAGACTATATGGATGTGCAGGCTGATCTGCTTCTTCTCTGGGCGCACATGTAAATTGTAGGAAATGCTGTTCCCCGGCTCATTTGATACAAGAGGCTCAATGAGCCTAAACCGCTCACCTGAGGAACTTAAGTTTTAACAATTCACAGACTTGACTTCTAAATCTGCTAATAGAATCCAGCCCATTGACCCTTACAGGATATAAGTCATGATTATTGCATTGCATTCCAAGTTTGAGACTTCTAGCTTCTATAGTTCCTGAGAAATCTTTGACGAAAATTTAACATTGGTCAAAATGGAGAGAAAGAAGAATGAAAGAACAGATGAACAAATAAGCTGAGAAAGCCCAATGTCTCTTACACAAAATAAGTCATCATTATTCTATTGAATACCAAATTTGATGCTTCTAGCTTTTATAGTTCCTGAGAAATCTTTGATTAAAAATTTAACATTGGTCTATTATCTCTATATGGAGAGAAAGAAGAATGAAGGAACAAATGAACCAGACTAGCTCCAAAACCTAATGCAGCCTTTCCCTTTGCCCAATGGTGCTACACATAAAATTTAAACAAGATTGGTCGACTGCCTTCTGAGATATGCTTCATTGAAAGTGTGGAAGACGGATGGACGGACGACAGACGACGGACTCCGGAGCCTTGGTATACTATCGGCTCACTGGAGCCTTTGGCTCAGGTGAGCTAAAAATTCAAGTCGCTATTTCTGTCACAACATTTTCCCTACGTTAAGTCTATGGGCAAATTTTTTTGTCTCTCAAGGTCACGTAACTCCGAGGTCAATATTCCGATTCGGCCCAAAATCGAACTTAACCGAGATTTTATGCCTGTCCTCGTTACCTGCAAGTTTGAAGCTGATATGAATAAAAATAAAGTTGCTATCGTGGTCACAACGTATTTTTTTATGCTAAAGGGCAGGTAACTCCAAGGCAAATATTCCGATTAGGCCCAAAATCGAACTTAACCGAGATTTTATGTCTGTCCTCGTTACCTGCAAGTTTGAAGCTGATCTGATAAAAAAATTCAAGTCGCTATGGTAGTCGCAACATTTTCCCTAATTAAGTCTATTGGCAAATTTTTTGTCGCTCAAGGTCACGTAACTCCGAGGTCAATATTCCGATTCAGCCCAAAATTGAACTTAACCGAGATTTTATGCCTGTCCTCTTTACCTGCAAGTTTGAAGCTGATATGAATAAAAATAAAGTTGCTATCGTGGTCACAACGTATTTTTTTATGCTCAAGGACAGGTAACTCCAAGGCAAATAATCCGATTCGGCCCAAAATCGAAATTAAACGAGATTTTATGTCTGTCCTCGTTACCTGCAAGTTTGAAGCTGATCTGAAAAAAATTCAAGTCGCTATCGTAGTCACAACATTTTCCCTATGTAAAGTCTATGGGCAAATTTTTTGTCGCTCAAGCTCATGTAACTCCGAGGTCAATATTCCGATTCGAACTTAACTGAGATTTTATGCCTGTCCACGTTACCTGCAAGTTTGAAGCTGATCTGAATAAAAATAAAGTTGCTATCGTGGTCACAACGTATTTTTTTATGCTCAAGGACAGGTAACTCCAAGGCAAATAATCCGATTCGGCCCAAAATCGAAATTAAACGAGATTTTATGTCTGTCCTCGTTACCTGCAAGTTTGAAGCTGATCTGAAAAAAATTCAAGTCGCTATCGTAGTCACAACAGTTTCCCTATGTAAAGTCTATGGGCAAATTTTTTGTCGCTCAAGGTCATGTAACTCCGAGGTCAATATTCCGATTCGAACTTAACTGAGATTTTATGCCTGTCCACGTTACCTGCAAGTTTGAAGCTGATCTGAATAAAAATAAAGTTGCTATCGTGGTCACAACATATTTTTTTATGCTCAAGGGCAGGTAACTCCAAGGCAAATAATCCGATTCGGCCCAAAATCTAACTTAACCGAGATTTTATGTCTGTCCTCGTTACCTGCAAGTTTGAAGCTGATCTGAAAAAAATTCAAGTCGCTATTTCTGTCACAACATTTTCCCTATGTTAAGTCTATGGGCAAATTTTTTGTCGCTCAAGGTCACGTAACTCCGAGGTCAATATTCCGATTCGGCCCAAAATCAAACTTAACCGGGATTTTATGCCTGTCCTCGTTACCTGCAAGTTTGAAGCTGATCTGAATAAAAATAAAGTTGCTATCGTGGTCACAACGTATTTTTTCATGCTCAAGGGCAGGTAACTCCAAGGCAAATAATCCGATTCGGCCCAAAATCGAACTTAACCGTGATTTTATGTCTGTCCTCGTTACCTGCAAGTTTGAAGCTGATCTGAAAAAAATTCAGGTCGCTATCGTAGTCACAACATTTTCCCTATGTTAAGTCTATGGGCAAATTTTTTGTCGCTCAAGGTCACGTAACTCCGAGGTCAATATTCCGATTCTGCCCAAAATCGAACTTAACCGAGATTTTATGCCTGTCCTCGTTACTAGCCACAACGATGACAACATTTTCCCCATGTTAAGTTGATAGGCAATTTTTCGGGCGCTCAAGGGGACGTAACTCTTGAGTGAATTATCTGATTCGGCCCAAAATCGAACTTGACCGAGATTTTATGCCTGTACTGGTTATCTGCAAGAATGAAGTCGATCAGAAAAAAATTGACGGAGCTAGAGTGATGACAAGCTTTTTCCTATGTGAAGTCTATGGGAGCTAGATGTTGCCATGGCAACCAGAGTTCCACTCAGATCTGCCTGAAAACCTAATGAAGCCTTTCCACTGGCCCAATAATGCGACACATGAAATTTGATCAAAGTTGGCCAAGTAGTCTTTAAGATGTACATTTTTGAAATTCCCATTAACCCTAATGCAAAAACACACAAGGGCAGGTAACTCCTAAGTGAATGATCCGATTCTGCCAGTTATCGAACTTGACCGAGATTTCATGGCTGTGCTGGTTATCTGCAAGAATAAAGCCAATCTGAAAATAATTGAAGCAGCTACGGTGATGACAACATTCTCCCCATGTTAAGTCAATAGGCAATTTTTTCAACGCTCAAGGGCACGTAACTCCTGAGTGAATAATCCGATTCAGCCCAAAATCGAACTTGATCGAGATTTCATGCCTGTCCTCGTTATCTGCAAGAATGAAGTCGATCAGAAAAAAATTGACGGAGCTAGAGTGATGACAAGCTTTTTCCTAACGCTCAAGGGCACGTAACTCCTGAGTGAATAATCCGATTAAGCCCAAAATCGAACTTGATCGAGATTTCATGCCTGTCCTCGTTATCTGCAAGAATGAACACAATCAGAAAAAAATTGACGGAGCTAGAGTGATGACAAACTTTTTCCTATGTTAAGTCTATGGGAGCTATTTGTTGCCATGGCAACCAGAGTTCCAATCCGATCTGCCTGAAAACAGTATGCAGCCTTTCCCCCTACCTGATAATGCTTCACATGAAATTTGATCAAGATTGGCCCACTGGTTCCGGAGATATACTTCTTTGAAAGTGTGGACGACGACGACGGACGACGGACGACGGACACCGGCTCGTGGTATACTAATACCTCATATGAGCCTTCGGCTCAGGTGAGCTAAATAATAAATTGATGATTTCCAGGGAAGGAATCCTTAGCTCAAGGTGGGAGGGGTTAATACGGATATAAAAGACTATTGAATTTGTTACTCAAAAAAGAAATGCTGTGCATATTTGTCAGAATCACCTTCCGGAGTCCACAGCATTTGTTTCTTGAAGGCAATGAGGCAAAAAGGCCAGCCATTACCTATTATACTACTCCTTATGAATTTTTTTAAAATGTTAATCCAATTAGAACCAGAAACTCCAAAATGGGTACCCTAGCAGTGTAGGCACAGATCAGATGCCGCAGAAAGTGGCGAATGATTGAGGCCTCCACTATTTGCTAAAAGTTCAGTCATTCTCCAAATAAAATTTGATGAAAACACACTCTGACACCCCCAAATTTTGAAATGAACTCCTGCTATATATAAGGAGGAAGATTCCATTTGGTACAAAAAGGGTTAAAGTGTTAGGGAACAAGTAATGTCATTATAATGAGGGTCCTCTGTATTAAAACCTTGTGTCATCCCTGTATTGCTCTTTTTATGAGATAAATGATTGCTATAATTTGTGTTGAAATGGTGTTTGCAGAATAACAAACACTGAAGACGCTGATCAGACTGCTCCTGAAGAAGTCTGATCTGGGTCTACAATGAATGTTCAGGCCCTACTGTCTCAAGTAGGGCAGATACAGTATTTGACCAGCTGTCTTTGACAGCATGATAACTTAAATAACTGATACATCTAATAACAATGGTATTCTAATGAAACTATCTGGTGCCTCAATCAACTTGCTTTAAAAACTCCAACTAGAGCCGGTCTTAGAGTCCTATCATGAAGCTTAAATCCTGTTTTCTGTATGATAGCTATAGTGCCATCTTTTTCTTTTGCCTCTGCTGGCACCTGAAACATGGCTTCATGTAAGAAAGGATCAAATTTCTCGCCTTCTGAGGGAATGATCGGCCGCAGTTCATGCCTTGCAAAGACTTTCAACATCTGTGTATTGGTTAGTGTAAGTCCTTCATACAGGGCCTTTAAATGTTTATTTTGATCGAGTTCCTCTTTTGGGGTACTTTCCGTTGCTTGGTTGAGAATATCTGCAACCTCAAGCAAATCTTTGCAGAAGCCCTGTATTCCAAATATTTTAGCCTCATCTACTTGTTTTTTCATCCGTCTTCTTACATTCTCTGTTTCAGCTAAAGCTCGAACATATTTATCCTGAAAAATAGACAACATGGGAAATCCAAGCTCTCCTAACCAATACATGCAGTAAACTTAGAGAAAGACAACATTAAAGAGCCTTACATGATGCCTTGTTCATTTTGTGTTTGCTCATTTTGTGATCACTAGATATACTATACTACCTAGGAATATATATGTATCATTGAAACTCATCAGTCAACATGACAAATTTACATGTACTAATAAATATTTTAGCTTAGAAAATACCAGTGTATTAGATATTCTAACTGCTAGAACAGTTATCATTTACATGTCCATGTAATTAGGACCTCTCTTAACCTCACTATATATAAAGAAAACTGGGGTTTACATGGGTAGACAATATTATTCTAATTTCTTCTCCATTACATAGGTTGTAGGTAGTATAAATAACAAAATATCACAAATTTTCATCAGAAAAGTATCCATTCTGGAGTTACCAAAAAAATGCACTATGTCACATGGGTGTTGTCTTAATGTGAACTTGTTAAGCTAATGATGCTCTGAACAACTGGGCAGTGGTAAATTTTCTACGATGTCCAAGGATGGTTTACCAAAGAAGTATTTCACTAAATCACTCAAGAGTTTATATGAACCACATCAAGTGAAACTGACAGCAAAGACTGAGATCAATGGGATCAATGTCTTCAGTCATACATCTGTACATGTACTGGGTAATCCCAGATAACAGGGGGTAGCCACATATTATTTTTCTTATTTCTGCACAAAAACATATGTTGTGGGTACTCATTAGAAGCACCTTGGTGAGGTGCTTCTAATGAGTACCCACAATATGTTTTGCTTCTAATGAGTACCCGCAATACAGGGCATAAGCTACAAGGCGACATAAGCGACTTCTTCGCCCTGTCGGTGCTCACTTCGCCGATTTCCGCCGCTGGGGCGACAAAACTTCGCCGTGAAATTTCATGTTTATTTTTTTTTCAACTGTCTTCCTCGTGTCAACAGTAAAGGTATAAGTCATAATCCTTTGATTTAACTAGCTGATTTGTCATAGGTCACAGTTGGTCACACAGAATAAACAATTTGCACATGATAACTGCCACTTTTAATCCTTTGATCAGGGCATAAGCTACAAGGCGACATAAGCGACTTCTTCGCCCTGTCGGTGCTCACTTCGCCGATTTCCGCCGCTGGGGCGACAAAACTTCGCCGTGAAATTTCATGTTTATTTTTTTTTCAACTGTCTTCCTCGTGTCAACAGTAAAGGTATAAGTCATAATCCTTTGATTTAACTAGCTGATTTGTCATAGGTCACAGTTGGTCACACAGAATAAACAATTTGCACATGATAACTGCCACTTTTAATCCTTTGATGTATTGGCTACTTGGTGTCTGTGTAGAGTCATTAATCTCAGTTGATTGCACAAAATTGACACTGCAGTAAGTGACAATTAAGATTAGGTAAGATTATGTCATTTACAGTGTTTTCTATCCAGGTAGCTCGAGCCGAGACTATGTTAAGGACTTTCATATTTTTACACAACTGTTTTTTTTTGCTCGAGCCTATTTTACGGTAGGCAGAGACTATGTTAAAGACTTTTCATATTCTTACACAACTGTTTTTTTTCCTTCTAAATCTTATAGATTAAGTAATGTCTTTTAAAAACATTTGTACAGAAATTTCATGTTAGTGAAATCTATAATTATTATGCATTTACTTTGAATATCTTATTTATAACTGACTACCAATAAACCTCTTTATAACAATATTCATTATATCAAGGTTTGGATAAAACAAAAGTGACTGCTTCTCTCTTTTTTACTTCATAATATTTGGGTCACTTTTATCTAAATATATTTAAGTTTACAGAAGAGCTAATTACACGAACGTCATCTGGCATCCAGCCGCACTCACTTCTCCCTAGATCCAGCAAACTTCTCCCTATTTTCCCAAGAGGGAGAAGTCACTTCTCCCTAATTTTGGGGGCTAGCTTGGGCCCTGCAATATGTTTTCGTGCAAAATTAGGAAAAATATCAGTATTTTTCGGATGCAAAAAAGCGCCTTATCTACAGTTATGCAAGTTCACTTAGACTACATTACATGATGCACTTTATCCAAAGCTTCACATGCTGAAAGGGAAGGTTGTATTCTGACTGAATACCGTAAAAATCCTAAAAATTCATACATCCTGACGACTAACTGTAATTCTTCTAACTTTAACAATTTTTTTTTCACAATCCAACAAGGAGTCTAAAAGGTGCAGACAGAATAGTAAACAGTGAAGACCATGATCAGACTGCTCCTGAAGGAGCAGTCTGATCTTGGTCTGCACTGTTTGCTGATGCGTATCTGTCATAATACTTAGGATTATTACTGTAGGTCAATTTTAGCCTTTGCTGAGTGCATGTCTAAAAGGATAATTTTAGCGAAAGAGAAAAATGAATATTTGTAGTAGCTGTTAGATTGATTGTATTGTGGTTCAACGACGCATCAACTAAGGCTGACACGATTAATCGATCGATAAATTCCACAAAAATGATTATCATTTCTGATTTGCTTTTAATCGATTACTTAATAGGTACAATTTACTACCCAAAGTTATGCCTAAAATAGCTGGATGAGTGGCAAACAGTGCAGACCCTGATGAGACGCCGCATTATGCGGCGTCTCATCTGGGTCTACACTGTTTGCTCAGGCCTGTCTGTTCAAGTATACATATGGTAAAGTGAATCGAATGGTAAGAGTCATGCTCAGACGGAAAGTCAGACAGGTAAAATAATGACAAAAACCTTAGCGACTGATAATCGATTATCTTTTCAGCTCCGATTAGCCAGCCCTAACATCAACCCTTGTGGGCCAGAGGAAGGGAGAAAAGAGATAGTGGAGGAGATGTAAGAGGACAAAGAGGGACAGGGAAGAAAGAGGAAAAAGGAATGAAAGTGAAGAAACCTTTCCTGCAATATAAGAATCTGATATGGGGTTCTGTTGTAGATGAGCATTTCCAACCCGAGGGATGACCGTGCTGAGCGGAACCGAGGCTATGCCTCGGTTCCGCTCAGCACTGTCATCCCGAGAATTGGAAACGCCCATTTTCAACAGAACCCCATATTGGATTCTTTTTCTTGCACAATACATGTACCTCCTGTTAGTTTTGACAGCTCGCACATGTATATTGTTTGCACAATAAAAGTAGCACAGAAGTAGTTCCTGCAGTTGAATGGAATTGAAGCGCATTTATGTTAGTTGCCTGGGACGGAACACCAGGGTCAGAACATAAATTTCTATCCCAGGGTAAAATCACGAATTTCCTTGTCTGGTGTGCAAGAACAAAGATTCCATATCTTGTAAGCCAATATCATAATCAGTTGGATGCCCTGGTGATGTAAAATACACAACACCTGCACCACACTCAACTATCCCCAAATAGCTGCTAGAAACGTATGTTGTGGGTACTAATATTTTTTAGAATTGCCTTGTCAAGGTCATTCAAACAAGTACCCACAACATATGGTTTAACGGAGACCCTCAACATATTGTTTAATGGAGGATTAAGCAAATTAATCCAAGGACTATCTTACTTGTTATCCTCTTTAGTCTTATCTGATCGCCCCCCGCCCATCGGGGCTTGAAGAAATAGATGGACTGCATGGTGCTTCCACACAGAGCTGAAACTGGCCACACACCAGGACTGATAAAGCATTTAGAGGGTCTAAGCCTGCCCAGGCAAAGCAGTGCGAGTCGGACTGTTTATGCTTAACAAGAGGGCCATGATGGCCCTGGATCGCTCACCTGAGCCATAGAGAAACAAGTGGGCCCCGGGGAGGGCCATTATTGACACCAGGGTTACAATGTGCATAATGTTGAGGGAGGTCTAAAAAGGTGAAGCTTCATACCAAATATCAACAAAGGCTATAATTTGAACAATCTTGGCAAAGGTCTACTAGATAAAGCTACACACCAAATATCAAAGGCCTGGTTTCAGAGAAGAAGGTTTTTTTTAAAGATATTCCCTAAATAAGCCTATGTAAAACCAAATGGCCCCGGGGTGGGGGCATTTTTGGCCTCAGGGCTATAATTTAAATAATCTTGATAGAGGTCCACTAGATGAAGCTTCACACCAAATATCAAAGACCTGGGCCTTGCTGTTTCAAAGAAGAAGATTTTCAAAGATTATCTCTATATAAGTCTATGTAAAACCGAAGGGCCCCGGGGCGGGAGCATTTGTGGCCTGAGGGCTATAATTTGAACAATCTTGGTAGAGGTCCACTAGATGAAGCTCCATACCAAATATCAAAGACCATGGCCTTGCAGTTTCAGAGAAGAAGATTTTTGAAGATTTCGCTATATAAGTCTATGTAAAACCAAAGGGTCTCTGAAGGGGGCATTTTTGGCAACAGCACTATAATTTGAACAATCTTGATAGAGGTCCACTAGATGAAATTTCATACCAAATATCAAAGACCTAGGCCTTGTGGTTTCAGAGAAGAATATTTTAAAGATTTTCCCTATATAAGCCCATGTAAAACCAAAGGGCCCTGGGGCGGGGGCTTTTTTGGCCCCAGCACTATAATTTGAACAATCTTGGTAGGGGTCCACTAGATGAAGCTACATACTAAATAGCAAAGATCTGAGCCTTGTGGTTTCAGAGAAGAAGATTTTCAAAGATTATCTCTATATAAGACTATGTAAAACCAAAGGGCCCCGGGCGGGGGCATTTGTGGCCCGAGTGCTATAATTTGTTCAATCTTGGTAGAGGTCCACTAGGTGAAGCTCCATACCAAATATCAAAGACATGGCCTTGCAGTTTCAGAGAAGAAGATTTTTAAAGATTTCCTTATATAAGTCTATGTAAAACCAAAGGGTCTCGGGGCGGGGGCTTTTTTGGCCCCAGGGCTATAATTTGAACAATCTTTATAGAGGTCCACTAGATGAAATTTCACACCAAATATCAAAGACCTAGGCCTTGTGGTTTCATAAAGAAGATTTTTAAAGATTGTCCATATATAAGTCTATGTAAAACCAAAGAGCCCCGGGGCGGGGGAATTTTTGGCCTCAGCACTATAATTTGAACATTCTTGGTAGGGGTCCACTAGATGAAGCTTCATACCAAATAGCAAAGACCTGGACCTTGCAGTTTCAGAGAAGAAGATTTTTAAAGATTTTCCCTATATAAGCCCATGTAAAACCAAAGGGCCCCGGGGCAGGGGCATTTTTGGCCCCAGCATTATAATTTGAACAATCTTGGTAGGGGTCGACTAGATGAAGCTTCATACCAAATATCAAAGCCCTGGGCCTTGCGGTTCCAGAGAAGAAGAGTTTTTAAAGATTTTCCCTATGTAAGCCCATGTAAAACCAAAGGGCCCCGGGGCGGAGGCATTTTTGGCCCCAGCATAATAATTTGAACAATCTTGGTAGGGGTCCACTAGATGAAGCTTCATACCAAATATCAAAGATCTGGGCCTTGCGGTTTCAGAGAAGAAGATTTTTAAAGATTTTCCCTATAAAAGCCCATGTAAAACCAAAGGGCCCCGGGGCGGGGGCATTTTTGGCCCCAGCACTATACTTTGAACAATCTTGGTAGGGGTCCACTAGATCACGCTTCATACCAAATATCAAAGATCTGGGCCTTGCGGTTTCAGAGAAGAAGATTTTTAAAGTTTTCGATGAAAAAAATCTATTTTTGGCTCCTGTGACCTATATGTGCAACGGACCGGAACCATTTGAACAACTTTGAAAGGGGTCCATCCAAGGATCATGCCTGTGAAGTTTGGTCAAAATCCGATCAGTGGTTTAGGAGGAGATGTCGTTTGAAGAAATTGTTTACGCACGGATGACAGACAAAAAGTGATCCTAATATAAAACACAAGAGGGCCATGATGGCCCTGGATCGCTCACCTGATCCATAGAGTAACAAGTGGGCCCCGAGGACGGCCATTATTTACCCCAATGTGCATAATGTTGAGGGAGGTCTAAAAAGGTGAAGCTTCATACCAAATATCAACAAAGCTAAAATTGTCCACTAGATGAAGATCAATACCAAATATCAAAGACATGGGCCTTGCAGTTTCAGAGAAGAAGATTTTTAAAGATTTTCCTATTGAAGTCTATGTAAAACCAAAGGGTCTTGGGGCGGGGGCATTTTTTGCCACAGGGCTATAATTTGAACAATCTTGATAGAGGTCCACTAGATGAAATTTCACACCAAATATCAAAGACCTAGGCCTTGTGGTTTCACAGAAGAAGATTTTTAAAGATTTTCCCTATATAAGTCTATGTAAAACAAAAGGGCCCAGTTGCGGGGGGCCATTTTTGGCACCAGGGCTATAATTTGAACAATCTTGGTAGAGGTCCATTAGATGAAGCTTCATACCAAATATCAAAGATATAGGCCTTGTGGTTTCAGATAAGAAGATTTTTCAAGATTTTCCCTATAAAAGTCCATGTAAAACCAAAGGGCCCTGGAGCGGGGGCATATTTAGCCCCAAGGCTATTATTTGAACAATCTTGGTAGAGGTCCATAAGATGAAGCTTCATACCAAATATCAAAGACCTGGGCCTTGCAGTTTCAGAGAAGAAGATTTTTAAAGATTTTCCCTATATAAGCCTATGTAAAACCAAAGGGCCCTGGGGCAGGGGCATTTTTGGCTCCAGCACTATAATTTGAACAATCTTGGTAGGGGTCCACTAGATGAAGCTTCATACCAAATATCAAAGACCTAGGCCTTGCGGTTTCAGAGAAGATTTTTAAAGATTTTCCATATATAAGCCTATGTAAAACCAAAGGGCCCCGGGGCGGGGGCATCTATGGCCCCAGCACTATAATCTGAACAATCTTGGTAGCAGTCAACCAGATAAAGATTCATACCAAATATCAAAGACCTGGGCCTTGCAGTTTCAGAGAAGAAGATTTTTAAAGATTTTCCCTATATAAGCCCATGTAAAACCAAAGGGCCCAGGGGCGGGGGCATTTTTGGCCCCAGCACTATAATTTGAACAATCTTGGTAGGGGTCTACTAGATGAAGCTTCATACCAAATATCAAAGATCTGGGCCTTGCGATTTCAGAGAAGAAGTTTTTTTAATTTTTCAGTGAAAAAATCTAATTTTGGCTCCTGTGACCTATATGTGCAATGGACCGGAACCATTTGAACAACTTTGAAAGGGGACTACCTAAGGATCATTCCTGTGAAGTTAGGTCAAAATCCGATCAGTGGTTTAGGAGGAGATGTCGTTTGAAGAAATTGTTTACGAACGGATGACAGACAAAAAGTGATCCTTATATAAAACACAAGAGGGCCATGATGGCCCTTGATCGCTCACCTGACCCATATGATAGAGTAACAAGTGGGCCTCGGGGAGGGCCATAATTGACCCCAGGGCTACAATGTGCATAATGTTGAGGGAGGTCTAAAAAGGTGAAGCTTCATACCAAATATCAACAAAGCCTATAATTTGAACAATCTTGGCAAAGGTCCACTAGATGAAGCTACACACCAAATATCAAAGACCTGGGCCTTGGGGTTTCAGAGAAAAAGATTTTTTAAAGATATTCCCTACATTAGCCTATGTAAAACCAAATGGCCCCGGGGCGGGGGCATTTTTGGCCTCAGGGCTATAACTTAATCTTGATAGAGGTCCACTAGATGAAGCTTCACACCAAATATCAAAGACCTGGGCCTTGCTGTTTCAGAGAAGAAGATTTTCAAAGATTATCTCTATATATAAAACTATGCAAAACCAAAGGGCCCCGGGGCAGGGGCTATAATTTGAACAATCTTGGTAGAGGTCCACTAGATGAAGCTCCATACCAAATATCAAAGACATGGGCCTTGTGGTTTCAGAGAAGAAGATTTTTAAAGATTTCCCTATATAAGTCTATGAAAAACCAAAGGGTCTCGAGGTAGGGGCATTTTTGGCCCCAGGGCTATAATTTGAACAATCTTGATAGAGGTCCACTAGATGAAATTTCACACCAAATATCAAAGACCTAAGCCTTGTGGTTTCACAGAAGAAGATTTTTAAAGATATTCCCTATATAAGTCTATGTAAAACCAAAGGGCCCCCGAGACAGGGGTGTTTTTGGTCTCAGGGCTACAATTTGAACAATCTTGGTAGAAGTCCACTAGATGAAGCTTCATACCAAATATCAAAGACCTAGGTCTTCTGGTTTCAGAGAAGAAGATTTTTCAAGATTTTCCCTATATATAAGTCTATGTAATACCAAAGGGCCCAAGTGGGGGCATTTTTGGCCCCAGGGCTATAATTTGAACAATCTTGGTAGGGGTCCACAAGATTAAGCTTCATACCAAATATCAAAGACCTAGGCCTTGTGGTTTCAGAGAAAAAGATTTTTCAAGATTTTCCCTAAATAAGTCTATGTAAAACCAAAGGGCCCTGGAGCTGGAGCATTTTTGGCCCCAGGGCTATAATTTGAACAATCTCAGTAGGGGTCCACTAGGTGAAGCTTCATACCAAATATCAAAGACCTGGGCCTTGTGGTTTCAGAGAAGAAGATTTTTAAAGATTTTCCCTATAGAAGCCATGTAAAACCAAAGGACCCCAGAGCGGGGGCATTTCTGGCCCCAGCACTATAATTTGAACAATCTTGGTAGGGGTCCACTAGGTGAAGCTTCATACTAAATATCAAAGACCTGGGCCTTGCGGTTTCAGAGAAGATTTTTAAAGATTTTCCCTATATAAGCCGATGTAAAACCAAAAGGCCCAGGGGGGGGGAGGGGGAGGACCTGGGCCTTGTGGGGTGAAGCTTCATACCAAATATCAAAGACATGGGCCTTACAGTTTCAGGGAAGAAAATTTTTAAAGATTTTCCCTATATAAGCCCATGTAAAACCAAAGGGCCCCGGAGCGGGGGCATATTTGACCCCAGCACTATAATTTGAACTATCTTGGTAGGGGTCCACTAGATGAAGCTTCATACCAAGTATCAAAGACCTGGGCCTTGCGGTTTCAGAGAAGAAGATTTTTAAAGATTTTCCCTATATAAGCCCATGTAAAACCAAAGGGCCCCGGAGCGGGGGCATTTTTGGCCCAAGGGCTATAATTTGAACAATCTTGGTAGGGGTCCACTAGATGAAGCTTCATACCAAATATCAAAGACCTAGGCCTTGCAGTTTCAGAGAAGAAGATTTTTAAAGATTTTCCCTATATAAGCCCATGTAAAACCAAAGGGCCCCGGGGCGGGGGCATTTTTGGCCCCAGCACTATAATTTGAACAATCTTGGTAGGGGTCCCCTAGATGAAGCTTCATACCAAATAACAAAGACCTGGGCCTTACGGTTTCAGAGAAGAAGATTTTTAAAGCTCTTCCCTATATAAGCCCATGCAAAACCAAAGGGCCACGGAGCGGGGGCATTTTTGGCCCCAGCACTATAATTTGAACAATCTTGGTAGGGGTCCACTAGATGAAGCTTCATACCAAATATCAAAGACCGGGGCCTTGTGGTTTCAGAGAGGAAGATTTTTAAAGATTTTCCCTATATAAGCCCATGTAAAACCAAAGGGCCCCGGAGCGGGGGCATTTTTGGCCCCAGCACTACAATTTGAACAATCTTGGTAGGGGTCCACTAGATGAAGCTTCATACCAAATATCAAAGACCTGGGCCTTTTTGGTTTCAGAGAAGAAGATTTTTAAAGATTTTCCCTATATAAGCCCATGTAAAACCAAAGGGCCCCGGAGCGGGGGCATTTTTGGTCGCAGCACTATAATTTGAACAATCTTGGTAGGGGTCCACTAGATGAAGCTTCATACCAAATATCAAAGACCTGGGCCTTGTGGTTTCAGAGAAGAAGATTTTTTAAGTTTTTGGTGAAAAAAATCTATTTTTGGCTCCCATGACCTAGATGTGCAACGGACCAGAACCATTTGAACAACTTTGAAAGGGGACCACCTAAGGATCATTCCTGTGAAGTTTGGTCAAAATCCGATTAGTGGTTTAGGAGGAGATGTCGTTTAAAGAAATTGTTTACGGACGGACGCACGACGGACGACGGACGAAAAGTGATCCCAAAAGCTCACCTCGTCACTACGTGACGGTGAGCTAAAAACCC
Source organism: Lucinisca nassula (assembly GCA_963580285.1). Classification (NCBI taxonomy): domain Eukaryota; kingdom Metazoa; phylum Mollusca; class Bivalvia; order Lucinida; family Lucinidae; genus Lucinisca; species Lucinisca nassula. The sequence continues at coordinate 170,282,341 of OY757010.1, forward strand.
TATTGGGTTCATTAGGCAACAGGGCTTGAGATGTCATTTCATCTCTATGTCTGGTAAAAGTCCCACAAAATTGGAAGCAACGTCTCCAAAATGACCTATACGGTGTTGACAGGGACGTTAAACTTCAAATCAATCAATCAATATCCTCTTTATCTGTAGGTATGATAAGGGCCTGCTGCCAGAGACCAATTTTAGCCTTTGTGAAGTGTATGTCCAAATCATATTTTCACTTGATGTAGCCCATCAGAAATTGTATTATCATATAAGTTGCTGTTATTTAGTGTATAATGTCATGTCATAAACTAAAGAACAAAACGTGTACAAACCTTAGCACCCTCTAATTCTTTCTGTAATTTCTTATTCTCTTCCTTCAGCAGTTTCTCTGCTTCAGAAGGCTCTGTCTGAGTCTCCTCAACCTCTGTGTCTGGTACACTGTTCCCACTCTCAGACCCTGCTTTAGTCTCCTTGCCTTGTGGCGGAGGGGCACTGTTATCTTTTGTGTTGCTTTCTGTTGCTGTTGTGCTTAACCATCTTTGACTACAAATAAAATATTGCCATATCATAAAAATTATAATGATAATGATGATTTTAGTTTACTCCTTCTGAATATTCAGTTTAGCCATACCTATTTCAGGCTTTGAACCAATCAGATTATTTGATGTAATTTATGCTTACAAATCCATAAACTGAATGACAAACAGTGTAGACCCTGATCAGATGGCTTCTTTAGATCTGGATCTACAGTGTTTCCCAAGACAGGGGTTGCCGTTAACCCTTATCTTGCTGTTCACGACAACCCCTATCTTTGCAAACAGTGTAGATCCAGATCAGATGGCTTCTGAAGAAGCCATCTGATCAGGATCTACACTGTTTGACATTCAGTTTATGAATTCGCAGGAATAAATTACATCACGTAATCTGATTGGTTCAAAATCAGAGATGGTTGTGGCTTAAATGAATATTCAGCAAGAGAAGAGTTAAGATGACAGCCACAACAAGTGTTGTCTGCTTTATCATCTGCCGGTCACTTTGGAGGCAAATGTTGCAAACAGTGTGGACTGTGGACCCATATCAGCCGGCTCCTAGACAGTCTGATATGGATCCACACTGTTTGCATGCATTACGATAACACATCCGTGCAACATAGTGCATTTTCACATCTCCAAAATGGCTACTTTTCTGATGAAAATTGGTGATATTTTTCTTATTTATACTGCAAACAAAGGTTGTGGATACTCGTTAGAACCGCCTCGATGAGGCGGTTCTAACGAGTACCCACAACCTATGTCTTGGAACAAAAATAAGAAAAATATTGTATACCCCCGTAAACCCCAGTTTTCCCTATATAAAGTGGGGTTTAGCGGGGTCTTCATTTCACGGACTTATTCACGTGATGTATGCAAAAATGTTTGAAAAGTTTGCAAGAAAATTCAGCAGACAAGATGAACAGACATCAGATGCAGTTTTTTCTCGGCATCTTAAGGGTGTGTCAATCCTCTTTGTGAGTCATAAGTCTAAAAAATAAAAAAAATGTTGAAGGATGGCAGCTTGTCAAACTGAAGTGTGGCTACATGTATGTGGAGAAATACATCAAGACTGGAACCCCATTCTCAATATAGTGGAACTTCAATGGCTCATTGAAACCATTCTATTCTACAAATGTTACTGCATCAACTATCAACATAAAAGACATCTTAGATTGGTGCTCACTTGATGGCAGAGGGACTGATGCTCACCTGATTCTGTTTTACAAAATAGCTGACAACTTTTTTGCTTATTCTCTCACCACATATATATCTGGGCCATCTAGAACCAGGCATATACAAATACCTACTACAACCAGCTACTACAGATCTTCATTTTTCCCTTTGGCTTTTGTACAGTGGAATCTTCTTTCTCAAAATCTTCATTAACCCTTATCTTGCTGTTCACGACAACCCCTATCTTTGGTAACAGTGTAGATCCAGATCAGATGGCTTCTGAAGAAGCCATCTGATCAGGATCTACACTGTTTGACATTCAATTTATGAATTTGTGGGAATAAATTACATCAAGTAATCTGATTGGTTCAAAGTCAGAAATGGGTGTGGCTAAACTGAATATTCAGCAAGAGAAGGGTTAAACATATCCTCTCAGACTCTGATAATGATTAACATTGTTTTCAGGTCAGTGGCAAGGACAGTCTCATGTTACTTGCCTAGTTAACGTGCTGATCCAAAGTATGGTGCACTTTGTGGCATTCATCCCTGCAAATGATGCCAGTGGAGCATGCCGGACATCGCAATTTTATTCTCAAGGACAGTCTCATGTTACTTGCCTAGTTAACATGCTGATCCAAAGTATGGTGCACTTTGTGGCATTCATCCCTGCAAATGATGCCAGTGGAGCATGCCGGACATCGCGATTTTATTCTCACTCCCTCAATTCAAATCAGGGACCTTTAGCATCAGAGGCAAGGGCACTAACCACTGAGCTGCCGCTCCAGTTTTTTCCTAATCTATACTGTATGTGCTTTGAACTCCTCTGTGGTCTTGGCATCTACCACACATAAAGGAAGACTCTTCCACTGAGGAATAGCTCTGGGAAAAAAAGAATGTTTTAGGGCACCATTATAGTCCTGGTACCACGTAATGTGTGTTCTCTACTTTCGATGCCCTTGTTTGAGCTGCAACAGGGGTCATGTATTTATCTTTATCAAGCGACCCTATACCAGAGTGTATCTTATATTAAAAAGTAGGTTAAAGATGACTGCTCACGAAGGCATCAAGGATGTCACAGACGCTATTCTTATTTTGCCATCGCCAACCCGCCAATCGAGCTTCTGTCTTCTGAACCTTCTCAGCCTGCTGAATCTGAGTTTTAACATGGGGATGCCAAAGGGGTGATGCATATTCAAGTTGAGGGCGAACTAATGATTTATTTGCAGCATCCTTTGTCTGCCTAGGTGCAAAAGCCAAATTACTTCTTGGAAATCCAAAAGTCTTAGTTGATTTTGATGGTATCTCTGAAATATGAGGACCCCAATAAAGATCAACAGTGATGGTTTGTTTGAATTGGGATTTAACATCCCAGTCAACACTATTTGGGTCATTTTGGAGACGTTGAGGTGAAATGACATCTCAAGCCTTGCCTCCCAATGAAACCAGAAGGCTTATATGCACTGGACGATCTGACACACACCGCTTTGCCTGGGCAGGCTTAGTCCTAAGCAGTTTACCAGTTCTCGTGTGTGGCCAGATTTAACTCTGTGTGGAAGCACCATGCAGCCCAATCTATTACTCCAAGCCCCGATGGGTGAGGGCGAGTCAGTGATGGTGAAACCAAGATACTGGCAAATTGAACCTGCTCCAAATTTTGCTGGTATAGTGAATAATGATCAAACTTAATCTGATTGTCAGGAAGATGTCATGACACCCTCATCGAATGACATTTGGCCACATTGAACTTCATCTGCCAATCAGCCTCCCACTGTGCTAGTCTGTCCAGATCATCTTGTGATATATGACAGTCAGAAGGAGAGTATATGTTCCTATACAGTACACAACACAATCATCCGCAATGACCTGATATTATCGGGGAGATCATTTTTGAGTGTAGTCTGCTTTGATAGAATGATTATATATATCATTGATTTCTTTCTTTATTTCTACTGTAAGATTAATGTTATATCAGTTTCAGCAACTAGACCTAGTCATATCTCCAGGAGTCAGAAGTACACAACCTTGTACGGTGGCAGCTAGAAACTGGGGATCCACAGGCTAACATGACAGGTCAGAGAAATAATATCCTTTTCCGGGTGGGTTTACTAACGGGAACGGACCCAATAACCGGAACGGACCTTTTTTTTCATCCCCCGTTCTATTTGCTATTAAAAATGTTTATGGAAGCTCCCCAAAACACCATATATTATTTTTGGAATCTGTATTTGACATTTTTTTGTCAAGGAAATTAACCCATGTTTAATAGCAGAAAACAGTACCAGTATATAGCACAATAGGTCTCTTAAAAGCTTTATTCATCAAAAGAGATCTGAGAACAGTGCCTAACTATTATAGCACCAGACCAGACAGTGTATAAGCTCTCAGCTAATTCTACAACAGTTGAAAAGTCTACACCATTTTTAAGCTTTTATGCTTAATTAATACGACACTAGTATACCTGCTGCGATATTTACTCTATCAATGGTATGCCATGTCGCATCATCACGAACACACGCCTATGTAGTTTTTACCCAATTAAGCCCCACTTTTAAATAGTAAAACTGGGAATCCAGGTGGTAAAGGATATTTTTCTTATTTCTGTTTAAAATCATAGATTGTGAGTTCTCGCCGAGGCGGTTCTAACAAGTACCAACAATCTATGTTTTGACCAGAAAAAAAAACGTCAGATTTTATATTCAGAAAAGTACCACTTTTGTTTTTTATTTGGTGTTTTTTTTTTTAATATAATTGAATAGGCGTGTTTTCATAATGTGGCGATACTTCTTTTGTGACAAGAATTTTAATGGGTTGTATTTAAAAAGAACAGAATTCATATTCTATCAATTTTATATTCCTTCTTTAACCTATCCTCTGTAATACATCAAAACCAGCACTAAAAGTAGCATTTCATGAACATAGACACAATGAAGTTAGAGAAAGCACATAATTGAGAAAGTTCAAAAACAATATTAAAGCATGTAATAAACATGGAGACCATGTGTTTCCCCGGCATATAAGGAAATATGACATGACTGCCCCTACCCTGCCGAGCATCCCAACATTGAGAAACGGTATACGCTTCATGTCATATTCCTTCACATACGAGAGAAATACATCAAAAACAACACTAAAACATGTAATGAACAAGGAGATGGTGTGTTTCCCCGGCATATAAAGGAATACGACATGACGCCCCTACCCCATCGGGCATCCCGACATTGAGAAACAGTACATGCTTCATGTCATATCCCTTTACATACAAGAGAAATACGTCAAAAGTAGTTTAGGTCGTAGTACTAAAACGTTAATCCAAAATTGTTAATCCATAGACAAAATGACAAATATCAATGTTAAGATCAACAGACATGGACTCCAGAAGAGTGTAATCAGGCGTCCGCAGATATCAAGCAGTACTTGGTAAGCAAGCTTCCCCCACCATGCCCATCGACCCGAACGAAGAAAAGGTGTAAATGCCGAGAAGGGTATGTCCGAGATTTTGGAAGTCTTCCTATGGCTTTCCATTGGCAAACATATCAGGAATAATTCTGGAAATGGCCACATTGTACGGATCAACAAGATCATGGTGCCTTTCTCTCAAAAACAACACTAAACTGAACATGTAATGATCACCGAGATAAGGCCCCTGCCCATCGGGGCGTGAAGAACTATGTGGGCTGCATGATGCTTCCACGCAGAGCTGAATCCGACCCACACACGAGTACTGGTAAACCGCTTGGAGGATCTAAGCCTGGCCAGGCAAAGCGTTTCATCTCAATGTCGGGTAAAAGTCCCACAAAATTGGAAGCAACGTCTCCAATATGACCTTTACAGTGTTGACGGGGACTTTAAACCTCAAATCAAACAAACATGGAGATAATGAACATAGAGATAGCACATAATTGAGAAACTGTTCAAAAACAACATTGAAACATGTATTGAACACGGAGATGGTGCGTTTCCCCGGCATATAAAGGAATATGACACGACGGGCAGCCCAACAATGAGAAACGGTACACGCACCATGTCATATTCCTTCACATACGGGAGAAATACATCAAAAACAACCTGAGCGGCCCAATCAGAATTGTCTAATATTTCCCTGAGAATAGAATAGAATACAATATTTCGGCAGGGTTTTCATCGCTTTCCTTGATGTGAAACCGATTAACTTTATGTATGGATATAATATTTATATAAATATTGGGAATCGGATACGAAAAAATACTTAGAAAAATGAAAATTAGGCCGAAAATAGGTCTATTCCGGTTATTGAAGGTCCGTTCCAGTTATTCAACGCAGTATCCTTTTCCAAGAAAGTCATTTATCTTGATTCTTGGCGACAGATGATGGAAATAACAAAGAATTAATAATATATTACCGGCACTCTAGAGCTATTAGCTAGAATGACGGTACCAGCACCCTAGCCTTTGAGTCTAGGGTACCGGTACTGTAAACACTTCCTTTCAAGAAAGTGTTTTCTTGGTAACATCTTTCAATCTTTCTACTTATACTGCAGTCGGTCACATCTGACCATTACTCGCAGGTGTACATTACATACACAGCAGGTTTGCAGTGAAAGCCTACACAGCAATCATGTATTAAATTATGGTAGGGGTCTTTAACCTGCACAGGGCATGACTCTCCCTGCACAGGGGGGCTAACATTAACATCCCGATCCGAAGGACGGTGCACTTTATGACATTCATCCCTACAAATGATGCCAATGGAGCCTGTTCAGACACCCAAATTTTATCGCCGCTGCCGGGGATAGAACCCGGGACCTCTAGCGTCAGAGGCAACTACACTAACCACCGAGCTATCACGCTCCACCACAATCATCAAAGATCTGGTAATTGGGTCCAATCCAGTGTTTGTATGTACCGTGAAGCATGCAAATAAATTTGTTGAAGGTGGCTATAACGGTAACTGGTCAACTCTTACCTAAGTCAACTCGTACCTTAGTCAACTCGTTCCTGTTTTCGGTCAACTCGTACCTGTTCTTTGGTCAACTCGTACCCCCAAGTCAACTCGTACCTAGTTTGGTTAACTCGTACCCCGGGGTGGGGTACTCTAAACTTTGCCTGCTACATAGAGTGGGACTATTTTGGGGGATTCAAAAGTTTAAAATTTCGTAGTTTGGAGGGGGAGGGGATTTTGGAGACGTGAGAAAATGCACTATGTCACATCGGTGCGTTATCGTTATGCGACTATCTGCGACGGTTGGCGGGACATGTTCTTTTCGCTATAGTTAGGCTAGTGATTTACATGTATTTATTTATTTAATGCACATAAAGAGGGGAAATCTCGTCATGACAAGTCCGTGTAACGGTCACCCCTCTGAACCCAATTAGTACAGAAAAACTAGGGTTTACAGGGGTATGCTTTGTTAATACGAAAACAAGTGTATTAAAATATATTGAAACTTATCGGAGTCTAACTGTTGGTTTTCTTTTGCTCCAGCATTTCAGTGGTTTCTTGCTGTCGAGTCCTCTTTGTTGTTTCATCTCTGTGGGTGTTTGATTTTTGTGTTCACGGAGATGTTGCACTGATGAGTTAGGAGGCCTTCATGCGAACTGAACAAATCATTTGTCTTGATCGCGACGGAAGTAAGGGCGAGGATTGTGGCCACGTAAAGTCGATTTCAGCCCCGCAGTGGAATTCGTTTCCGCTGACCGTTCCAAGGCGGTTCTTCTGTCGCGATTTATTTTTGTTATGGTTTGTCTTTAGGTGTTTGTGTCACTTGTGTTATTTTATTTTGGATAGCCTATTGGCCATTTTGTGGGAAAGTAACTGTCCTTTTGGCTTTCCGCTGTTGGTTTTTCCATTAGGTCTGTTGTTGCATGTTTGTGTTTTTTTCCCTTTGGTGTCTCTGATGGGAGCTATGGGTTGATTGTATTGATTCTTGATCATTGCCTCTACTTCTATTTTATACCAAAAAAAAAAGGAAGATTTTCAGACGACAATTTTATTTTTCCCATTTGCATATGAACTTAGGAATGTTCGTCCTACGTTGAACATGGTGTTATGCACCAGTCACACCCAGGGAGGGTCCACAACCCAATTGTGACTACTACCAAAATTTACGATTATAATTCGTATATACGACATAGTGCCCATCAGGTTAACAAGTCTGTTTAATGTATACCCATGTCTTTATATAGTTTTAACAACTAATATCCTAGGCGTCGATACAGAGCAGTATAGGACTTGTTGAGAATATGGCAGTATAGATTTTTATGCATGTGAAAGGCGCCATTTTAGCGCTTGGTGAGTTATCGTAATGCACACACTATAGATCGTCTTTGTCGTCCGGAAATGGGTCAGTTGTCTTTATAGACCGTAAAGATGACCTGTACACTGTATATACTTTATGTGTACCAAAATACAGGTGGAGGCAAAGTTCAACTTATCCAATAATAGATTTTTTCGTAAAATTAAGGTACGAGTTGACTTGGTTCCGGGTCATTTCGGCCCATGACAAAATCGGCCCATGTCAAAATCGGCCCATAGCAATTTCGGCCCATAAATGACTTCGACGCCGTTAGGTGGGCCAATTACCAGTCTAAATATAAAACAATTAATATGTATAGTAAATTTATGATAAAATACATTTATGTACATTTTATTTTTGCCCCTTTTCCCCGCTCGTCATTTGTGTCATTATTTTCAATAATTACCTCCCTCAAATGTGAGTCTTCTCGCAATGCAAATTTTGTAATTGAACAGATGTGAAATAAAAATAATGTTTACTTAAAAAAAAAGTGTATTTATGAACTTTGAAATTGAAGTTCTAGGGATCATTTGTTTATTTGTTGATATTGTGGGCACATGTCGGTATGCAAAATGATCAATAATCACTTTACGTTGCTACCTTTATCGCCACGCGCCTTAAAGTGACACACAGAACGATTATCATGTTACTCAAACCTCAGTCATTATTGGGGCACGTGCCAATCATCCATTAGTTTATGTCTCTAATACGTGTCTTATTTCTTTCTTTGTTTCTTGCTTTCGAATTGGTTTTATGAATGTTATTATTGGACATGGGCTCATCGATAACTATATGTTATGTGGGCCAATTACCAGTCAATATATAAAACAATTAAATATATAGTTAATCTATGATAAAATCCATGTATATACATTTTTTTGCCCCTTTTCCCCGCTCGTCATTTGTGTCATTATTTTCAATAATTACCTCCCTCAAATGTGAGTCTTCTCGCAATGCAAATTTTGTAATTGAACAGATGTGAAATAAAAATAATGTTTACTTAGAAAAAAAGTGTATTTATGAACTTTGAAATTGAAGTTCTAGGGATCATTTGTTTATTTGTTGATATTGTGGGCACATGTCGGTATGCAAAATGATCAATAATCACTTTACGTTGCTACCTTTATCGCCACGCGCCTTAAAGTGACACACAGAACGATTATCATGTTACTCAAACCTCAGTCATTATTGGGGCACGTGCCAATCATCCATTAGTTTATGTCTCTAATACGTGTCTTATTTCTTTCTTTGTTTCTTGCTTTCGAATTGGTTTTATGAATGTTATTATTGGACATGGGCTCATCGATAGCTATATGTTATGTGGGCCAATTACCAGTCAATATATAAAACAATTAAATATATAGTTAATCTATGATAAAATCCATGTATATACATTTTTTTACCCCTTTTCCCTGCTTGGCATTTGTATCATTATTTTCAATAATTACCTCCCTCAGGTGTGAGTCTTCTCGCATTGCAAACTTTGTAATTGAACAGATATGAAATAAAATAATGTTTATTTAGAAAAAAATGTGTATTTATGAACTTGGAAATTGTAGTTGTAGGGGTCATTTGTTTATTTGTTGATATTTTGGGCACATGTCGGTATGCAAAATGATCAATAATCACTTTACGTTGCTACCTTTATCGCCACGCGCCTTAAAGTGACACACAGAACGATTATCATATTACTCAAACCTCAGTCATTATTGGGGCACGTGCCAATCATCCATTAGTTTATGTCTCTAAAGCGTGTCTTTAATTCTTTCTTTGTTTCTTGCATTCGGGTTCGTTTTATGAATGCTATTATTGGGCAGGGGCGCATCGATAGCTATATGTGGGCTTGGCACCGGGGCCCCATTAACAAATACTCACACCAGTCTGTGCATCCGGGCAGTCTGATTTGTATGTAACTATGAATCGTAAAGTAGCCGAAGCTTCCTCACGCCTCCAACCAACATGACCATACTGTGTGGCTGAGCAAGCTGATCTGTGTATACTGGCGAATTTTAGAAATTGCTGGGCCCTTGCTTACTTACTTTGTGTTTCAATTAGCCTAATGTTCAAACGGCTTCCTCGAGACCTGGCAAATGTTAATGCACGAAAACCTATGGGTGATTCCTGTAATAAAATTGAAGATTTTCTACCGAAAACTAATCAATCCGGCGCCTCTTATTCATAACGTATTCCATTTCTTTAATGGAAATAAGAAAAGCAGTGTACACAACGAAACCCTTAACAATTGTATAAGCCTAATGTGAATGTGAATAGCGCTTGATGTCAGTTTTCTAACCATTGCCTGCAGTGAAAACAATCAAATATCATAAACCCTTAAGCATTTTCAAAATTCTTAGGAATGCATTGTCTTTCTTATGTAACCATTATGATAACACACCCGGGACATAGTGCATTCTTTCATTTTCTCCAAAATAACTACTTTTCCGACAAAAAAGTGATATTTGTCTCATGTATACTCCGAGCGGTTCTAGTGTGTACCCACAGCCTATGTCTTGGGTCAGAAATAAGCATAAGAACATATAAGAATGTCCTTTATGCTTCAAATTTCCCTATGTTAAGTTGGGGTTAGAGCGGTATTATTTTCGCCGACTTGTTAACATGGTGCTATTTTTTATCATTTGAGGAAATAATATTAATATCTCAAACTGAACATATTTTTCACTTTATCCCATTGTTGACTTATATGCTACTGATTTGGCCCTGCAAGCAAACCAATTATATGCAAACATAGTAATTATACCATCATTAAAATTGTGGATCGAAATTGCTATGGGCCGATTTTGTATGGGCCGATTTTGCTATGGGCCGATTTTGTCATGGGCCGATTTTGTTATGGGCCGATTTGTCCAGGGACCGTTGACTTAGGTACGAGTTGACTAAGGTACGAGTTATCCAAAAACAGGTACGAGTTTACTAAGGTATGAGTTGACTTAGGTACGAGTTGACCAGAAACCGCTATAACATAAATCTCATCACCTTTAGTGGAAAACTCGTGTATTGCATAATGATAGCCACAAAATGAAAGGGCAAGGTCACATCAAATTCTAATTTACGCGCTAGAATTTGATGAGCGGGCGGAAAATCTGTACTCAAGTGACAATGAATTCACAAGGATCAAGTACCAACCAGGGTTTGTTGCTTCGGAATAGAACTGATCTTGAAAGATGTGAAAGTTGAAAAAGTGATCTTCGACACATGCCTGTGACCGACATTTTGTGCTTTTTTGATTACCGAAAATGAGGTGTACGTCGCTTGCAGGTACACACTAATGTCCGGTAGAATCCGGGACGTTTCAGTCCTGAGTCGTTTCGGCCGGGTCGTTTCGGCCCAAATTTGGACCTGGGTCGTTTCGGCCTATTTCGGTGGGTCGTTTCGGTCCTGGGTCGTTTCGGTCCGATTTTATTAGATAGCATTTTTTTCGTCTGTATATTAATATTGTAAATTTGGAATATTATTTCAACGACCTGTCACGTTAGCCATGGTTATGATAGCCCAAATAAAGTGTTATAAAAGTTCTATCCATAGCCATGTTTCCAGTTAGCACCAACGATGGGGTGTGACTATGACTTGATTATTGTCTGAGAATGATCAGTATTTACAGTAAAATTAAGATCACTTTCTAGACCTCTAAAAAGTGGCCTTATTAGCGGGGTGGTCCCTTATAGTGGAATTGGTGAAAAAATATTGCTGGCAAAGTGAAAGTAAAACAAAGATCAGGAATCGATACAATTAACTTACTCCACCCATCAAAGACACCAAAGGGAAAGAAACACAAACATTAAGCGACCAGACCATAATGGAAACCTAAACAAAGGAAGGCCATAAGGACAGTTACTTTCTCACAAAATGGCCATATGGCCATCCAAAATAAAAAGACACAAGTGATACACACAGTAAGTAACAAACAACACCATAAATAAACCGCCACAGAAGAACCGCCTTGGAACAGTCAGTGGAATGATTTCCACTGGGGGGGGGGGGGGGGGTGCTTAAATCGATTTTACGTGGCCACAATCCTCGCCCTTACTTCCGTCGCGATTTAGACAAATAATTTGTTCAGTCCGCATGAAGGCCTCCTAACTCATCAGTGCAACATCTCCGTGAACACAAAAAATCAAAGAACCACAGAGGTGAGACAACGGTGAGGACTCGACAGCAAGAAACCACTGAAATGCTGGAGCAAAAGAAAACCAACAGTTAGACTCCGATGGACCCGACCAGAGACAGAGTATCAGGCACCAACCAATATTACCTTGAATTAGATCTCTCTAATTCTCAATAAGCCTTTACGTTGGAGCCGTCATAGAATCTGAGGCCTGACACACCGGCGTGCAATTAAAGAGGGAAGTAAAGTTGCCAACCGTGAATGGGCTAACTACCATGCATGCAGTCTGTCATATAACATCCATGTTGTACCCAATCTTTTTATATCGAAGAATGATTTTATGAAATTGGGTGCTGAAGTCATTGCGGTTATATATTTTTCTGAATTTATATACTAAGTCACCATAAAATTCGGGTTCCGATAGACCTTGTTGCAGAAGAGATTTAAGTCCAATATTGAATTTTGAAATTAAGTCAGAATGGCGTCTATAAAATTTTGAAAAGGCTTTGCGTAGTTTATGGTACCAATAACCCTGATTAAGGAGTTTAGCCGTTAATAATTTATTACGAGTGTTGAAGTCAGTTACATGACTACACACTCTAGCAAATCGAATTAATTGCGAAATATAAACGCCCTGATTTAAATATTTTTTATGTGCACTGTGCCTATTTTATTGCTTTTCAGTAAATCTTGCTGTCTTTAACTTTACTGTTCATTTCCTCATTATATGTAATTATAGGCAATATTACACCAATAAAAATCACATTCATGATAACAATTGTTCCACAATAATCTTCTTTCTGAAGCAAAGAGAGCTGCACATTACCAAAATTATTCAAACTATTTATTCATCTAGCATTAAAAAATCTTGTCAAAACAACACACTGATTAGTGCAGGTAAACTGCCGTTTTTCACACCTTTAGGGAAATGTGTGAACATTAACAAGATCTTTTGTAATGATGAGGAATCCAGCCACAAAATGTATTGACCAATGGACTGAGAGATACAAATTAACTTGACTTGGCCAAAAAGTGGTCTCAATAAAGAACAGTAATGGCAGATTCGGTCTTTTGAAAGCGGACTTAATACTGAATAGCGGGGTGGTCTTAATTAATTATATAAGAAATAATTTGGGTCTGGCGAAAACCGGTCTTAATAGCGGGGTGGTCCTAATATAGGAGTGGTCTTTAAGCGGAATTCTACTGTACTAGTATCAATGACACGCACATTTTGAGAGAAGCATGCGAAATATTTGCGAATTGTAGTCTAATTATTTTATAGGATCAGCCTGCATTTGTCGTTGTGATACCTTCAAAGACTTAATAAACCTATTTTCCTCTGTTCATTGTGATCATAGTCTACACAGTTTGAAAAATGCCATCTGTTTTCTGAGCTATTAAAATCTTAACGATGTAATTTTTTATGATCAGCCTGCATCTGTCGTTGTGATTCCTTCAAAGACTTAATAACCTATAAATCTGTGCATTGTGATCAGAGTCTATACAGTTTGAAAAGCCCTCTGTTTCCTGAGCTATTAAAAACTGAACGAGCGAAGATAGCAAAAGCACAGGCTGATGTCCGAGTCTACGCAGTTCGAAAAAGCACACTCTGACCTATTAAAGGCTTAACGAGCGAAGATAGCAAAAAGCACAGGCTGATCTTCGACAAACAAAATATATATACATGTAAATAAAGTGATAAAATATCAGGCCGAATCGGCCCACCAATTTAGCCGAAACGAGCCACCCCCGAAATTGGGCCGAAACGACCCAGGCCGAAACGACCCGGCCGAAACGACTCAGGACCGAAACGACTCAGGACCGAAACGTCCCGCGACCGGCCGGTAAATGACCGGAAATGGGTAATACTAAATACCACAAAGTACTAAAAAGTACAACAAAGTACCACAAAGTGTACCACAAAGTACTTCCAATAGCAGCGTAATAGTTCAGTTGTTAATGCACTTTCCTCCCGGCAGCGGTGAATATTTCGGTATCCGAACACGCTCCATTGGCATCATTTGCAGGGATGAATGTCAACAAGTGCACCGTCCTTCGGACCCCCCCCCCCCCCCCCCAATCACCCGTGCAACTGTAAAAAAATAAAGAGATAAAGAAGCTTTATTTAACATCGCATATCCGAAACAAATAACATAAGCTCTGTAGAGCTTTTATTATGAAAAACAAAGTATCCTTTAACAAATTCTTACCTGCCTTCATTTATTTTGCTAGGACTACCCTGCGTCAGCCAAGGGAGCGCCTAGTACCATTTTTACGCCTTTGGTATGGCGCGGCTGGAAATCGAACCCACAACCTCCCATTTCCGAAGCAGACGCTCTACCACTGAGCTATCGGGGGCCCGTACTGTGCAGGTTAAAGGTCCCTACCGTAATTACATGATTGCAGTGTAGGCTTTCATCTTCTTTCTTATGAATGTTTTCATTGCTCTTAAAGGAACTCATTTTTGATTTTTATTTTCATCCTGCAAACTTGGAGTGTATGTAATGTACACCTGCGAGTAATGGTCAAATGTGACCGACCGCAGTAATAGTAGAAAGAAAGAAAGAAAGTACCACAATGTATAGCACAAAAGAATGAAAAGTGTTAAAACTGTTACGAGATATGAAGAATAGAAGTGCTTTCCACACAGTACAAGCTCCTTGGTCATACATTAGAAGTTGTGGATTCCAGCAAGTACCTTGGAGTGACCATCAGAGATGACTTGTCATGGGAGACTCATGTCCACAACACAGCAAGCAAGGCAAATAGAACTCTCGGTTTTCTGTGTAGAAACATGAAGGACTGCACCAAGTCGGTGAAAGAACTCACATACAAGACCATGATACGGCCAATTAAGTCTCAACTGTATGGGATCCAACACTACAGACCAAAGTCACGACAGGTGCAGAGACGAGCGGCCCGATATGTCTGCAACGACTTCACCTCAAGAACCCCGGAATGTGTCACTAAAATGCTTAGTGACCTGACCTGGGAGCCACTTGAAGTCAGGCGGAGGCATGGACGAATCGGCATGCTGTATAAGATCCAGCACAACCTAGTGGATATACCCACAGACAGTTACCTACGAGTCAGCGAGAGCCGCACCAGAGGACCAGCCAAATTTTTCCAGGAGAGAATTACTGACACAGCCTATTCCGACTCTTTCTTTCCAAGAACAGTGCGAGATTGGAACAGACTCCTAGGAGAAGCAGTGTCTGCAGCAACCCTGGAGGAATTCAGATCACTCCTCTGGACGTGATCTGCTCCACAAAAAACAGACAACCCAAGTTGTATATATTTTTAACCGACACTTTTAACTGTACATAGTCTTTTTGGGTCTTGCTGATCGCCATCACCAATCCTTGCCCCGCAGAGCTAAATACGTTCTTTTCGAAGATCTCAGCTCTATACCAAGAAGAAGAAGAAGGCAATGATCAGGAATCGATGCAATTAACCCTCAGCTCCCATCAGAGACGCACAAGGGAAAGAAACACAAACATGAAACAACTAGACCCTAATGGAAACATCAATAGCGGAAACCAAAAGGTCAGTTACTGTCCCACAAAATGGCAAATTGGCTATGCAAAACAGAAAAATCCAAGCGATACACACACCCAAAGACAAACCATAACAAAAATAAACCGCGGCAGAAGAACCGCTTTGGAATGTTCAGTAAAACGAATTCCAGGTTTGTGGTGGGGGAGGCTTAAATCGATTTTACGCGGTCGCAATCCTCACCCTTACATAATTAGTTCAGTCCGCACGAAGGCCTCCTAACTCATTAGTGCAATATTTCCGAGAACACAAAAATCAAACAACCAGAGAGATGAAACAACGGTGAGGACTCTACAGCAAAAGAAAAAAAAACACTGAAATGCTGGAGCAAAAGAAAAACAATAGTTAGACTCCGATGGGCCCGACCAGAGAAAGAGCATCAGGCACCAACCAACTTTTAACTTCTATTCTAATTCTCAGTAAGCCGTTACGCTGGAACCGTCATAGAGTCCGAGGCCTGACCCACTGGCGTGCAGTTAAAGAGGACGCAAAGTTGTCAACCGTGATTGGGTTAACTACCATGCATGCAGTCTGCCGTATAACATGTATGTTGTACCCAATCTTTTTATATGGAAGAATAAAGGCGTATTTGTTGTAGCAAAACCGGTTTCGGCTTCAAACCAGTTTTAGAAACCAATCATTTTTTTTTTCATCGAAACTTTTGAAAACTGGTTTCGGTTTTCTCTCTTTTTTTTTTTTTTTTTGTGTGTGTGTGTGTGTGTGTGTGTGTGTTTGTTGTTGTTTTTTTTTTTTGGTTGGGGGTGGGGCTGGGGTGAAAACCGAAACTATTTAGAAATCATCAAAACTGCCTCCTAGGGTAGGATGGTTTCGTTGGTTTCGTCTGTCCGAATATAGGTACATTTAGACCACGGAATTAGACATCCACATGCAATTAAAGAGGGAAGAAAAGCTGTTGATTAAGACTGGGCCAAACACAAACCATGCTGACTATTTCACAACATTTATATTGTAACCCATGCGTTTATAACGTATTGGTCTACATCTCCCATGGACCTTGAGACCCAATATGTCTAGAGCGCCCTCAGACTCTTAGACCCCAGAGGGTCTAGAACGCCCTCAGACTCTTAGACCCCAGAGGGTCTAGAGCACTCATAGATTTTTTTCCAGCATTTAAGACCCCAGTTGAACTTAAGAACTGAAACTGCTCATTTTTTATGAAACCAAAACTGGTTCTGGTTTTGTCAAAACTACTGCAGAAACCGAAACCAAAATCAGTTTCAGTACAACAAAAGTGACCGGTCTGTGTGTGTGTTTGTTTGTTTTTTTTTTTTTTTCAGAATATTTTTTCTAATACCAGGTGTGTGCACATGTGACAGTCACACACGATTTGAGATGATGAAATACATACATCAGCAACATGTGTACTAAGGCGAATAGAACGTGTTTTCCTGAGACGAAATCTTGAGATGTGAAGGAGGCAGCATGTAAGGAACTTGTTCGTCCAATATCTTGGAATATGGTAGTTGTATCTGCGACCTCAGTGGAGTGGTCCATTCTAAAGAAATCGAAAAAGTTCGGAATAGAGCTGCTAGATTTGTAACAAGTAATTACTGCTTTGAAATTGAGAGCATGACTGGAATACTAGGAAAATTAAGATGGGAGTCTCTCAAGAAAAGGAAAAGAGACAGTATACTCATACATTTATACAAACGTCTAAAGGGTGCTGCCAGCGTTCCAACAGTTGACATTGTTCCCCCAGCTAGGCACTGTAGAAATCATCATTCACCGGCGTTTCAGAACCCTACTGAAAGAACGGACAGCTATAAAGAATCGTTCTTTTCTCGAACCATTAGAGATTGGAATGCCCTTCCAGATTCGATCATATCCACTGCTGAATGTGCAAATGATAGTGTAGCTAAGTTTATCTCTTTGGCGGGAACTAGGGACTAACTTCCCAATTTATAATCGTGGTGTATGAATGCCATTTGCCGTGTCACCATTAACAATTCTGATTCTGATTCTGTGTGTTGCAAGATATGTGTTTGCATATACTCGACAAGAAAAGTTCTCATCCCAACAAAATCCAGTGCACGGCCCACCATTTTTTTTCACAATGGAGACTATTATTTGTATAGAATGTTTTATGCCAGTTATCTTTTTAGGATTTTACAGAGCTGAACTACTGTATATGCGTCTCTATATCATATTCCTATTGGTCATCAATTAGACATTAGTGGTACCTTGTAATATTGGGTAGTGTGTGATGTTTTGTTTTCGCCCTTCTCATCATGTCACCTATTTCCCATCAGCCGGATACATGACTGAAATACCATTGAAAGAACCTTAAAATCCTAATCATACCTTGAGCTTTACCACGATGCTCTTTGTGGTGCTTCGTGGGACTTTTCGATGTACTTTGTAGTATACTTTGTGGTACTACGTGGTACATGTGGTATATTCTATACTGGCTGACAAAAGAAACGCTACAAGTGTTTAATCCACCAAAACATTTTATACATATAAGACAGAAAGCTAAGTGTTTTACAAATTTGATATTCGATTATCCTGCAATTACCTGAACAGGCACTGTGGACTGAGCAGGCAGTGCGGATGTAGATCAGACTGCTCATAAGACGCAGTCTGAACAAAATCTACAAAGTCAATAATTCCGGCAGCATAGCCTGGCATACCACAGTTACCACAATTGAATGCAGAGCCAGATCAGAATGATCACAGTGTCATGGTCTATAAATCAAAGCATGCTCACTTACACCGCAGTTGCAATATCGTAACTCGAATTCAACACTGCATTTAACACATTCAGCACCAGAAACCCCTAAACGGGTACCCTGGCAAACAGCGCAGGCCCAGATCAGACGCGGCCTCTGATCAGGGCCTCCACTGTTTGCTGAAAGTTCAGTCATTTTCCAAATCAATTTTGAAGAAAACACAACCTAACACCCCTTAATTTTGAAATGAACTCATGCTATATATAAGGAGGAAGATTCCATTTGGTACAAAAAGGGTTAAATAATGGTAAAGAAATGTATTTGGACACTGAGGCAATGTATATCCAAAAATAGGCTGCTCACAATGTACGATGCAGTCTGACCAGGGTCTGTACACAACCAATCAAACTGTAAATCGCTAACTTGCTAAGTCCCAACATTTATACCATTTATTTTCCTTTCTTGGATATAGTCCATGTTGCTTTACACGGATTCTTTACCACATTGTGACATCTTCCCACAGTTCATCTGCTGTCGGTAGATGTGATAACTGGCTGCTCGTTTAGGTTCCAGATGAACTGAACTCAGAAACTTAATAAAATAGCAAATATGTGCCTTCAAATTAAGAATCGACAGAAAAATTTCATGAATTATATAAAGCGCTGAAAATGTCAGTCATCTGGACCCCCAACATGTCATAAAGTTTCTCAACGCGTTCGTCCGTTTGCATGGGTTTCCATCTAGTATATTTCGTCTCTTGTTACTTTTTTTTTCCTTTTCGTGCCTTTTCGGCTTTTTACATGTACTTTAAATACGTCAATCGAAAATAGAATCAATTAGAAAATTCAAGTGATTTCGATATGTTTATTATATTTTCTATGATCACATGATAAGAATCATCTAATTTAAATATTATCATGTCAAAAAGAAGTACTTCAAATAGCCGATACATTTGCAAGAAATTAGAAAACCACAGGATCCTATCAGACAAACAACATGGTTTAGAAAGCGACGATCATGTGAAAGCCAGCTTATCTTGACCACCCAAGACCTCGCCCAAGGCCTGGAGGAGGGGAACAAATCGATGCGATTTTACTGGACTTCGTCAAAGCCTTCTATAAGGTTCCCCACCAGCGTTTTCTCCTCAAGCTCAACCACTATGGCATTAGAGGGTCCCTAAGGAGGTTCTCGATGATGGATCGAGAGCATCTTCACAGACAGGTCGGTAGAAGGAAAAACCTAGCCATCTGTTCCAGTAGTCTCCAGAGTTCCACAGGATACAGTCTTGGGCCCTCTGCTATTCCTCCTGCACATTAATGACCTTCCCAGAGAAGGTCTCTTCTGCCAACAGGCTCTTCGCAGACGACAGTCTTTTTTATCACAAGATAAGAAGCCAAATCGATCATGACATCTTACAGGAAAACCTCCATATACAGTATGAAGTTTTATACAGAGAACCCCGCTCTTGAGGAGCGATTGCTTATCTGCTCTGTGATCTAAACAAAACATGTTAAATTGGTCTGAGAGCAATATGATATGCTAGTGTAGAGAATTTATTGCTGCCAGATGCCTTACCTGTAAGATTTGTCTGCTTCATATTTAATTTGGTGAAAATGGTTGTTATGGTCCATCAACAATACAAAGTCAACATGCTAACAAGTCCATGTAATGAACACCCCTCTACACCCCACTTTATATAGTGAAAACTGGGGTTTACAGGGGTATACATTTTTTTTCTTATTTCTGTTCCAAGACATAAGTTGTGGGTACTCGTTAGAACCGCCTCAATGAAGCGGTTCTAACGAGCACACTGAACCTATGTTTGGAGTAAAAATAAGAAAAGTATAATAAAGTTTCATCAGATATGAAAAATGGATGTGAAATCGTAATGGGTAAGTAAATAAACAGGCAAATAAATTATTAAATAAATAAATAGACAAACAATAAGAGTTATATGGAAACTGGTATAGGTTGCAGTAATGGCATCAACATGTGAAATGCCATTTTAAATTGCAAGAGCCGAAACGGAAAAATGCAAATCAGAATAAAATACCAGGAATACATACAGTTTTAATCAGACCGTCCCATATCTATCACTTCATCATGAAAACACACCTACACCACATTAAACCCAGCTTTTACACAGTAAACCTGGTGTTTACAGGGTTTACATGTCTAAGCATTATTTTTCTTATTTCTGCTTAAACATATAGATTGTGGGTACTCGTTAAAACCGCCTCATCGAGGCTGTTCTAACGCGAGTTCCCACAATCTTTGTTTTGAGCATAAACATGAAAAATATCAGAAATTTTTATCTGAAAATTTTCATTCTTTGGTGGTACTTTAAAAAGGCGTGTGATGAGAGGCATGTTTGGGGTGGAGGGGGGGGGTGGGGGGGGGCAAAAATATGTGTTACTTTATAGACATTGTAGACCCAGATTAGATGCCACATTATGGCGTCTGATCTGGGTCCACCCTGTGTTAATGCCCCAAAATATAAGAAGCTATGCGTATTTGGGTTAACTCATCATAGTTTTCTTGTTGTTTGGGATCATTGATTTCATTGAGGATGTTTGAACATACATGTATTTGAGGGTCATTGATGAGGCCTATAGCTAGTCTGGCCCAGAACACTCCATACTTTTTCCTGCTACGGTATTTTTCTTGCTTCCGAAAGATAACCCTTTTGTCAGACATATTTAACTCACCAGCTAATTTAAAGGGATTGTGTGGCGGCCGTAAAAAGTCTCCCAGCCCTTCATCATAGTGTAGTTTATATTTTCTTGTCCTTTGGAATCATTGATTTCATTGTGGAATTTTGAAACTGTTTGAGGTCACTGATTGACCGAAACTAGCTAGTCTGGCCCAGAAAAACTTGTACATGCCATACATTTAACTTCTGCGGTGTATTCTTGCTTCCAAAGGATAACCATTTTATAGAACAAAAAGAAAGAGAGAGACATTATAATGAAAACATTACAAGTGCAGTGTTTTCCCTAAAAATGGCCATAACGACAAAGTATCCAAAATAAAACAATATTACCAGGACATACTGTTTATGTATAAGACTGTTTTGTTCTTTTTTCTGATCCTCATATTCACCCAGTGGACTTGTTTTTTATTTTTTATACAAAGTTATTTTAGAAATATTTTTCTAGAACATTGAATCAGAGAATAATATGGCCCCTGCAAATCGAGCCTTGGAGAAATAGACTGGGCTGCATGATGCTTTCACGCAGAGCTTAACCCAGCCACACATGAGTACTAGTAAACCGCTTAGAAGTCTAAGCCTGCAAAGTGGTGCTAATCAGTCCGTTCATGCATATAAACCATGTTGACTTCATTGGACGGCAGGGATTGAGATGTCATTTCATCCCAATTTCGGGTATAAGCCACACAAAATTTGAAGCGTGTCTCCAAAATGACCTAACTAGCATTGACGGAGACGTTAAACCTCAAATCAGACAAACAAGCAAACCTCAAATGAAACAAACAAACAGAGAATAATAGTTGGTAAACATGTAAGTTTAAAGAGTAATCCATAAACTTCTGGATATCATTATTGTTAGCATATGAGGTAATTTCATTCAACAATATTACATAATCTCGGACTTTACTACATAAAAGGGATCAGAATTCCAATAGTTTTCAGTTTTTGGGGTTATTATGAAACTTCACTGTAAGTTTGTAGAAATTCATGCTTGCTACAGCCAACAGGCCCCGCCTATCGGGGCCTAAAGAAATAGATAGGCTGCATGATGCTTCCACGCAGAGCTGATTCCGACCCGTCACACGAGTACTGGTAAACCGGTTACAGGATCTAAGTCTGCCCAGGCAAAGCATTGCAAGTCGGACCGTCCATGCTCATAAACCCTATTGGTTTCATTGGGTGACAGGGCTTGAGATGTCATTTCATCTCATTGTCGGGTAAAAGCCCCACAAAATTGGAAGCAACGTCTCCAAAATGACCCATACAGTGTTGACGTGGACGGTAAACCTCAAACCAAACAAAAGCTACAGCCAACATCCTCTCACATTAAAAAACATGAAAAAAGTGGCCGAACGGACGAACATACGAACAGAAATAGTGTGTTGTGTTTAAAGTTTGTAGATGATGCGTATAACGATTTGCAAGTTATTTAAAAAAAAAACAACAACATGTAACTCAACAATGAGTTTGACTGGGACCTGGACCACCTTAGTGGAAGGGCCGCCCATCCCTACTACTATTGTCATGGTTAAAAAGGCTATCTCTCAGATAGAAGCTGGTAAAGCACCGGGCCCATCAGGCATAGTGGTGGGGATGATAGGTGATGCGAGTGCCTCAACGATCCGTGACCTTGCAGCTTCGATCATCCGTGATGGCAAGATACCCCCTGACGGGGTACAGAGTTTCATAGTCAGTCTATACAAGGGCAAGGATGATGCACTGGATAGGAGCAACTACCGTGGTCTCAAGCTGACAGAACTGATCATGAAAGTCTGAAGAGGATTGAGGATGGCCTCATTAGACTGTTTTCGTCCCAGGAAGAGGCACCACAGACACAATCTTTGTTGTATTGCAGCTGCAAGAATAGTATCTGGCTGCCAACAAGACTCTACTTTGCTTTCGTAGACATGGAGAATGCATTTGAATGAGTACCTCGGAATGTCATCTGGTGGGCACTAAGAAAACTTTAAGTGGATGAGTGTATTGTGCGACTGGTCCAGGGGATGTATGCTAATGCTCGAAGCCATGTCCGTGTTGGTGATGGTTGTAGTGCAGAGTTTGAAGTAAAGGTTGATGGTTATCAAGGCCCACTGCTTTTAACCATTTTGCTTGAAGCCTTGTCATGCGAGCTCCGCTCTGGAGTTACCTTGGAGGAGCTGTTTCAGCTGTATGTCGATGACCTGGTCATCATAGCTGAATCACTCGAGGAATGTGTCAGGAGGCTCTTAACTTGGAAAAAAGCAATGGAGGAAAAAAGACTGAGAGTAAATGCAGGAAAGACGAAGATCATGATCTGTGGTACAGGCCTGGACCTCCTGCAGAGTATGGGTCAGTTCCAATGTGCTGTATGTCGCACTGGAGTGGGCAACAACAGTATTTTTTTGCAATGACTGCAGGTTCTGGGTGCACAAGAAATGCAGTTAGCTCAAGCGCTTGGCAGAGAACCCTGATTACAGGTGTACACAGTGCCAAGGAACTGCACACCACTTAGAAGGCAGACCATAGAGGGAAGTCGAAGTCGGACCTGACAAGCTGGAAGTGGTGGCTTCCTCTTGCCACTTAGGTGACATGCTCTCAGCAGCGGGTGGCTATGGTCTTTTGATCACATCACGTGTTAAAACAGCCTGAAAGAAATTCAAGGAGCTGCTACCAGTTCTCTCTTCCCCCCATCTCTCGTTCAAGACAGGCGGCCGTGTGTACAGCTCTTGTGTGCGGAGCGCAATGCCTCTTGCCAGTGTGACTTGGCTATTGACAAAGCCAAACCTCCAGTGTCTGCAGTGGAATGCCACAGGGCAATAATGATCAGACAGATCTGCAATGTCAAGCGACAGGACACGGTCACCATCAGGTCAAGTGAGTTACTTGAACTTCTTGGCATTGAGGACCTGAACCTCATCCTGAAAGAGAGAAGGCTCCGCTGGCATGGACACATAGAACCCTCCAACGGTCCAGTCAAGACTGCCTGTAACATACAGGTAGATGGAAGGCGTGGGCCGGGGAGGCCCAAGATGACCTGGAAGAAGTTTACAGAGAGAGATCGCAGAGAGCGGAAGCTCTATGCAGTGGACCCTCATGATAGACAAACCTGGAGATCTGGTGTGAGATCTACCATACCTGCAGCAAGCCGGATACCTGGAAGGGACCCATTTTTGTGGCTGTTGCCCCTGTACCTGCATGTTAATCAAAACTCCGATGATGATGATTATGATGATGATGATGATGATTATCAAAACTGTGGATGGACAGATGGATGGGCAGATGGATGGGCAGATGGACAGACAGATGAACAGACAGACAAATAGTCAGACAGCCCTTTGCTTCATAATCATGTGCGCATTGTCACTGACAATAAGTATAACAAATTTAATTGGAATATCTATAACAGTTTTCATAATGTTTTCAAATTATGAAGAAAAAAAAGAATAAAAGAATAAAACTGCAAGCACTACAATTATATCAAGCAAGTGCCATATCACAGTGAAATGGGAATTAAAAGTAAGGCTGCAGAACTATTTCCCTTAATAAAGTTGACAGGAATACACGGCTAAGATGACTATTTTCAATGTTCAAAGAGCCATGGCTCTAAAAGAAAGTAAACCAGAATTAAAATTCTCATTTTCAGTTTTTGGGGGCCGGTGCCCTTTAAACTAAAGTCATAGTCTTCAAAATCTAGTCAAATCTTTGGTCAATTGCAATATATTTTGTGATGTTTTCATGAGATTGGGTGCACACAAGCCATCTTTGCCCCAAAATTGCCAATTTGTTGGGGCCTGTGCCCTTGAAAATAAGGTCAAGGTCACCAAAACCTAAATGCTGTTTCCCCCATCCAAGTGATGTAACCATGCGGGTTTGGTCAAAATCAATCATTAGGTTCAGTAGATATAGTGCTTCAAACAGACTACATGATAGAAATGGCTATATTTTATGTTCAAGGGGCAATAACTCCAAAAGTAGGAAAATCAGAGTAATGGTTCATGTCTTCTGCACGTCGTTTAATTCTGCTCTACATATCTGTGAAGATTCATGGAAATATCTGAAACAGCATCGAAGTTATGGAGTGGACACAAAACTATGATAGAAATGGCTATGTTCAATGTTCAAAGAGCAACAACTCCAAAAGTTGGAAAATTAGAGTTACGGTTCATACATTCTGCACATCATCTCATAGTGCCCTTCAAAGCTGTATAGTTATGTGAAAACATCTCAAATGGTATCAGAGTAATGGAGCGGACACAAAACTGATAGCAGCAGCTATGTTCAAAGTTCAAAGGGCAATGACTCCAGAAGTCGGAAAATCAGAGTTACGGTTCATATGTTTTGCACGTCGTCTCATGGTGCTCTACATACATGTGAAATTTCATGGGAATATCTCAAATGGTATCGAAGTTATAAAGTTGACACAAAACTATGACCGAAATGGCTATGTTCAATGTTCAATTGGCAGTAACTCCAAAAAGTAGGAAAATAAGAGTTATTGTTCATATGTTCTGCACGTCGTCTCATGATGCTTTACATATCAGTGAAGTTTCATGAAAATATCTCAAATGGTTTCAGAGTTATGGAGCAGACACGAAACAGATAGCAGCAGGTACATGTATATGCAAAGTTCAAAGGGCAATAACTCCAAAAGTAGGTAAACCAAAGTCACCAGTTATATGTTCTGCACGTCGTCTCATAGTGCTCTACATATCTGTACAGTTTCATGGAAATATCTCAAACGGTATCGAAGTAATGGAGCAGACACGAAAATATGACAGAAATGGCTATGTTCAATGTTCAAAGGGCATCAACTCCAAAAGTAGGAAAATCAGAGTTACCGTTCCAATGTTCTGCACGTCGTCTGATAGTGCTCTACATATCTGTGAAGTTTCTCGAAAATATCTCAAACGGTATCAGAGTTATAGAGCGGACATGAAACTATGGGGCGCTGACGGACGGATGTACGGACACTCAAAACTTCGGAGGGTATATAACATAATATCCACTTTTAATGGCAGGGCATAAAAATGCTGAAAATTTGAATTTTGTAAAGGGCCATAAGTCTAGCAATATTGTAACTAGGGTAATATAATTTGCTATGAAATTGTGTATTGTTGTTGTCAGTTTGAAGTTCAAGTGTTTGCAAGTTATTAAGGAAAAACAACAACAACAAAACAACAACAACAAAAAATGTGGTCGGAGGGATGGTCGGACAGAGTGAATACCATTACGATAACACACCCATGTGACACAGTGCAGTTTTTCTACAGCTCCGAAATGGCTACTTTTCTCATGAAAATCCGTGGTATTTTTCTTATTTATACTGCAAACATGGGTTGTGGGTGCTTGTTAGAACCAAATTATTGAGGCGGTTCTAACGAGTACCCACAACCCATGTCTTGGAGCAGAAAAAATAATGTATACCCCGCTAAATCATAGTTTTCTCTATTAAAGTGGGGTTTAGGGTTTTTTTATTTCATGGACTTGTTCATTTGATGCTAAAGGGCACCCGCAAACATTTTACGGGGGCCCTAATAATTTGGTCACCATCTCAAACTGGACAAAATAAACAGTTACTTTTCATACTGAAACAAATTAAATTAAAATAATAAATTAATATGGCATCTCTGATCTTTTAAAGAGAAAAATTCACAGATCAACTTTTTCTGAAGTGAGAGTTGTAAAGCACCAGTCAGCATCTGGATATAATCACCTGCGGATAGCATAAATTGTGATGCTTGATGGAAACTGTTATTTTAATGATAATTGCCGCTGATAAAACCAAGGCAAAATTTTGAGAGAATCCGGTTAAAACTTCAGACTGTATATTAGAAGAATGGAAGAGCGACTGGCAAATACTGTTCAACCCTTCGAGTGTGAGGTCATACGCATCACCAAGAAGAGAATCAAATACCCGGATTCCACAACAAACACGGTCAACAGCTAGCCCTTGACAAATCCGGAACATTTAGAACCTGGGTGTGACCATCACTGACACGAAATCCTGGAATGCACACGTGGAACAAGCTGTGAAGAAAGCAAACCATAGCCCAGCATTTCTTAGAGGAAACCTCTCCAGCTGCCCAAGCCCAGTCAAAGCACGGAGTTTGAATAGTCTAGTCAGACCGGTGCTTTAGTATGCATCCGCAGCCTAGATCCACATACACAGAAAAACGTCAACAAACCTGAGACGGGGTGCTGCCAGGTTCGTCAAAAGGGACTACCGCAAAACAAGCAGTGTTTCGGACATGATCTTCGACCTAGGCTGGGATTCCAGGAACGACGTATGCAAACCAATTTAGTGCTGATGTATAGGATCACGCGTGGGCTAATCGACATTCCAGCTGTCCCATGGCTTCTCCCAGCACTCCTCAGTACAAGAGATGGGTTATCTCGTACCATTTTATAGGATTGTTCCCAACAGGCACATGACGTAATTATGACGTCACATCAACGTCGGTGCGACGTCATGACTTTTATGCAACGTCACATCAACGTCGGTGCAACGTCGTGACGTTGCACCGACGTTGATTTGACGTTGCCCTAGCGACGTGTGCCTGCTGGGTTGTCTACCGGTGCTCCTTTTCCCCCATCAGCTATACGACTATGGAACCAGCTACCGGAATCCATAATCTAAGCGCCCACCTTGGACATCTAAACAGGAGGGTTGGCAGGCTACCCATGGACAGTGCAAGAAATGTTTTTATCCGCTTTTAACCATTGTAAAATCGTCGGTTTAACTGCGCCTTGGATGCACCTTGTATATAGTTAAAGTGTCATTGGATCGTGATAGCTCAGTCAGTGGTTAGTGCACTTGTCCAGGATGCTAAAGGCCCCCTGCTCGATTCTCGGCAGCGGTTATATGATCGAGGTGTCCGAACATGCCCCACTGGCATCATTTGCAGGGCATCAAAAGTAAACAACTCACAATATCATAGGTATCAGTCCTATAGTGATGCCCTGAAAAATTCCTTTTTTCCTAGAATTATTCCCAAGTGGAATAGTCTTCCCTCTTCTGTGGTGAATGCTTAGGCTGCAGAGGAGTTCAAAGCCCGTCCAGTGTAAGATTGAGATTCAGAGGTATGCGTTTTAGTATACCTCTGTTATTCAGATTGTAAACAGTTTTAAGGACTCAGCCAGTGACTTCTCTCTTTTTTTTTTTAGCTAAATTCTAAATTTAGTTACGCACCCAACTGAGGTAATGGCCAAATATGACCGACTCAGTATAAGAAGATAGATAGACCCTAATGACATGGGGTACAAAAATACTTTGGCAAGAGTTGCTTCTCCTGAAGGTGTTCCCATTCCCCTTAAAAGAAAAAAGGAAATAAAGAAGATGCTCCAGAGAGGGCCAGGAACTCATCATCGTCATCAGAAGAAGAAATCAAGAACTATTTTCATTTTTTCCCGGCCTTGCTAGCTCACCAGAGCCGAAGGGTCCTGGGGAACCTATAGTATAGGCAGTGGTCCGTCGTCCATCGTCGTCGCCTGCAACTGTGTCATCAACATTTTCAAACAACATCTCCTCTGAAACTACTCGGCCTTTTTAAACCAAATTTCATGTGAAGCCTCTATGGGAATAGGGAACGAAAGTTTGTTCGTAAGAACTGGGCCACATGATCAATATGGCCACCATGCATATATATGGTAAAAGCCTTTAAAAATCTTTCTCTCAGGAATCGAACGTCTGATAACTTGGTATGCAGCATCGGGGGCTCGGATCCTATCAAGTTTGTTCAACTCGTGACTTTGGATTGGCCTTGGCCTGTGTTACGTCAAGGTCAAATTTTGTAACTAAGGCATTTGTATGGAAAAAAAAGCAAGACAGTGGATGTTTTTATTGCATGGTAGCTTGTGGCATCAGAAATGATGTTTGTAATCAGTTGAAATCGAGTTCATCAATTCCAAAGCTCAAGGTCATTTACCTTTGTCCTAGGTGGCTCAGATTAAGTATTTTGATCTTCTTCTTCACTTAAACTACTAGACACAGATAAGACGCCAGGTGCTACGGTGTCTGATCTTGGTCTGCAATGTTTGCAAATGTCCCCACAAAAGGCTGCTGGGCATACACAGGTTAAAGGGGTGTTTATATCAATAACGAGGAAGTCATTTTGAGACCAAATGGTTAAGTGTTAGTTACCTAGGCATGTGAACGGCCTCGGTAGCTCAGTCGGATGCGCGACTGATTAATGATTAGGAGGACGCGGGTTCGATACCATCCGGGGTCGGCAACATGTTTCTTGGAGACTGATCATGAAATCTTTTTCCACGGTGATTATCTCCCTTTTGCTGATTCACGAAGGGCAGTTGGAAGTTTCTTGTTTGCTTATTTGTATTGGAGTTAAAGGCCCAGTCAACACTATTTAGGTCTTTTTTGAGCCGCTCAGTTTACCTATCAACACTTTTCCTGGACAGGCTTATACGCAAGCGGTTAAACAGTACAGTGTTCATTCTTTCGCAAGAGACTGACAACTGCCCTTCTTGAATCAGCGGAAGGGAAAGAATGACCATAAAAAATATTTCATGAACAGTCTCCACGAAAGAACGATGCTGACTCCGGCAGGTATCGAACCGCGTCTTCCTGATCACCAGTCAGACGCGCATCCGACTGAACTACCGAGGCCGGCTGGAAGTTCCTGATGAAAGAATGTGCACTGTACTGGTTTACCGTTTACGTAGGAGAAGTGTGGCTAGGTAAACTGACCAGCTTAAAAATGTCCTAAAAAGTGTTGACTTGGTCGTTACATACCAATATAAATTTATTCAGCTTGAATACTTGTTAGTAATGATTAAGAAATATAAACATTGTTTTTTCGAAAATTTAAAATAATTAAAGGAAACAAGAACAACAGTGAACAACAAAAAAAATCGGTGATCAAACAGTCCCTTTATACCAGGCGGAGTACATATACATGTATATGTCTTGTGTAAAGGTTTATGCTCTGGAAAAAATGAAATTCCCCAAAGGAATTAAAATATCGAGTGGTCAAATTTTCTGGACCAGATTAGCTTGTTTCGCCAAAGTAGGCCTCATAGGCCACCTTCCAATATATTCAAGCCCCGTTTGAACAATTAAAGGGATCATCCATAGTTTTTCACGAATACCATTTGCAGGATTCCAAAGAAGCTGTCTGAATATCTTCGAGGGACCAGACAAATGTTATTGCAATGAAATAAACATACATGGTCGTCATTCTTGCATTTCCTAGGGCAAATTTTGACGAAAACGCACCACAACTCCATATCACCTCTTCAGATGCGACCGTTAAACTAAAATGGCATGGCGGCTAGTTCAAAACGTTGTTAAAACGATAATACGCAATACTTAAAAATGCTACGTTCACTTGGACAACGTAACATCGCTCCAACGTGTAACTTAAACAAAGCAATGTCCTTTTTAGATATCCAAAGATCAAAACTCTTGTTTCAACAAAATTTCAACATTGGTTTTGTTGCGTTAACAGGACTTCTGGCCCAGAATAGCTTCAAACAGCTATGTTCATTGGATTTTATTCAAAAATACAGTCTTTATGAGTCTGATTTAAAATACCAACCAGACGCTGAATTTGCCTAACCCTATCCATTTATCACAAGCTATCGCCCCATTAGCACTCTCAGTGCTTTGATTGAATGTGAAATTATTGACGCTGTACGACACTAGACAACAGGTTAACCCCTTCAAACACGAGTTTCTGAAGTTGACTATTTCAGATTTGAATTTGGACACGTCCGTTCTTGAAAATATGATTTCTTTTAGACAAAATCACATTATAGGAAAACATGTCCCTGTGAAATAATGGCATCCAACATGGTATCAGAAATGACAAATTTTAGGTAAAAATGACAACACATTTCTTTTCTCTATGTTCAGGGTAGATTGTGGGTGCTCGTTAGAACCGCCTCAATGAGGCGGTTCTAACGAGTACCCACAATCTATGCTTTTGAGCAAACATCAGGCAGATTATGTATACCCTCGTAAACCAAACTTTTCTCTATATAAAGCGGGTTTAGAGGGGTCTTCGTTTCACGGTCTTGTTATCATGATGATAATAGGATAACAAACAGTTGATCCTGATGATACGACTTGATAATAGCCGATACAGCTAGAACTACAGTCGAACTTCAGTGGCTCGAACACCTGTGGGACCTCGAAAATCTGTTCGAGACAGGGGCAGTTCGAGCCACTGAGGTTACTGTCAGGAGGCATAACTAGATACTTTTAGACATCTTTTCGGTGTTCTATCATGAAAATGTATGTTGTGTGTACTCATTAGAATCGCCTCATCGAGGCGATTCTAATGAGTACTCACAGCATACGTTTGCAAGATAAAAGACTAAAATCTCCTTAATTACCCCCCACTATTTCTTATGTAGAGGATTTCGCTAGGGGCTCAAGAATGGATTTGACACATCCATGGTAAACGAGCCATCGGTGTTCGAGCCATCGAAGTTCTACTGTATACTGTTTGCAATATCTGTATCGGCCTCCGTGGTTGTTAGGGTTAACACAATATCTTCAACAGCTCAGACAGCAGAATTTGGCCCCGCCCACCGGGGCTTGAAGAACTAGATGGGCTGCATGATGCTTCCACGCAGAGCTGCATGAAACCGATCTGGTAAACCGCTTAGAGGATCTAAGCCTGCCTAGGCAAAGCGGTGCGAGTCGGCCCGTCCATGCTTATAAAACCTATTGGTTTCATTTGGCGGCAGGGATTGAGATGACATTTCATCCCAATGTCTGGTAAAAGTCCCACAAAATTGGAAGCAACGTCTCCAAAATGACCTTTACAATGTTGACGGGGACATTAAACCTCAAATCAAACAAACAAACAAACAAAAGTCCCACAAAATTGGAAGCAACGTCTCCAAAATGACCTTTACAGTGTTGACGATGACGTTAAACCGCAAATCAAACAAAATCAGCCAGCAGAAAACAGCGATCCAACGTCGGGCAGACAGCGATACAACGTTCACACGTCGTATTGCTGTCGGCCCGACTCTTTGTTGGCTGGGTGAGCCGTCCGTGGTCAGGTGAGCTGAAAACATTCGTGCTCAGGTAGACTAAAAGCAAAACGGTTTCTGCCAGAGATACCTTCCGCTGAAAACGTTTGTGTTATGTACATCCCCTCTATACTTCATTTTATGTATAGAAAACTGGGGTGTACAGGGGTAAACATTAATTTTCTTATTTCTGCTCAAAGATATAGAATGTGGATACCCGTTAGAACCATCTTAATGGGACGGTTTAACGAGCATCCACCAATTGAGGCGATTCTAACGAGTACCCACAACATATGGTTGAAGTATAAATAAGAAAAAAAAAAAACGCATTTTTTTTTTTTTTTCAGAAAAAAAAAAGTTTTGGAGACATGAAAGAACTGATATGTCACTGCAGTGGAAAATGCAGTTCAAAATTCATGATAAAGACACTTTTTTTTTTTTTTCCTACAGAATGACCAAGTTTGAGATGCTTGTTAGAACCGCTTCATTAGGGCGACTCTTACGTGTCTCAATAATCTATGCTTAGGACGAATATTAATTAATTAATTAATTAATTAATTAATTAATTATTAATTATTATTATTATTGTTATTATTAATAGACCTGGTCCATTTTCCACCAGTTCAAAGTGAGACGTTTGTTGGTGTTCATTTCACAGCTCTAAAAGGAAAGGATTTCCCTGTGGCACATGACGTAATTTTGACATCGCATCGACCTCGGTGCAACGTCAAGACTTTTATGCAACGTCACATCTACGTCGGTGCAACGCCGTGACGTTGCACCGACGTTGATTTGACGTTGCCTTTGCAACGTGTGCCTGCTGGGCTGCCCCTCTCATTCCTTTCTAAGCGATTTAGAACGTTTCCATATATTTTCTTAGTTTGTGTTCGATTTGTCTTCTGGCTTACGTCACTGATTATTTCATTCCACAATGGAAAATTCCTATGCATGTGTAGACATAAATTTTGTTTTGGTTTAGTTTGAAATGAATTGTAAACAGACATTCACGGAAATTCACGGTCAGGGTAATATCTTACAATGGGTCTAATCGAAATCTAAAGAAAATAAAATTACCTCCCTTACCAATAGGATTCAACACCCAAAGGAGATGGGCCCTTTTTACCCAGCAGGCACACGTCGCTTTGGCAACGTCAAATCAACGTCAGTGCAACGCCATGACGTAGCACCGACGTTGATGTGATGTTGCATAAACGTCATGACGCTGTACCGACGTTGATGTGACGTCATAATTACGTCATGTGCGTGGTGGGTATGGAGGGGCACGATTTAACCATCACGAAAAAAACGTCTATATAATTTTAACCCTATTAAAACCCTCGTTTGAATAGTAAAATTTGTATACACTTTTTTTCTTATTTCTGCTCGAAAACATAGATTATGGTCAGTCGTTAGAACCGTCTCGGTCTCACGAGAAATATGAAAATATCAGATTTAATAGACGTGTTTGTGTAATATGCTGAGCGTATACATTCCCCTTAATAAAATCAAAACACTAACAGCACTGATGACTTGAGTGTGAGTGTTTGATTTTTACGTCCCACCAACAGCTAAGGTCATACGGAGACGGGACCTCGGTTTAAAGACTCATCCGAAAGTCTGGAGAAGTCCAGGATCGAACCCACGACACCTGAACTGGTGCCTTGATTGCCTCTGAGAGCAGGATGGAAAAAAACGGTCCTGAACTTGGACTAATTTTTTTTGTCTTGAAAAAAAAACACGTCCCGGTGGCCTACTTTCTCATCTAGCACGAAACAGCGGGCCAACGTCGGGCCGACAGAGATTCGACGTCGTACTTCTATCGGTCCTGCGTTGGCCCGGCATTCTTTGGGTTCTTTCCGTTGCCTTTATCCATTTTAGGCATAGCGTCAAAATGCAACCTTGGCAACCAGAATTGGCAGTGTAAAACCAGATCAGACCACGTCGAAGGCTGCGTCTTATGAGGTCTTGTTTGTTTTAAGTAATTTTACTGTTTATTTGTTTGTTTGATTGAAGGTTTAACGTCCTCGTCAACACTGTAAAGGTCATTTTGGAGACGTTGCTTTCAATTTTGTGGGACTTTTAATCGACATTGTGATGAAATGACATCTCAAGCCCTGCCGCCCAATGAAACCAGTAGGGTTTATAAGCATGGGCGGGCCGACTCGCACCGCTTTGCCTGGGAAGGCTTAGATCCTCTAAGCGGTTTAGCAGTACTCGTGTGCGAGTCGGTTTCAGCTCTACGTGGATGCATCATGCAGCCCATCTATTTCTTCAAGCCCCGATGGGCGGGGCGGTTTACGGTTGACTCACAGAACAGATATTGCAGCCCTAAAATGGGAAATGGAAACGTCGAAAGCCGTTAAGAAGAATATCATATGGGCTAAAAACTTTATTGGTTAGTCAACAGTAGTATAGGCCTGACAATATTATGTACTTTGGGTCGATTGACAATCGGTCGACAAAAATACACGGTCAACATTTACCCTGTGTTCTGGCAGTGTTGCCGGCCTCGGTAACTCAGTCGGATGCGCGTCCGACTGGTGATCAGGAGGACGCGGGTTCGATACCTGCCGGAGTTGGCAACATTCTTCCGTGGAGATTGAACATGAAATCTTTTCTACGGTCATTACCTGACTGTGAATTACGCCTTCTAAGGACCCTAACAAAGAGAACAAGGAAACTTTACGCTCTTCATGTTGGGTATTTTTCCGCAGGCGACATTTTGAAATACTTTTTTTATTTTTTCCATACTACAGGATTTGACATTGCATGCAAATGGAGACAATTTGCGTGAAATGCTATATCCTGTTTACTGGGAAAAACAAGAAAAACATCCATTTATCGTCTGCTGATAAGTCCAGAGAGTAGTAAAGCTTAACACACACACACACACACACACACACGCACGCACGCACGCACGCACGCTCGCTCGCACGCACGCACACACACACACACGAACAGCACAACTCTGTACGATAAAGCAGCTCTTTGTCCGCATTTTATATATTTTAGAGTCAAATGTTAATCACAACACAACAATATCCAGCATTTGCAAATTAGGCGGTGTTTCTGTTCTTTTTATTTATTTTTCTTATTATTATGTTTTTTGTTTTTTGTTTTTTGTTGTTGTTTTTTTTATTATTTTTTTGTTATTATTATTTTTTTTTTTAATAAGACTTGATATTTCAGTTGTCTACTCGCCTGATTTTAGTCTGCATAATAATGATAATAATAAAAAAACGTGAAAGAGAAAAAAAGAAAACGTGGTACACTGCAAGCAACAACGAAACTCCGAGAAGTTATAAGTGCATCAGGTATAGACTTAGTTCGGGGATATAGCGATCAGCCTGGCGTCCGTCCGTTCGCCCGTCTGTACGTCGACACAACCTTGTGATAGCCATAACTCCGATATCCCTTTGAGACTCATTGACGGTTTTTAGCATAATTGTTAACAAGGCTGAGACGGCGTGTCATGCACAAGAGCCAAAACTGTGGGTGCAAAGGTTTTCAGTTATCTCCCCTTACAATAAAACTACCTTGTGGTAGCCATAATTCTAATATCCTTTGAGACATATTGACCCAGGCACAGTTGTTCACAAGGCTGAGACGGTATGCCATGTGAAAACCGCAACTCTGGTTGCCATGGTTTTTTAGTTATCTCCCCTTTCAATAGAATAGAGTGACTACCTTGTGATGGCCATAACTCCAATAGCCTTTGAGATATATTGATGGTACCTGGCATAGTTGTTCACAAGGCTGAGATGGCGTATCATGCTCAAAACCCACAGCTCTGGGTGCCATGTTTTTTCAGTTATCTTCCCTTCCAATAAAATAGAATCACGACCTTGTGATCGTCATATCTCCAATACCCTTTGAGATATATTGATGATACTTAGTACAGTTGTACATGAGGTTAAGTGGGCATGTCATGTGCATGAACCACGACTGGGTGCCCTCGTTTTCTAATTGGCTCCCCCGACAATATAACCTCGTGATGGCCATAATCAAATTCCCTTTGAGATATATTGATGGTACTTGGCACTTTCCAATATAATAGTATGACCACATTGTGATCACCATATTTCTAATACCCTTTGAGACATATTGATGGCACTTGGTACAGATGTACATGAGGTTAAGCAGAAGTGTCATGCGCAGGAATTACAAATCAGGGTGCCCTGATTTTTAATTATCTCCCCTGACAATAAAACATTCTGATGGCCATAACTCTAATACCCTTTGAGATATACTGAAGAAACTTGGCACATCTGTATACAAGGTATAGAAGGCGTGCCATGTGCAAGAACCTAAACTCTTGGTGCTGTGGTATTTGAGTTATCTTCCCTTCAAATATAACAGTATGACCAGGTTGTGATCACCATATCTCCAATTACCTTTGAGACATATTGATGGTACTTGATACAGATGTACTTGAGGTTATGCAAGCGTGTCATGGGCAAGAACCATACTCTAGAGTGCCCTGGTTTTTGACTTATCTTCCCTGACATTATAACCTTGTGATGGCCATAACTGCAATACATTTGAGATATATTGCTGGTACTAGGCACAAGTGCATACAAGGTTGAAAAGGCATTTCATGTGCAAGAACCACAACTCAGTATACCCGTACTTTGTGCATTGGAAATCTTGGATCTTCATCAGGTTGAGAAGCGATCCTTAGTATCATTATGTGAAGACAGTCTCAATAAACATTATATAATATGCATGTCTCAATAAACATTTTATAAACATAATATACCGCGGGCATACTTGTGTAATTTTATTCCAGTGCACTTTCTATTTGTGGACAATCTTCTGAAGGCCATATTGGCCTTTGGTCGGGGTATTGGCCATCTCTTCTGATGGCAATTTTTTGCTTTAGCTATCCCAACAGCAATTCTATAACTGCTTAAGGTACCAACTCAAAGTTATGTAGACCGAGGCACACTGAGATGAAGCCCTTTGTTCATATCATTTGCGTGATATATGCAGCATACATGGCTATTTTCTGTCTTTTCAGCCAAAGCTCGATAATTAGAGATTATCACATGGGGTTTTGGTTATCGCCCGCAGTAACAACCCGAGACCCCATTATCAGCCCGAGAGCTTTAGCTCGAGGGCTGATAATGGTCGAGGGTTGATACTGCGGGCGATAACCAAAACACCATGTTATAATCTGTTTATCACATCTCGTTTCTATATTTATAAACGGCAGATTGCCATATTTACATATTGATGGATCTGCCAAACGTTCCAGTACTGTGTTTTACCCGTAACCGAGGTCATAAAATGGGGTTTTGGCCCGCAACTGTGAAAATGTTTGCTCTTGCCCGTCGTGTCTCTTTCAATGTTCACACTTTCCATGTCTTCAACAAATGTGTGCGTTTTCTCAATAATTGATACCTCTCTAAAATGTCTTTCGTCGACCATGCTTTTTTCACAGACACTCGAATCACACAAAATAGCAAAAGGGTGGGGGTTCGTCTTTTATGAAACGAAGTCCTGTGTACTGTCTCGATTTAACTCTAACATTCGTTCAACTGGTTGTTGATGGTTGATGTTGAGCGTTCACTTTGGGGGTCTTTGGTGTCGTTTTTTCAGTCCTACTGATATTGGCCTAAAGATGTGCAAGGCCTGTGGTACTTGTGTGTGTGGTTGGGGGTGAGGGTTGGGGTGGGGGGTTCATGGGGGAGGGAAAGAGAGAGAGAGGTTGCTGCTTCTTCTGTTTCTACACTTTCATTCATTTTCCTCAGTCTCCCGTGTCCCTTATTTCAACTCCTCTACAC
This sequence comes from Lucinisca nassula, assembly GCA_963580285.1. Taxonomy (NCBI): domain Eukaryota; kingdom Metazoa; phylum Mollusca; class Bivalvia; order Lucinida; family Lucinidae; genus Lucinisca; species Lucinisca nassula. Next base: position 170,320,156 of record OY757010.1, read on the forward strand.
TACCCCTTCTACACTTTTCTCTTTTTTTTTTCTGGGAGACGACACAAAACAACACACAGTGGTTGAGTCGTGAAATCCTTACAATATATCAGTTTGACAGATTACGCTAGAATGTTTACATCACGTAATGACGTAGTTACGGGCCACGTGTGAGACGCCAAGTTCTGCAACGGAAGGTCAGGTGGTTTTTCTCCGGTTTTCGCCCACCTCTGATTAACGATCGGCTCGATATGAGTGAAATAATCTTGAAAGGGCCGTAAAACCCAAACCAAAAAAAAAAAAAAAAAAAAAAAAATGACGTAGTTGCTAGTGATGACGTAGTTGTCAGCCATGACTGTATCACTGATGTTTTTAAAAGTAGATAAATCGATTTTTATTCACCATATTTGCATTATTTGCTTGCTCCCAGCTTGCACATTGTCAATATTGGAAAAACAGGTAACCAGACCCTCCTGACCTTAAAGGGTCAGGGGGGTCTGGTTACCTGTTTTTCCAACACTGATAACCTTCAGACTAGGAACCAGCAGATAATGCAAATAAGGTGAATGTTTAAAGGTCTGGACCCAGCCTAGAGTGTATTTGCCGGGCATGATAACCGCTCTTAATGTAAAAATACATTACTTCCGGTTATCAGCCCAAGCGGGCAAAAACTGGTCATCAGGGGCAGTGTCCATAACCTTCGGTATGTTTCGCTGTTATCGCATATGCAAAATTGGGGTTATGGATGTTTTTTTTTGGTTTTGGGTTTTACGGCCCTTTCAAGATTATTTCACTCATATCGAGCCGATCGTTAATCAGAGGTGGGCGAAAACCGGAGTACCCGGAGAAAAACTACCTGACCTTCCGTTGCAGAACTTGGCGTCTCACACGTGGCCCGAGCGAGGCTCGAACCTACGGCGGTGAGAGACCTAATGACTAAGAGTCAGCGCTCTTATCCACTAGGCCACGGAGAGTTATGGATGTTAATATAGAAACTAAACTCCGTTCAGAAAATCTGAATTATCGATTTTTTAGATTCACGCGTTTAATACTCACTTTAGCCCATACATCACTATGGGGAAGTTTTAGACCTCACCCTCCGCCGATTTCTCCAGCAAGTCGTATGCCTCTGCGATAGCCAGGAAAGTCTCTGATTATTTGGAGAAAAGTGCCAAATCTAAATTTTCTTCCACAGACTAAGACATTCTGACAGGTTCGACACACCCTTTTAAACCATATATAGAAGTGGTTACTGCTCTTGTAAATTACAAGGGCGTCTATGTTTTATTTGCACGATCACTTCATGGAAAATCATTAGCTGTGACAACACATCCGATATCGGTGTATTTCTTTTTGACCACTGTTGACAGCACATTGCGCGAGTTGCTCCCCGTTCCTAGTGAGCCTCTATCTAGCCATTGGAATGTAAGGTGTGTCGTAACTGCATATCTATCTATAAAGTTGAATATTTATTATTTTACCTGACAATCATCGTCAAATGGACTTAGTCTGTGGTCTCATTTCTTTGTTTTGCGATTTTCTCCAAATAATCACAACCTTCCCTGACTGTCGCAGAGGCATATGACCTGTTGGAGAAGTCGGCGGAGGGTCAGGTCTAAATCTTTCCCACAGAGATGTATGGGCTAAAATGAGTATTAAAAGGGAGAAACGAAAAAATCGATGATTCAGATTTTCTGAACGGAGTTTAGTATGTGATAATACTATTCATTTATTTATTGTATTTCATGCTCAGCTCTGCTGTGCATAGAATTGCTCACAAATATTACCCAGTAGGCACACGTCGCTAGGGCAACGTCAAATCAACGTCGATGCAAAGTCACGACGTTGCACCGACGTAGATGTGACGTTGCACCGAGGTCATGACGTTGTACCGACGTTAATGTGACGTCACAATTACGTCATGTGCCTGCTGGGTAGAATGCCAATAATCATTTATGAGCAGGACAAATATTATATTCTGCTGATTCAGGCATGGAAAATAATAACTGTTGATCGGAAATTTATGCACCTCCGTGGACTTGTGCGTTATAACCCATTTTGTATTAAATACAATTTTCCACCTGATAGCATTACGAAAAAACCTATACAATTGCATTGTAAATTTTGCCGCCCCAAAAAAGGAAATTTTAAAATGAAAAATTGTGATATTTTTCTTATTTCTGCTCAAAATATAGATTGTGGGTACACGTTAGAACCGCATCATCGATGCGGTTCTAACGAGTACCCACAATCTATATTTTAGAGCAGAAATAAGAAAATAATTTTTACCCCCGTAAACCCCAGTTTTACTATATAAAAATGGGATTCAGTTCGGTCAGAATTATATAGGCGTGTTTTCGTGATGTATAGCAGGCCCAAGAAGTGCAGTTGTCAGTTTCTCGCAAAACTTGCGATGCGATGTACTGGTTAAGAGCTAATGTATAAGCCTGTCCAGGAAAGTGCCGCCAACTAAACCGCTATGGCCCCAATACTGATGACCATGCCATTAAACTCAAAATAAAACCAAAACAATAACACATTGATCCTTATAGCGGCTAATAAATCAGGGGTCGTGGGTTCGATTGCGGGCTTCTCCGGATGAGTCTTTAAACCGAGGTCCCGTCTGTATATGACCTTAGCTGTTGGCGGAACGTAAAAGTATAAACACACACACACGCACGTACGCGCGCGCGCACGCACGCACGAACGCACATTATAGTAACAATGAAGGCCATGTCGAAACAGTGCAAAGCTGTTACAGAAAACTAAACGGCCCTTCACCTCTTTTTTAAGCATTTAACCCTTATCCTGCTGAATAAATCAAATTGGTCATACCCATTTATCCACCAGTCATGTCATTGCACCGACGTTGATTTGACGTTGGCCTAGCGACGTTTGCCTGCTTGGCATGTATTCGTTTAGTTCACAAACAGCATGATCCTGATCGACGCCATTGATCAGGTTCCACACTGTTTGCAAAGGTAGGGGTTGTCGTGTCCAGTCAGATGAGGGTCAATCATGGTAAGTGGGTGACGCTTTCAGCAAACCGAGTCTTGGTCTGGTGAGCTAGAGTTTACATTTTCACACTTAACCCTTTTTGTACCACCTTATAAATAACAGGGGTCCATTTCAAAATTTAGGGGTGTCAGGTTGTGTTTTCTTCAAATGACTGAACTTTAAGCAAACAGCTGTGGCCCTGATCAGACGCCGCGTTTCGCGGCGTCTGATCTGGGCCTGCACTGTTTGCCAGGGTGGGTTAATATGTCCGTTTTGGGGCCGATCGTTTACGATCGACCCTAATTTACTAAATGGCAAAACGGAATTCCTGCAGTTCTCCACGTGGCCATCACTGATTTGGGAAAACCAATATTAATAGAACTTGAAACGTTGCGCTATTTTTATCGATGCAACATATAGGCTAGAGCAGTCTTGAGCTATCAATAGAGTCTTGACAGGAATCGTGTGAACACTGAATACACAGATCAGACGCCGCGGAATGTGGTTTCTGCTAAGCAGGTTGCACAGGGACTACACTGTTTGCTTAAATAGTGGCATTTTAGGGTTAAACGAAATAGTATAAAAATGCCAGGTTGCTCACGTAATGAAAGAAAAACAATACACCCAGTCACGCGACGTCTTAATAAACTATACCAAGTCGAGTAAAAATAGACTTTTCGCACTTCTGTTTAGAACCTTGAAATGTTTAAGAGCAAAAATGAGCAGCCCAGTCTTTATAGGTGGTACTGTTATTAGGCATACAACATAGACCCGGATCGGATATACACTATATTCTTTCTGATCAGGGTCGGCACTGTTCGTCATTTGTATGTAGCAACAGTTCTGAACATGATTCAGGCCCGTTCGCAGACTCTGAAAAGGGGCGGGTTGAGGGTGAGAATTTCGGGGTGAAAAAACTGAAAGAATCTCAGAAATTTCCAAAAGTGGGGAGGGGCTCCGTTTACATCCTCCCAACTGTGTGCGGGCCTGGATCCACAGATAAAATTAACTTTTTTGTTTGAGCATATCGCTGAAGGGGCTCTGTTACAGATAACTGTTATTCAGGAGCTGGGATGCAGTGGTTGGACTGAGCGAGGAGAAAAGAGAGAGGATAAACAACGACAGACATTGTAGATGCTGATAAGAAGCCATCGGTGTATCTTCACTGTTTGCAGCTGGATAAAATGTTAAACATGTAATATTTTTCAGCACAGATTGTTTTGTATAATCAATGACATACTCTAAATTCAGAAAGATGAATGAATATACGCGTATATAGAATGGAAACAATTAAACACATTAATAAATGACAAGTACATGTAAATAATTTGACGGAAATGCTACCATATTTTTTTCAGACAAGAAAATTGACTGAACACTTTTATTATAATGAAGAGTTTAAACGGGTACCCACCTTCCAATTTTATGGGACTTTTACCCGGCACCGAGATGAAATGACTTCTCAAGCCCTGTCGCGCATTGAAACCAATAGGGTTAATGAGCATGGACGGTCCGACTCGCACCGCTTTGCCTGGGCAGGCTTAGATCCTCTAAACTGTTTACCAGTACTCGTGTGCGGTCGGTTTCAGCTCTGCGTGGAAACATCATGCAGCCTCATGGGGCCCATGAGTGGAGCGCAGTGGAGCGCAGTGGTGCAGTGGTAAAGCATCGGCTTTGAGATCGAGAAGTACCGGGTTCGATCCTCACATGCGCCATGTGTTGTTTCCTTGAGCAAGAGACTTTATCCACATTGCTCAGTACTGGTTTCTACCCAGGAAAAGAGGGCCACATGGAAGATTAGTACTAGTACTAAATGTGTTACCCTCTATAAATAAGGTCGATTATTATTATTATTATTATTATTATTATTATTATTATTATTATTATTGTTATTATTATTATTATCTATTATTCAAGCCCCGATGGGCGGGGCGGTTGGACTGTGCTCGTGCACTTTGGCATTGGCAAACAGAATCTACATAATCAGAAGACACATAACGCGATATCTGATCAGATCTACTGTGCTTGCTTAAATTTAAATGAACAGTTCGATTCTCAGTTCATGACTATTTTCCCAACCTACACTCAGAGACGATTGACCCACCAGTACTCTCAGTACTTTGATTGTGTTAAGTAAGGCAGATTATCATTAAAGTACGTTTTAGTGCTGGAAAATTTTGTGACATTATAAGCAGGCAAATTCCAAACAAAAACAAAAACAGACCCTGCCACAACTGGCGGCCCACTTTGTATTTAAGAGGTTATTTTCACACGACAGTGCTGAAGCTCAATCACATTTGATAAATTTGGGGTATAATTAATATTATACGAACTGCTCTTCAAGACATTCATCTTTTCAAAAACATTCATCTCTAAAAGACGTCTATCAAGATGACCACAAACAACAGCGTTTGTAACGGTTATGCCAACGGTCAAAGTAACGCCGGCAACAACGATCTTATGAACGACTACCATGCGAAACTGCACTGCGAACATGCAAAAAAGACAGTGCTAGAGAGGATTTCTACAGTCACGAGACCGGGAATAACGAAAGAAGATGTAATTGACCAGTATTCTGACTGGGTGGCAAACTCCGATTATGAACAGGTAAATAGTTATTTTTATTTAACCGACTCAATTAAGTAGCCAATTAATGTTTTCGAAAAGTTAGGACTCGGATCGGACGCCGCATTTTGCGGCGGACGCCACTGATCTGGTCCCGCACTTTTTGCCAATCACGAGCTCGTTTTAAAAATTTCCGTCTGATCGGGTTAATCGGAATTTCTTGCTGGCTTAAGCCGTGTCCGCGCGATCAGTCTGTGTAGAATTAAAAAAGTTGAAGTCCGGTGTCCACACATATAATAAATTGTCTCACTCAAATTTTTCATCTTTCGAATTCGTCAAAAACACCGATCACCATTTCCACTGATCAAATCCACCAATCTAGTCGAAAAGATAGACTATATAAAATAAAAAGAAATATTAAAAACAATCTCAGTGAGGCGGTTTTCAATACAAAGTATAAAAGTCTGAGCAAAAATAAGGTCAATTATGTATGCCGTTGTAAACCTAACTTTTCTCTCTATGAAGTAGGACTTCCAAGGGTGCTTGTTAATTTGATGTCAGGGTAAATGTTCTTCTACAGGTTGTCACTGGTGTGGGTGCTTATGTTGGCCATGAACTGGCAGTCACACATTTCACACAGCATTTTCCAAAGGAGAGACGGACAGAAGCTAAGATTTTAGATGTCGGTGCCGGTACAGGAATGGTTGCTAGAGGGGTATGCATATAGATATTCTTTTATTTTTCTGTTTGATTTGTTTGATTTGAGGTTAACGTCCCCGTCAACACTGTATAGGTCATTTTGGAGATGTTGCTTCCAATTTTGTTGGACTTTTACCCGACATTGAGATGAAATGACTTCTCAAGCCCTGTCGCAAAATAAAACCAATAGGCTTCATAAGCATGGGCGGACCGACTCGCACCACTTTGCCGCGGCAGGCTTAGATCTTCCAAGCGGTTTACCAATATTCGTGTGCAGTCGGTTTCAGCTCTGCGTGGAAGCATCATGCAGCCCATTCATTTCTTCAAGCCCCGATGGGCGGGGGCCGTTTATTTATCTGTATATGTTTTGCTGAAAATACATCAGGACTCCTAAAATAGAAACGTTCTATGCACAATTCGGCCCATTAGACTTATTTATTCTTTTCAAATTCACAAACGCTACAAGAGGAGGTTAGGCTTGACACACACACATGCATGCACGCGCGCGCACACAAACACACGCACACACACATGCGCGCGCGCGAAATATCAATGTATCATCTAAAATCCTTGAACATTACTTTTGAGTGTGCAGCAAGCTTTCATACTGAGAAAAAAAGAACTATTTTGGGTGTCAGGTAACACGTTGGCCATGTAGCTCGATAGCTCAGATGGCAGAAATCGCACAGTATGCAAGATGCCCTGGGTTCAAGTCCTGGTTAGACCATGTCCGCCTGTGACGTGTGGTAGCCAGCGTGAAAGTTGGTCGTGCCTCTGACTGGATTATGGCCCCAACCTAATGATAATGATGGTCCCTAACCGTGCCACATGGCTGACCTCGTGATAATTAGTCACTGGTCTGGCGTTGCGTGATATCTAAACCCAATTTTAGATTGACAATCAAACAATGCAAGCCGAGATTAGAAGCTCAGACGCCGCAGACTGCGACTTCTAATCTGGGCCTTCACTGTAAGCAACAATTTCAAGTGTTTTCCTAATAAATTTCTGAAATATTTCAAACTAACAATCCTAAATTTGAAATGGGCCCCTGCTAGATTCTTTTCGGTTGAAAGTGGGTTAATGATTGCCTTTGATTTGGATTAACCCTTGTCCTGCTGAACCCATTAAGAAAACACACATATTCAAATATATAGAACTTTTACCACCACAAAATTATTTTTTTCAGATGAAAATTTATGCTATTGCGCGTATTTCTGATCAAATCATAGATTATGGAAACTCGTTAAAACCGCCTCGGCGAGGCGGTTCTAACGAGTACCCACAACCTATGCTTTTGAGCAGAAACAAGAAAACACGTTTACCCCTCTAAACCTAGGTTGACTATATAAAAGTTGGGTTAAAGGGGGGTAAAACTATAAAGGCGTGTTGCACAATAACCCCTAACTTTGCAAACAGTATAGATCAAGATCAGATGACTTCAAATCACGATCTTCACTGTTAGTTATTCAGTTTGCGAATTCGATGAATCATTTGCTTGATTAATAGTCAGAAATGGGTGTGGCAAAATTAATTTATTCAGCAGGACAAGTGTTGTCTCTTGTCTGTTTGATCGGCGTTCCACTGGTTGAATAAGAGGTGAGAACGTTCTAAATCAAAGCATTGACAGCACTGATGGGCGGATCATATCTGAGTGTAGGCTGGGAAAATGGTTCCGACCCTTGACTTTTACCATTCTACTCCTGTATTTTAGCAAACTGTGTAAAACACTGTTCAAATGCCGCGTTCTGTTGCATCTGAACTCGGTATACACTAATCGCCATTGCCCATTTTGGGACCCTAGGCATACATGGATTTACCGAAACACACATTAGCTTTGTTTGATTGAAATGAGTTACTTTGCTTTCTGTGTCTCTATGTCGGGACATAGAGGATCTTACACGAGTGGTCATTTCATATGAAATTTATGAAACGAGCCTTCAGCGAGTTTATCATATGCCCAATTTAAATTGGATTTTATCGCCTTTAAATTTGACAGTTTTCCCCAAAATATGCATGGTTAACATGGACGTCGTCATGACGTTACTCCATTCCGCCAAAGTGTTATTACACGTGTGGTCATGCGATTTTTATAACACGACGTTATCCACTGCTTGTCAACGACGTCATATGGGCCCCGACAAGCGATTTTGGTACTTATCGCCTATGGGAGCAGCGAAGGTTCAGGCGAGCCTGCGCATCCGCGCAGTCTCGCCAGAACCTTCGCCGGTCGCTCATACAAGCAGTTAATCAAGAGGAACCTTCATAGTCCAGGCAAACTAGCGATATTTGGCCTAGACCCAAGCAAAATTGCAACACAAATGTTTTTAGCATTTTTGTACTGGAGTACCTTCCCTTAAAGACATATCAAAAGTAGGACGGAATCGGATGATATGAAATTTGTTTTTTCTTAGCATTTTGAAAGCACCTAGGCTTGGCAAGCAATTTAGTGTTTAAATTCAATATTTTGCTATCTGAGAAGGTATCGTTGAGTTTTATTTCTTCAAATCTAACTGTCTACACCAGAATGGAAACTTTTTCATGTAAAATGGTTAAACAAGTTTTTTTATTTATTACATGATGACCTATATGGATAAAACAGGGGTAAAATTACCCCACCCACTTTTTGGCCCTTGTGACTGAACTCTAAACAATTTATATCGACTAAAGATGATGTTACTTATCAAATGCATACCACGAACCAGCAAGACTACTGCAATGAAACTTAAAGGATAAAAACACCAAGAAACAACACAGAATACATTTCTCCACTGATATAAATAGTAGCAAATGTTAGGAAATTCCACGGTACAACAAAAACGAACTGTCATGATCAATGTTTCTTTACTCGCTGAAATCATATATACCGACCCCGATAGCTCAGTTGGTAGAGTGTCCGCTCTCGGAAACGGGAGGTCATGGGTTCGATCCCGGGCCGCGACATACCAAAGTCGTTAAAAATGGTACTAGCTGCTCCTCGCTTGGCACTCAGATTTACCGCTAGGACTGGTCGACCCAGTGTCAGGATAATGTGACTGGGTGTGGTATCATGTAATGTGTCTGGGACATGATACTTCAGTGAGGCAGCACTATAAAAGTGAGCATTGAGCTCCATGTCGCAACCAGACACCGTCGTGATATGACTGAAAAATTGTTGAAAGCGACGTTAAACCTGAATTCACACAATGAAATCATATAACACTAAAATTGGACTGAAGTCATAATTAGATCACCAAAATGATAATCTCAAGGTTCTTATCCTTATACTTATGTGTATGTGTATAATCTAAGCCTGGTCATCCATCTGGTCTAAACAGCCTTCAGTGTACACTTGATGGCCCCCGCTCATCGGGGCTTGAAGAAATATATGGGCTGCATGATGCTTCCACGCAGAGCTGAAACCGACCCGCAAACGAGTACTGGTAAACTGTTTAGAGGATCTAAGCCTGACCAGGCAAAGCAGTACGAGTCCATGCTTATAAACCCTAGTTTCATTGGGCGGCAGGGCTTGAGATGTCAATTCATCTCAATGTCGGGTAAAAGTCCCACAAAATTGGAAGCAACGTCTCCAAAATGACATTTACAATGTACAGTGTTGACGGGGATGTTAAACCTAAAATCAGACAAAATCAGTGTACACTTGACGTAAGCTAGGATCCTCAGCTACCCATTTAGTGCACATCCAAGACTGTGATAAGACTGGCCAGATGCCTGGGGAGATGTCATGCTTTAGTGGGTGCACATACCACATTGTTGGTTTTGCTACATAAATGTTCATATTACTAGACCTTTTGTGTCATATCACAATACAGACATGATGTACATCTTTTCCTCCAATACACTGTTCTGCTGAAGCTTGATTCTAATCACAGTCTTCAGTGTCATCTGCATTTTCCATCTGAATGGAATTCAGACAGCTAGTTCACTTGCAAACTCCACACATTTGGGAGCATGTAAGGCCATGCTTGAGACAAGTGCACAGAAGAGTTTTGCAATCGGCCTTACATTTACACCTGACGACCTTGAGCAGACTCTAAGGTGCTGGTGGTTTATCTGTATGTACCGCCAGCAATTTGTCACCTTTCACTGCCAAATCCGAGTTTTCTGCAGGTGCATGTATCTCCATAGTCCTATTTCATTGTTGCACTATTGGCAGCTATCAGACCTTCATGATTAGATATAGGTTACTGAGATTTTGGTGGCTGTTTCTGACAAAGCTTTTATTTATAGCTAAATACGCCAGTTACGTGTGTCTGCAGCTGTTTGAATCTCCCTTATTAATGATTACATTTCTCTAGTTTGTTCCTTCTACTCTTAGAAGCTGGAGATGTTGAGAGCAATCCAGGTCCAGACAATAAGCACTCTTTATCTATCCTTCATCTAAATATTAGGAGCATAAGAAACAAAATTACCTATCTGAGACGCATCTCGACGCCAACGTATCCTCTGAACTACTTACTATTTCAAATTATTTTAGTGACCCGTACAGGAAAGACAGGAATATGTATGGAGGTGGATTGCTCTTGTATATAAGTTCTAGCCTCAGGCACCGACGTAGACCTAAGTGAAGAGTCAATTTGGACAGAAGTTGATGTCAATCAAGATAGCTTATTGATAGGTTTATTTTAAAGTCCAACCACAGCAGATAGTAATTTCTTTAATAATTTTAATGCAAATATCGAAAAAGCCTCGGAAATTAGAATTTCATAAACACCTTGGATTGACTTTTAGTAAAAACGGAGAGTGGGATGAGCGCATACAAAACATATTAACACGTGTTGCAAAGATTGTAGGTATAATGAGAAAATTAAAATTTACGCTCACTTGAGTTGCACTAAACCAGATATATCTTTCATATGTACTGCCTATTATTGAGTATTCTTCAGTCGTCTGGGATGGATGTTCACTCCAAGACTCAAATGCTCTCGAAAAGCTTCAAAATGAGACTGCTAGAATAGTAACTGGTCTCACGAGATCGGTTTCTTTGGATAATTTGTACAGGGAATGTTGCTGGCCATCATTAACAGATAGACAGAAACAACAAAAAATGAATTTCATGTACAGATCAACGAATGCGTTAGTTCCAAGCTACATAACTGATTTAATCCCTCCTGTTATAAGGGAAACCACCAATTACCGTCTGAGAAATCAAAATAATATTACTCAACCGATTTGTCATACCGAACTATTTAGGAAATCTTGTATTCCGTCAGGAATAACGTTGTGGAATTCTCTGGACGAAAACTTACGCAACAGCCTCCTTAAATTCATTTTAAATATCATACAAAAAGACACCATCCAGATGTTCAAAGAGTACCGCCTCACTACATTAATGGTGACAGATATTTGTCAGTTATGCATTCTAGATTTAGAAACAATTGTAGTAACTTATAAAATGATTTGTATATTAACCATTTAACAGTGAATCCACGTTGTACCTGTAGTCAAGGAAGAGAAAACGCAGAGCACTATTTCCTTTGATGCTCTAAATATGAAAACGAACGGTTGAGATTTCTCCATAAAACGCGCGAGTTTCACCCTTTGAGTATCAACCTGATTTTATTTGTAGATGATCGCACATCCCTCGAAAGTTATACTACAATTTTTAGAGCTGTCAGGAGTTACATTAAAAGCACAAAAACAATTTTCTGATTAGTATTTTAGTAGATCCCAATTACTCAATGCTCACCCGTTGTTGTTGTTTCCAGTTTCCCCGTGTCACGGGTCGTCAGCTGGTGGGGTCCCAGGGAACGAATCCATTCTGGCACTACACCGTAGCCGTTCGGTGGTATCCCCATTCCACGTTGCCGGTGAATGGGGAGACCATCGCTCGGCTCCAGCCCCCCGAGAAGTGTTCGCACCCGAGAAGGCGCACACTATTTATTTATTTATTTATTTGTTCGTTCATATCATTTTCACATTACTATAATTTATTGCTGTCATTTGTAGGGGAAGGGTCGTAACTAATGTTGAGAGAACTTGTGACCCAACCCCATTGTACACATATATATGTATTGGTTGCAATAAAATAGGTTTATACTGAAAGAGAGAAATTGGTTTAAAGAACCTATAATAATCTCTTCACAGTGAAAACGCTGACACTAAAACTGCCCAAGAAACGAAGCAAAATCAAAATTGCGTTAGTGGGTGGGGTAAACCAACACGAATATTTAAAAGCATTGGCTTGTAACACATTCCTTTTCATACTAAACATAGACTTAATAGATGGAACATGACATGAAAGTTTTATTATCAACATATATGCAATAGAATCCATTTAATAACTAAATTGTAAGCTATACAAGCTTACAACTCCAGTTATAATAGTTTCACAGTGATAAAAGCACCCATAAATATAAATGAAGGAAAAAATCAAATTTCATATTCTCCGATTCCGTCCTACTTTTTATATGTTATTAACATATATCAGAGGTGGTCAAAACTAAAAAAGACATTTGTGTTGCAATTTTGTCTGGGTCCCCACACAGTTTGACCGGACTATCAGACAGAAAGCCATATCCCTGGACCCTCTGAATGGCTGGGCATGCGCAGTTAAAATTTGTCATGACGGAATGCTCGAAGACACAAATTCGCTTGTCGGGGCTCATATGATAAAATGGTATATCATCATGTTGACAAGTCCGTGTTATGCATAACCCTCTAAACCCCACTTTATATACAGAAACTGAGGTTTACAGGGGTATACATTAGTTTTCTGATTTCTGCTGTAAGACATAGGCTATGTTCATGGGACAGTTCTAATGAGCACCCAAAATCTATATTTGGAGGTCAATAAGAAAAATATTTATAATTTTTCATCAGAAAAATCACGATTTTGGAGATATGAAAGAAGGAACTATGTCGCACGGGTGTGTTAACGTAATGTTACCATTGGTAACTTGACTGTACTGTTTGTCTGTGACTGATCCCACGTAGGGCTGGCTAATCGGAGCTGAAAATGTAATCGATTATCAGTTCTGTCATTGTGGTCGATAATCGATTAGTAATTAACGAAGGTCTCTGAGCATGCCTCTTACCATATGTTTTACTTTACCCAATGTATTCGATTAGACAGGTCTGAGCAAAAAGTGTGGACCCAGATGAGACGCCACAGAACGCGGCTTCTGATCAGTGTCTGCACTGTTTGTTAAACACAGACACAATATTAGGTAGTAATATACTTATTCTATAATCGATTACGAGCACATCAGTAATGATAATCTATCGACCGATTAATAATTATACGATTAATCGTGCCAGTCTTAACTATGCATTCATATATCTGTTTTAGCTTCGTGAGCAAGGATTTCGCCACATCGATGCCCTCGACCCATCAGAAGCCATGTTGTCAGTGGCGAGAAAAGACAATCTGTATGACCAGTACATCTGCGAGTTTCTGACAGAAAAACAACTTCCTATCCTTGCGGGTAAGACTTCTGTTTCAGTTGGTTGTTTTAGTAGCATCTTTATAAGATGACAATTCAAGAAATAAGCGACCTCGGCACCTTAAACCAACCGTTGCTGATAAAACATGCTTTATGTACGAACAAACTTTTGATCGCATTGATATTCCATTATTTCGGGATTTACCTTTCCACCATCTTGGGCTAATCAGCAGACGACAAATTGTTGAGACCTTTCTTATGTTTCCCAGGAAACAGGACTTGACATTTCATGCGAATTCTCTCCATAAAGCTTATTGAATCGCTCTCGAACACTCATTCTGGATTTTATCAAGCGCACGAGAGAGTCACTGCTAACCATTTACACCTGAAACGAGTGGGGATTGTAATAACGTGTCTTGCCCAAGGACACACCTCGCCTCCGGTGGCCGTATTCGAACCCTGAACCTCTTGATCATAAGTCGAACGCGCTAACCACTGCGGTATTGAGGCTGGCATCTCTTGCAAATTATAGGAGAAAATTTTCATGAAATGTCAAATCCTGTTTTCTACGAAAAATAAGAAAAAACAGTGCTTCAGCTGAAGTGCACGACCCGCCGGATGCTTTTAGCTTTATGAGTGTTACCATATGTGGGTATGGCGGCCATTTTGGTCATGTTACCTGGACCTAAAACGGTTCCCCCAATAAATGCGCCTTATTGTAAGGAGCAAAAATATATCTTACACTTTAGTACTGTATACTGAATCGTTTGCAGGATAAAATGCATTCTCTCATTTTCCAATAGAAAAGCATATGTGTCCAAGTTTGACCTAGGCACAAAGAAGGTCAAGGTCAACCCGGGGTAACCATTTTAGCAATTTATGATGGGCCTACGTCCCAGATGCCATTTATCAAGTTTCGTGGAAATCTGCCCGGTGGTTCTGGAGAAGACTATTTTTGAAGGGTTTTTACCATATATGGCTTGGCGGCCATTTTGGTCATGTGACCTGGACCCAATGAGCACATTTTGGTTTTCCCCATCCAATAGAGGCTCCATATGAAATTTGACTTCAATCGGCCCAACGGTTTCCGAGGAGAAGCAGTTCGAATATTTTCACATTTTTCGCCTCTGCGAGGCTATACTAAATGGAATGTAATATTTCGCAAGTTCATTGGTTAGATCTCATTTATATCTATCAGTATACCAACAATTGTTTAAATATTCCAAGCGGTTAAGTCACTATCACCAATTTTCACAAACGGATTACGGACGGACAGACAGACAGACCATATATGGCTTGGCGGCCATTTTGGTCATGTGACCTGGACCCCATGAGCAAATTTTGGTTTCCCCCATCCCATAGAGGCTCCATATGAAATTTGACTTCAATCGGCCCAACGGTCTTCGAGGAGAAGCAGTTCGAAAATTTTCACATTTTTCGCCTCGGCGAGGCTATACTAAATGGAATGTAATATTTCGCAAGTTCATTGGTTAGATCTCATTGATATCTATCAGTATGCCAAAAATTGTTTAAATATTCCAAGCGGTTAAGTCACTATCACCAATTTTCACAAACAGGTTACGGACGGACAGACAGACTGACAGACTGACCGAATGACAGAATGACACGGTGATTTTAGGGCATTCTTAGAAAATCAACCGACTTCAGTCGGTCGCTTTTTCTGCGGGTCGTGCAATATTTCAAAATGTCGTCTGCTGGTATTTTCCCAGTATGCAGGGCGTTATGTATACTCATATTCAATGAAAACACACCACTTGTAATATACCTCAAATTTTAATTGATTCACAATATTTCCAGCATTTGATCACGTTTAATGAACTATCACTAACATATCCACAGACTCACTACAGAGTCACAGAATTTCATTGGCTGCAGAGATACGGAGACCCGAATAATCAAAACCACGTGTCCTAATACAGGCCAATCATGGCAAGCTGCTGACGGTTGATTAGTGGATGACGTCGGCTGTACACACAATTTCTGAGCTGGTCCCAAAGTGCTCAATTGGAATAAAATCCGGCGAAAACGCAGGCCAAGGAAGAACTTGCACGCCATTTTGATTGAAAAAGTCGACGGTTAGCCTCGCAGAATGAGCACGTGCATTGTCCTGTTGGAAAAACGTTACGTCACCATTATTGCGTAAAAACGGTGCCACCTCGGGCTCTAAGATTTCATCGATGTACCGACGTACTGTCAAATTGCCATCAACAACGATGAGTTGGGTTTGTGCCGCATGAGATTCCTCCCTACCCCAACGTGACACCTGTTTAACACAACAGTCTTGAAATAGCTCCCCACGTCGACACCATACTTTACGCCCCCAATCAAACATTTCAACACAAACAACGAGACTCGTCCATGAACAGTACACTTCGCCAACGCTGTTGTGTCCATCGGATACGCTGTCGACACCTATTAAAGCGACTGATTCGACGTTCTGCCGTCAAAACGTTCCCCCTCTACGTCTTATGGCTAAAAATACCGCGTTCCTGGAGACGCCGCCGTATAGTTAAGGCACTTACGCGTAGGTTATGGGTTCCCACTGTCTCCTGGGCAGTTTCCACAAACGTCTTGAATCGGTCGCGTAAATGACTCAAAACAATGTACCGGTCCTGCTGATGTGTAGTAACACGTTCACGTCCAGGGCGTTGTCAATCGTCCACAGACCCCGTAGCGTTGTGCCTTTCAACCAGTCGAGCAATCGTAGTGTGCAGCTATGCGGTATGAAAGCCCACCTTCAACCATACCGACGGCACGGTGATGATCGAAGTTACTTAGACGCCCCATTGGCTTGTTCTTATGCAATGTTTTCCTGGCTTTTAACGTAAAGAATCCGGACCTTACAATTGTTGTGTTTGTTAATTAATGAACAAGTTCCATATTTCTTAGTTTAATCTGCATTTACAATAACTGTTGCTATATGAATGACGCTATCGAAGTCGCGTAGATGCGACGTTACGTAGCATTAATAAAGTGTTTAAAAAGGTTTACTAAAGTTACACGTTATCCTCGTCAGGGGGTGTTGTAGTAAACCTAGATAGATAGTTAACTTTGAATAATATTAAAAAGTATTTAGTATCTAATTATCAAAAATATAGTCTTTGAATCTTGGTGGTGGTCTTCCGTTCCTTTTCGTTAGTTCTCGCCTTTGTCGTGGTTGTGGCTGCTGTCTACATCGTGTATTGTTCTGTTGTAGATTTTCATCTTGTTGGACTGCCTCTCTTGTGTTGTCGTCCCTCTAGTCATTTCTCTGGAGTGTTATTTCTTCATCTCCAGCATTCATCTCATGTTGTTTCCGATCTGATGAGCGCAGTAGCCGTTCTCTCCAGGACGCACCTTGAGGTTCCTTTAGCAATTTAAATCTGGATGCATCTCTTGTTATGGTGCGCCCATCGGATTCCCTTCGTACATTGATTGCTGACCCGTTGAGACCGACAATCACATAATTATCCTTTTCGTGTGCTGTGGACCGCTTACTTATCTTCTTTCGTTGCAGTAGGACTTATAACCTGGGTGTCTTTGCTGCTTTTCCCATTTTGTCTTTTATTCTGCGTGTCGTCTGGTGATTTCTGCTTCTATTTTCTGAATACTTGATTTCCTACAAGTATTTACTTTATAGCCCAGTTTTGTTTTCACATTTCGTCTCATGAGCGCCACATATGGTGAATAGCATGTTGCCGAATGTGGAGTGGATCGGTACCCCATAAGCATATTCTGAATGGCGGTGCTACTTGACTATGCGCAATTTGTTCTGTCTTATTTAGTACTTTCATGAAGCTCTCTGCCTCCCCATTTGCACGTGGATGTTCTGGTGTCACCCTATGATGTCGGAATCCCATTTCCTGCGCAAATTCCTTGAATTCTACCGAATTAAAAGGAGGTCCATTGTCACTTTCAACCCTTTCAGGAATTCCATGGTTTGCAAAAATCTTACGTAACCTGTCACAAGTTACCCGGCAGGAGGTCGATGTCGTTTGTTCAACGGCCGGAAATCTTGTCCGTTTATCGATTACGACCGGATTGTAGTGACCGTCAGCGTATGGCCCTCCATAGTCATTGGAAACGGTGTGCCAGGCTGAATCGGGTATTTCCGATGGTTTGGCAGGCTCTTGCTTGTGTTCCACTGTTATTAGTTGGCACTGGAAACATCTCGATATAGCAACCTCAACCATACTGTTCAGTCTAGGGAGCCAGTCTTTGGCTCGAAGCATCTGCTTTGTCCTTGTCATCCCAAAATGGCCAAGACTGTGGGCCGCAGTTATAACCTGTCTCTGTAGTTCTTCTGGTATAACTATTTGTCTGTCACGTAGAAGAAGTCCCTTAGCTCTGGATAGTTCGTGGCGGATCATATAGTATGGTTTTATCTCTTGTATATTTTTGTGTGCTTTATTCTTGTCGGTACATCTTGCAGAACGTCGTCTTTTGAAGTGGCTTCTTTTATGCTTTTCAAAACCACTCCATGTTCATTTTTGACCAATGCCTTGATTGTTTTCTCAGTGTTATCTTGTTTGGTATTTGGGAGCGGGTGTCTTGACATGTAGTCCATGGGATCTGCCTCATTCTTGCCGGGTACATACACAAGTTCATAATCCACATCCTGCATCTGCGTGAACCAATTCTCGATTCTGGGGGGGGGGGGGGTGCAGTTTCGAACAGGACTTATTAAACATTGGGATCAGTGGCTTACGGGATGTGATAATTTTTAACCTTGGCGCCCCAAGCAGATACATGCCGAATCTTGATTTTGCCCATTTTACGGCCAGTGCATCTTTCTCTGTTTGGCTGCAGCGCTTCTCAGCAGTGGTCATTGAGCGGCTTATGAAATGTACAGGCTGCAGTCCTTTGCTTGTCCTTTGGAATAGCCCAGCGGATAATCCTTCATGGAAACTAGCCTCTGTTCTGACAACAGTTGGCTTTTTAAGATCAAAGAAAGCCACTGTATTGTCGCATGTAATGCTGTCTTTTAAATTCTTGAATGCTTGATCTTCGTCTGGTCCCAATGAAAATAGTACATCTTGTGCTGTCAGTCGTCGTAGCGGTGCTGTCAATACTGCATACCTTGGTATAAATTTGGATATATAGCCTATCAAAGTTTTTCACCTCTTCTCTTGATGCTGGTGATTTACTGTTTTTAACTGCCTTGACCTTGTCTTCTATCGGCTTCAGTCTTTCGCTTGAGAACTTGTAGCCATAAAATTCCAGCTCACTTATTCCAAATCGGCATTTTTCCCTGTTGAATGTAACCCCGAAGTCTCTTGCACGTTGTAGCACGGCTTCTAGCGTCTTGTTGTGGTCTGTAAGATTGCAGCCTCCTATCAGGATGTCATCTCTCTGATTTAAGCACTTGGGAATGTCTCCAAATATTCTGAACATCGCCTTGTCAAATAGATCTTGTGAGGATTTTGCTCCAAATATCAGTCTCTTTGCTCTGAAATTTACCCACGGCGTGCTGAATGTCGCTACGGCCTTTGAATCAAGATGAAGGATAAGCTGGTAGTAGCCATGTTTCAAATCAAGCTTGGAAAACACTTTGCAATCATGGAATTTGCACGTGAAGTCCTCAGCTACTGGCGCTTGTAAAATTCTTTTGCGTTCCATATGCTTGTTTGGGACTCTCAAGTCGACACTTGCCCTTATCATGTGAGGCTGTGAGCTATCTTTACTTACTGATGAGTATCGTGATTTTGGCTGAACGACCAGCGGAGAAGACCATGTGACAGGTTCTCCAAGTTCCACTCTCTCAAAGATCTCTTCCTTGATATACTCATCTAGCCAGTTCCGTAGGGGCTCTTGTAAGTAATATGGGACATGCCTGGGTTTCTGAGCAACAGGTGTGGCATCCTGCTTCATGGAAAATGTCACAAGGAATTCTTCGTTCTTTCTCTTGTCGAAGATTTTCCTATTCCTTGGAAAACTTCGTCATCCTGCGTCAGAAGGGTGTATATTTTCAATTTTCTTGTTGATCAAGAACGGATCGGATGCTTTTCTTGTATTGAATCCTGAGTTCGTTCGGTTCTTTCAGTGTCCCCATCTGGTCGTATTTCAAGCATGCCTAGCTCAAAGAGTGTTTTCTGCCAAGTAGTT
The DNA here is from genome assembly GCA_963580285.1 of Lucinisca nassula. NCBI lineage: Eukaryota > Metazoa > Mollusca > Bivalvia > Lucinida > Lucinidae > Lucinisca > Lucinisca nassula. The sequence continues at coordinate 170,339,883 of OY757010.1, forward strand.
GTGGCGAGTTAATTTTCCCTTTCACTACCACAAACGTTGTTTCTGTACCCCTAGTTCATTTCAAGCAGTAGCCTTGAATTCACCAGATACCCCAACTTCATTCTGTAGTGTGCTCAACTTAGTGGTGCTCTCTCTTAGTGCAATTTCATCCGAACATTTATGTTTTAGGGCACGGTATTGAAATTCGTCCATCACATTAACATCTGCCCCACTGTCTGGCTCCATGTGGACAATGACATCGTTTACAACAATAGTTACAGTTTTCCCAAAATAGAAGTGGAGGCAATGACCAGGAATCGATACAATTAACCCAGCTCCCATCAGAGACATTAAAGGGAAATAAACACAAACATGAAACAACAGACCCCAATGGACACGTCAAAAACGGAAAGCCAAAAGGATAATTACTTTCCCACAAAATGATCAATAGGCTTTCCAAAACAAAATAATATAAGAGATACAAACACTCAAAGACAAACCATAACAAAATAAACAGCGACAGAAGAACCGCCTTAGGCTATCCAAAATAAAATAATATAAGAGGGACAAACACCCAAAGACAAACCATAACAAAATAAACCGCCTTGTAACTGTCAGCGGAAACGAATTCCACTGGGGGGGGGGGGGGGGGGGGCTTAAATAGATTTTACGTGGCCACAATCCTCGCCCTTACTTCCGTCGCGATTTAGACAAATAATTTGTTCAGTCCGCATGAAGGCCTCCTAACTCATCAGTGCAACATCTCCGTGAACACAAAATGTCAAACAACCACACAGATGAAACAACGGTGAGGACTCGACAGAAGAAACCACTGAAATGCCGGAGCAAAAGAAAACCAACAGTTAGACTCCGCTTACCTTGTTGATCTTTACTTTCCCGACTGTTAAATGCCTCAACGATTGGTCGATGAAGTCAATTTCTTGATCAGAGTCACTGTCTATATCATTTGATTCTGAGTCGTGAACCGCTCGCTTGATGTCCCTTATTGAATCTCTATGAGTTCCACGTGCTCCCTTGCCTTTCAGTTGCCTTTTCTTCGCTTTAGCTGATATACACGCTGCTGCAAAGAGGTTGGGTTTACCGCAAATGTCACAAGATTCCCCGTATGCGGGACACAGTTCTTTATTCCGTGTCTAAATGACGGTATTAAAATAATGACAGTAAAGAAAGTGCCAAAAATATTGTGATTACGAAAAATTCGCAATTTTTGCATTTTGCACGTGCACATGCACATCATGAAAATCACGCAGTATTCGTGTAAAACAAACACTTCGGTGACAACTTTACAATAATATATTTATTACTTGAAAAAGTCTGTCATTTTTAACTTAAACTAAAGAAATCAAAATTCTAAAAGTGGTGCGTTTTCATTGAATCTGAGTATATATTTACACGATCACAAAAATTCGTCAGCACTTTCAAACTACGTTTTCATGTAAATCATTGTTAATTTAATTTCTTAGGTTCCTGTTCGGTGTGCGGAAAGAAAATTCGGTCCGTTGAAAAGATATCAGTCATAAATTTTCTTTCTAGTGATCACCGTGAAGCGCAGTGAACTCTGGACCCACACAGTTTGTTGAAAGGATTTTCTTCGAAAACATAATTTAAACCATTGTATGCTAGTGGACTCTTCCATTGCTATATAATGGACAAGTCCATAAGTCATATAAGGGATGTCAGGCCTGACTTTTTTTTTTTTTTCATTTTTATTCTTTTTTTTTTTTTTTTTTTTTTTTGACGGAAAATTCTGTCAGCAAATAGTGCAGGCCCTGATCAGACGCCGCAGAACGCGGCGTCTGATCTGGGCTTGCACTGTTTGCCAAGGTACCCCTTTAGGGGATTCCGGCATACAATGGGTAAAAACGACCGAGGTTCGTTATATCTTGAATTGTCCATTATATTGCATGTTTTGTCGGGGTAGGCATTTTGTCGACCATTTACTTCATCATAATGTATACTCTTATAAATCTCATTTCATACTATGAAAAGTGGGATTTACAAGGATATACAGTAATTATTTTGTTTATCCTCAGAACATAGATTGTTGTTCTAACGAGCACCTACAATCTATGTTTGGAGCAGAAAGAAGAAATATATCACACTTTTTCCGGTGGATTCGAAAGAATGTAATGCGTATGGGGCGCCATTTTACTATTTAATCCGTATTTATAGATATCCATAATTAATTATGGATATCCATAATTCGAATTATGGATATCCATAATCCGATTTATGGATATCCATTATTATTTATGGATATCCATAATTATTAATGGATATCCATAATTCGAATTATGGATATCCATATTTCGAATTATGGATATCCAAAAATCGAACTGAATTAATGATATCCATATGTCGAATAATGAATATCCATTTTTCGATTTATTGATATCCATAAATCGAATTATGGATATCCATTATCCGGCTGATTTATGGATATCCATAAATCAAATTATGGATATCCATAAATCGAATTATGGATATCCATAAATCGATTTATGGATATCATTAATTTAGATCGAAATATGGATATCCATAAATCGAATTATGGATATCCTTAATTCGAATTATGGATATTCATTATCCGGCTGATTTATGGATATCCATAATTCTCCACTGCAAATAAACCTTTTGAATAATGACTGCTCCCTTTGCAAAAAAAAAAAAAAAAAAAAGAAACCTCGACTATTCGCGTCAGATTTCCGATTTAGGTGTGACAAATGCCGGGATGGAGGTTGAGGTAATGTAGGTTAGGCTTAGTGGTGTCCTATGGTGTGGGGGAGATATGTTTTGTTTGATTTTAGGTTTAACGTCCCCTTCAATACTATTTAGGCCATTTTGGAGACGTTGCTTCCAATTTTGTTAGACATTAAGCCGTCGCTGAGATTAAATGACATCTCAATCCCGCCGGCCTCGGTAGCTCAGTCGGATGCGTGTCTGACTGGTGGCCAGGAGGACGCGGGTTCGATACCTGCCGGGGTCGGCAACATTCTTTATGAAATATTTTTCCCTTCGGCTGATTCAAGAATGGCAGTTGTCAGTTTCTGGCGAAAGAATGTGCACTGTACTGGTTAACTGCTTACGTATAAGCCTGCCCAGGAAAAGTGTGGATAGGTAAAATGACTTGAATTAGTGTTGACTGGGCCGTTAAACTCAAATGCAAACAAACAAACATCTCAATCCCTGTCGCCCATTGACTCGCACGACTTTGTTTGGGCAGGCTTAGACCTAATAAACGGCTTACCAGTACTCTCAGCTCATATAGCCAAATCTATTTCTCCAAAGCCCCAATGAGCGGGTGCCAGGAGATATATCTGAATCTGCCTGGTACTCCATACATCTCAAGTAGAGTTTTATATGGATATATGTTAATAATATCTGTAAAGACCATGTGCATTTTTCTCCATAAAGCATGCACGGATCATTAAACCAAAAGCTTTGGCGGTGATTTATGGATATCCATTATTCGAATTATGGATATGCATAAATCGATCAGAATTTTTGATATCCATAAATCTAATTATGTATATCCATAATTCGAATTATGGATATCCATAATTCGAATTATGGATATCTATAAATACGGATTAAATAGTAAAACGGCGCCCCATGTAAGTGTGTTATCGCAATATATAGTAGTCTCACTAAAGATTGTCATCAGCACATGTCTTTGGAACGTTTTGATAAAGTGATAAAGAAATCGAGCATTTTATCCCTTTTCCTCAACTCGTTTAATAAATTCAATAATGTAAGATTCTGTTTATCATATGACATTTAAAACGCATTTTATTCACGATTGTTTCACAAAAATGTTAATATTCCGCCATTAGGAAATGCGATGTCGTTAAGGACGTCGTACGTGTAACTCTACGCTAAAGGCACCCAATACGGAACAATACCTGAGGACAGTCCTATGAGGATTGCCTCTGTGTACGAGAGTAAGTTTTTAATAATCGGTATAACTGACTTATTTTCCGACATTTTGGCAGAGAAATCAACTGCCACGTCTCTGTGAAAAAAAAGGAATGCACTAGGAGTGGACTCTTATTGATAAGCTATACAAACGATTTTAAGTGCTTCCTCTCGTTCTTAATTTTCTTCTGTTATACTTTATAGACGAGATAGTGACAGTGAGACAGAGGGTATGCCCGTACTGATAGCCTCGAATCCATACAAATAAAGGTTCTGTTTGTTAGTTTAATTTCTTATTTTTTCTCTCCTCTAATATGTTTTGAACAATGTCGATCTCGCAAGAGTTATTGCTAATAAAATAAAATTCTGCGTAAAGGTGTTGCAACATTCAGCACTGTTTAAAAAGACAGACTCACATTCTTTATCTGTTATGTTTTAGCTCTACAAAGCCGAAGGCTCCGTAAGAACTTATAGGATAGGCAGTTGTCCGTCGTCATCGTCGTCATCCGACGTCCGTCGTCGTCGGCGGCGGCCGTCAACACTTTCAAAAGACATCTCCCCTGAAGCCACTAAGTCGATTGAGCTCAAATTTCATCTGTAGCATCCTTGGGCTGGGGGATTGAAAAGTTTGCGTTTTTATGAAAAACGGCTCATTAGTTTGGTTGCTATGGCGACTTAGAGTTTCCATAGACTTAAAATGGGGAAAATAGAAAAAAAATGACATTTTTCCCTAGCCTTTGCAGATATTTTAACACAACTTTCCTAGGAATGTTTCAAAGGCAATCTTCTGTCTACCATATGATTTTAGTCCAACTGCTCATATAATAATAAATTAAAATCATCTCCTCAAAAACCGCATGCTCTATGAAGCTGATACTTTACGGAAATATTCACCATACTGGTCTTTACAGTTTTTTTTATGAAATTCGGTTCTTTAGTTTGGTTGCTATGGCAACTTAGAGTTTCCGTAGACTTGTAAAGGGGAAAATTGAAAAATGGCATTCACTGCCAAACCTTTGCTGATATTTTGATAAAACGTTCATAGAAATGTTCCTTAAGCAATCTTCTATCTGTGATTATGTTCCTTATGATAAGACGCATTCTGTGACAACAACCTTAATGCCCCCTAGGGTGCCCCTGGGCCACGCCCCACCCCGCCACTTCATAAAAGGTCATGTATCTCAGAAACCGTTCAGATCCCTACCATAAACCATACATATTCTCGTTCCATATGATAAGACGCATTCAGTTACACCAACCTTGGGGTTTCCCATGGTGTGCTTGGGCATCCCCGCCACTTCCTAAAAGGTCATTTATCTCAGAAACTATTCAGGTCTGCAGGGGACCCTTCCTCACCCTCCAGTTCATGAAAAGGCCTCATATCTTAGACACCGACCAGATCCCCACCCTACATACTACATATTCTTTGTCCTTATGATAGGACACATTCGGTGACAACAACTTTGACCTTCCTTGGACCATGCCTCATTGCTACAGTGCATAAAAGGCCTTATATCCCAGGAGCCGTACAGATCCCCAGCCCTAAACCAATACTCTGGTACCTTATGATAAGATGCATTCAGTCCCACCAACCTTGGGGGATCTCCTGGGGTGTGCTTGGGCCATGCCCGACCCATCCACTTCATTAAAGGCCACCTATCTATCCACCCTCAATCATATGTATTCACTTTCCTCATGATAAGAGCACTCAGTCACACCAACTTGGGGGGTCCCGTCAGGTCTGCAGGGGCCATTCCTTACACCTCCACTTCATAAAAAGATACCGTCCAGATCCCCACCCATAAACTATACATATTCTTTGTCCCTATAACAAGACACATTCAGTGACAACAATCTTAGGCCTTCCTTGGGCCCCCCGGGGCCATGTCCCAACCCCTCCACTGCTTAAAATGGACCATACAGAACCCCACCCCTTAACCATATATATCCTTGTTCCTTATGATAAGACGCATACAGTGATACCAACCAGGGCCAGGGCTCCGTTGGGTCCATGCCCAACCCCGTACACTTCATAAAAGGCCTAATATTTCAGATACGGAGTTCACATTGGTGCTAATTATAGTATGGGTTCCTTTGGGAGACTATATCGGTAAATTGTAATCATATCTTGTTAAAAAAACATAGTTGCCAGCAGGCAGTAGCCACCTGGGTTCTGGTGAGCACACTGGCCCAGAGAACTCTTGTTTTCCAAAGGTAACTTTTATATCGCTTCATTTTGATTCTTTGCAAGCCGTGTGGTGGATGCAGAACATCTCCCCACTCTGCATCATAGTGCAGTTTATGTTTGTTTTTTTTCCGTTGGAATCATTGAGCTCATTTAAGTATCTTTAAGATGTCAGTCACAAGAATTGTCCGTCTTGTTACTTTAAGAGTCATTGTTGCAAACAGTATGGACCCCGGGCCCAGATCAGACTGCTCCTGCAGCAGCAGTCTGATTAGGCCACACTGTATGTCCGTATGCTAAAATTATATTTAAATAATTTGCAAAAAGACACAGCAGGGTACATACACAGATAGAATTTTCAAATGTTGTTTTTCTTGACATCTTAATGGATACAAGCGCGCAACTAGCAGCTTAGCAATACGACATCTGTCGTCTGTTCAATAAAGTGCAAATACAACAAAACACAATGACACGCTGAACTAGACTTTGCATCTCACGTGACATGTCAAAGTACAAAGGAGCCGTAATCTATATTTAGCATATTGTATACCGGTAAAATACCGCTTCACACAGAAAGTAGGGGCGGAGCTTAAGGATTGTCAAAACATCTATACCAGTGCAATGCAGCCTTCTTCATATTATTGACATCACGTCAGCTGTCTGAACGTTTTGACCAATCAACGGAGAAGGACATGCTACGCAATCGTCCCTTACAATGCCAGTCATTTCTAAAACCTGTTCCGCAGCACATCATTGAAAGTTCAACAGGGTATGACCAAGCTTTCGGCACGTCGTTGATTTTCGTTGCGAACAGCATCAAACATGTGACGGGAAGAAGTCTTATTGCTAAACTAATGGATGCATGGATGTAAGTGTCTTTGAAAATGGAAAACTGTTTATGTATACGCCAGAATCCATAAACAGTGGCAATGTTGCAAACTTCGGTACTCTGTGCGAAAAGTTTCAACTAAAACCGAAACTGCTGTTTTCTCTTTGTTTTCAAAGACACCTCTAATAGCTGATTGGCTAGTTAAAAACTGCGTGATTCTTTTTATTTTTCGCTTCGTGGGAAAATTCATTGACCCACGAAGAATCAAAGAGAGGTAGTTTTATTATTGTACTGTTGTACGTCTAGAAATAAGTTTGATTTGGTTAACGTCCCCGTCAACCCTGTATAGGTCATTTTGGAGATTTTGCTTCCAATTTTGTGGGACTTTTATCCTACATTGGTATGGAATGACATCTCAAGCCCTGCCGCCCAATGAAACCAAAAGGGTTTATAAGCATGGACGGTCCGACTCCCACCGCTTTGCCTGGGCAGGCTTAGATCCTCTAAGCGGTTTATCAGTACTCGTGTGCAGTCGGTTTCAGCTCTGCGTGGAAGCATCATGCAGCCCATTTATTTCTTCAAGCCCCGATGGGCGGGGGCCGATGTAGAGCTAGTAAGATATACGTTTCTTGGAATTTCTAGAACAAGAATGCGGTGTAATGGGCCTTCTCAAATGTCCAATTCACTGGTTGAAAAAGGTTTGGCATGTGTTACACATCATGTTTAATATCTATATAATATAGAAGCTTACTTCATTTACATGTATTTAGAAGCTTCCGGTGGAGTAATGGTTAATCTACCCGCCTCATAAACTAGGGTTCGTGGGTTCGATTCCGGGCTTCTCCAGACTTTTGGATGAGTCTTTAAACCGATGTCCCGTCTCCGTATTGCAGTTGTTGTTGGTGAAAAAAAAAACAACAAAAAAAAAAAAAAAAAAAAGAAAAACACAATTTATTTATTTATTTATTTCTGGCCATTGTTTCTTTGTTTACCTGTCCAATATAACCAGACAAGGTTTTTTATTCCCCGCCACAAAAAGTGGCGGGATATTATGTTATACCCTCCGGAAATTTTGTGTCCGTCAGCCAGCGCCTCATAATTTAGTTTCCGCTCGATAAATTTGATCCCGTTTGAGATATTTTCACGAAACTTCACAATTATGTAAAGACGATACATATTCCTGTGAACAAAAACAAAACTATACAAATTTTGACGGGCATCATTTCAATTTGATGTGACATGTTATTTGTTGTACATTTCACAGCACACCCCTTTATCTGCCAATCAAAAACATCTAAAATGTCAAGAACATATATCAGACCTAGTTATTTAGACAAATTGTGGGTATTCTGATGGGCACGAATTGCGCACCTCTTGAGGCTGATCTGTTCTTGTATTGTTCTGAAAGAGACTTCATGTTGTCGCTTTCCATTGATTACCAATCTGAAATTATTGAAGCTTTTAGCTCTATTTCTAGATATTTAGATAATTTATTAAAAATATTGATAATACCTATTTCGATGGTTTGATCAGTCAGATTTAACCCCCAGAACTTCAGTTAAATAAAGCAAATTCTTCTGATACCGAGGCCCCGTTTTTGGATTTAAATCTATCTATTGTAGATGGGTTTGTTTCGTGCAAAATTTATGATAAACGCGATGACTTTGATTTTGAGATTGTAAATTTTCCTTTTTTTGATGGTGATGTTCCTCGTGCGCCATCCTATGGCGTTTATGCTTCGCAATTAATTCGATTTGCTAGAGCGTGTAGACATGTTACTGACTTCAACACTCGTAATAAATTATTAACGGCTAAACTTCTTAATCAGGGTTATCAGTACCATAAACTACGCAAAGCATTTTCAAAATTTTATAGACGCCATTCTGATTTAATTTCAAAATTCAATATTGGACTTAAATCTCTTCTGCAACAAGGTTTATCGGAACACGAATTTTTTGGTGACTTAGTATATAAATTCAGAAAAATATATAACCGCAATGACTTCAGCACCCAATTTCGTAAAATCATTCTTCGATATAAAAAGATTGGGTACAACATGGATGTTATACGACAGACTGCATGCATGGTAGTTAACCCTATGACGGTGGGCAACTTTGCTTCCCTCTTTAATTGCACGCCGGTGGGTCAGGCTTCAGATTCTATGACGGTTCCAACGTAGAGGCTTATTGAGAATTAGAGAGATCTAATTCAAGGTAATGTTGGTTGGTGCCTGATGCTCTGTCTTTGGTCCGGCCCATCGGAATTTAACTGTTGGTTTTCTTTTGATCCAGCATTTCAGTGGTTTCTTGGTGTCGAGTCCTCACCGTTGTCTCATCTCTGTGGTTCTTTGATAATTTGTGTTCGCGGAGATGTTGCACTGATGAGTTAGGAGGCCTTCATGCGGACTGAACAAATTATTTGTCTAAATCGCGTCGGAAGTAAGGGCGAGGATTGTGGCCACGTAAAATCGATATAAGCCCCCAGTTGAAATCTTTCCACTGATCGTTCCAAGGCGGTTCTTCTGTGGCGGTTTATTTATGTTATTGTTTGTTACTTACTGTGTCTATCACTTGTGTCTTTTTATTTTGGATGGCCATATGGCCATTTTGTGGGGAAAGTAACTGTCCTTATGGCCTTCCTTTGTTAAGGTTTCCATTATGGTCTGGTCGCTTCATGTTTGTGTTTCTTTCCCTTTGGTGTCTTTGATGGGTGGAGTAAGTTAATTGTATCGATTCCTGATCTTTGTTTTTTTTTCTACTAGAAAGGGAATATGTGCTTGTCAAAATGATTGAGATCAATCGATGTACATTGCTAGATCCACTTTTAGATTTCTTTGATGAATGACATTTGATTGTCAAACTAATCATGCAAAGAAATTCGTTAAAAGGTACTTCATCAGAGTTTCCACAGGTATATGAGCCATAACACAATTTTCCTAGTTTTGGACTTATTGCCATTCGAACATTGAACATAGTCGTTTCTACAATGTACCCGTATCCGCTCCATAACGCTGACGCCGTTTGAGATATTTTCATGAAACTTCATAATAATTTAAAGCACAGACAACGAGATGACGTGTCGAACATATAAACCATAACTCTGGTTTACCTACTTTTGGAGTTATTGTCCTTTAACTTTGGACCATAGCCATTTCTACCACGCACTCGTGTGCGCTCTGTCAGTTGAAAAGCGTTCAGAATATTTTCATGAAATTTCTCATAAATGTAAAGCGTCATACTTGACAACATGCAGAACACAAAAAACCGTAACTCTGCTTAACCAACGTTTGGAGTTACGCTCCTTTAAACACAGAAATATTGAAAATAGCCATTTTTGTCCGCTCTGTAAGTTGGAGAGCGTTTCAGATATTTTGTTGTAAAGCATCATGAGAGGAGGTGAAGATAATAAGAACCGTAACTCTGGCTAACCTACTTTTGGAGTAATTGGCCTTTGAAGTGATTTCTGGCAATATATTTATGTCTGAAAACTTGAAAACTGTTTCAGATATTTACTTGAAAATTTATGCAAATGTACATCATTATGATATGATATGCAGAACACAACAACCATGACTCTGAATTTCTTGCTTTTGGAGTCACCGCATTTTGAACACTGTAAACAGTGATCCTAGTCTTACTCGTGTAACCTTTCTATAACTTGAAAATGATTTCAAAGGTTTCTTAAAGCCTTTCAAAAAATGTAAAGAAATATAAGATGACATGTAGAACACAATAATAGTCATCTAAGTCATATATTCATGTCAACATTATTTAGGAAAAGACTAATGCACCTTCACTTTGAATTCATATTTGGCAGTGTTATTGTACATGTTTGATATAAGTGCAGTGGCAGGGCATGATGCAGTGCTTGCAGTGCTTTAAGTTATTATAGCTGACTGACGAAATACTGGAAACTAGGTTAGAATTGTCGGTTACTTTTCGTGCTCTTGCGCATTTGCATCGAACGGATATTCAAGAAAACATATGATATTACTTTTCGGTTACGTTAAACTTAGATGTTTCGAATTTCGAAATCATATAGCACATATATTAGGGTTTAGTCAGTTTCACTTTAAGAGAATTATTTTAGATTCTTTGCTAAAATGGTACACCTTTACTCAAGTGGCAGAAGTCTTTTGTTCCAACGAGCAACAGTCAAACAAAGTAGCAAGTAAGGCTGTGAGGTCGTCGTCGTATGGGAAGCTACCTGGTTGGCGTGGCTATATTGTTCGTACTACTGTCATGTTTTGCAACAAGAGCTGTCACTATCCGTCACAATGTTCGGGTGCACGTGTTCTTCATAACTAGTGGCCAGAGATGTTGTATTACTTGTTTCTTTCTAACTAAACGCAGATTTTTCGGAGGCGCTTATAATAAATATTAAACCATTGTATAGTGGTGAACTCTTCCATTGTCATATGTTGGATAAGTTAAATTGTAATTTAAGGGGTGTCAAGCCAGTTTTTTTTTATTATTATTCTACTATTGACGTAAATTCCTGTAAGCAAACAGTGCAGTCTCATCTTTGCCTGCACTGTTTGCAAGGGTATCCTTTTAGGGGTTTCCCGCCTGAAATGGGTAAATCTACATGTAAATTAAATTTAAACATTCTTCAGCTGTTCTGAAGAATTGTTCGAGCAACTACCTGAATTAAGCAAGTGTATGATGACAGTGTGTAGCTTTTCTGTTATTTGTATCTTCTTTCGTCTTGAATTCTTTCTATATGAGCAATTCTTCTATCAGTTAAATATCAGTTATCAGTTTTCTGCTTCTGCTATTTGCATCTTCTTTCGTCTTGAATTCTTTCTGTATGATCAATTCTTCTAGCAGTTAAATAGTCAAATGTTTATAGTGAATAAATATTTTTCTAAGAATAGTCAATGAAATATTCTCACATATACATATTTCTTGTTTTATATAAAGGTACAGGTAGGTCTGGTGTGACATGTTTGGTCTACGTCGAAGACTTTCAGCCATGGTAAATATTGTTGGTGGTAGAAATACATGAAAATGAGAGTTTTGAAAGATGATTTAAATGTTTGTTTTATGTATTACTTTGTAATAGTAGTTTCTACTGAACTGTCACTATCCCATCGGGTTATTCTCTATTCGAATTAGCGCTCAAAGTCAGGCGTTTCTCTTAGTAGCCAGGAATTTAATTTCTTGGTATTAAGAGCTAATAATTTTATCTGTACCTTTATTAATGATATGACTTGTGTAGTCATTGAATGGTTTTGTACCATAATGAGTTCAAGTTGTTGTACATGCTAGTGATGCCTGAAAGAATGAAATGACAGTTTGGAAGATTTTACTACCGTTTTGTTTTGTAGAAAATTTGTCAAAATTAAGCAGGCCAATGCGTGGTAGACGGATCCAGAACGATAAGCAATACCTTTATTTCTTTATGTATTACATTTAGTATCTCTGACAAAGTAAACCAAACCAGTCTACTGTTAAATAAAGTGCTCTGAAGCTTTCCACATAGTCACAGAAATGCCTTAAATGTCAACAGCACGGTACTTCTAAACGTGTGTTTTCGTAACCAACCGTTGTCTAACCAACTCTTAATACTCACTGAGCTCATACAGAAATACTTGAAATGTACATGTATAATGATTAAAGCATCAGATTTTCAAGTATATGATTCATGATGATTTTTATGGGCCTAAACAAGCGAAAAGGTGTTTTAAAACATGTGAGCTTGACCCATTTATGACAATTGGATCTTCCCAATAACTAGGGTGTCAGGTTTGTTTTGTTTGTGGAAAATTAAAAAAATATGTGTACTTTAATCAAATATTATAGGTGTTTTGGTTAATAAAAATTCACTTCTAAAGAGCATAAAAGCTATACTTTATGGTCATGTCAGAAGGTGTGTGAAGCTCTCACCTGTTTACTTGACAATATTTACGTAAGATTTGGTACTAAGTTATTTAGACAAGATGTAGGTATTCCGATGGGTACGAATAGCGCAGCCTTTGTGGCTGATCTGTTCTTGTTTTGTTATGAAAGAAACTTCATGATGTACCTTTCCGTTGAAAATCACTCTGAAATCATTGAAGCCCTCAGCTCGACTTCTAGATATTTAGATGATTTATCAAATATTGACGATACCTATTTCGATGCTTTGATCAATCAAATTTAACATCGAGAACTTCAGTTAAATATAGCAAATTCTTCTGATACCAAGGCCCCGTTTTTTTTTTATTTACAGCTATCTATTGCAGACGGGTTTGTTTCCTGCAAAATTTATGATAAACGCGATGATTTGGGTTTTGAGATTGTAAATTTTCCTTTCTTGGATGGCGATGGTTCCTCATGCGGCATCCCATGGCGTTTATATTTCACAATTAATTCGATTTGCCAGAGTGTCTAGTCATGTAACTCACTTCAACACTCGTAATAAGTTGTTAACTGCTAAACTTCTTAATCAGGGTTTTCACTATCATACAAAATACGCAAAGCCTTCTCAAAATGTTATAGACGTCATTCCGATTTAATTTCAAAATTCAATGTTGGACTTAAACCTCTTTTGCAACAAGGTCTATCGGAACCCGAATTTTATATGAAAATTCGGAAAAATATATAATTGCAATGACCTCAGCATCCCATTTCGTATAATAATTCTTCGATATAAAAATATATTATACAACATAAATGTTTTACGACAGACTGCAAGCGTGGTAGTTACCCAAATCACGGTCGACACTTTAATTGCACGCCGGTGGGTCAGGCCTCAGATTCTATGACGGTTCCAGCCTAAAGGCTTACTGAGGCCTAATTGGCCGAAACTAGCTACTCTGGCCCAGAAAAAATGTACACTTCATATTTTCTAGTTCTGTGGTGTATTCCTTGCTTCCAAAGGATAACCCTTTTATAGAACATATTTACTGAAAATTAGAGAGAATTTAATTTTATGTAATGTTGGTTGGTGCCTGATGCTCTGTCTCTGGTCGAGCCCATCGGAGTCTAACTGTTTGTTTTCTTTTGCTCCAGCCTTTCAGTTTTTTCTTGCTGTCGAGTCATCACCGTCGTTTCATCTCTGTGGTTGTTTGATTTTTGTGTTCTCGACAATGTTGCACTGATGAATTAGGAAGCCTTCATGCAGACTGAACAAATTGTTTGTCTAAATCGCGACGGAAGTAAGGGCGAGGATTTCGGTCGTGTAAAATCGATTAAAGCGCCCCACCGCTCCAGTGGAATTCGTTTCGCTGACCGTTCGAAGGCTGCTCTTCTGTCGCGGTTTATTTTGTTATGGTGTGTTTCGCAGTGTGTGTTTCGCTTATATTTTTGTTTTGGATAGCCAATTGGCGATTTTGTGGGAAAGTGACTGTCCTTTTGGCTTTCCGCTATTGGTGTTTCAATTAGGGTCTGGATGTTTCATGTTTGTGTTTCTTTCCCTTTGGTGTCTCTGGTGGGAGCTGTGGGTTAATTGTATCGATTCCTGATCAATACCTTCACTTATATTTTGATGCAGCGAATTGAGGTGAAACTGCTTGGGAGGCACTGGGGCGACGTGTTGATTCAGAATTGCTAAAAGCGTTGCTTTCCGAGAGCCTAGACGGAGGCCACGCTGTGCATCCTAAAATTCGTCAATTGTTCAAACGACATCTCTTCCCAAAGGGTAAAACTTGAGCTGAAACTTGATAGGAGGCTTCGGGGTCAACTGGACGTTTAGAATTGCTAAAATTGTTTCGCTCAAATATCCACCACATTATTAAAATCATTCTGTTCCGATATCCAAGATGGCCACCAAAGCGACCATCTTAAACATTTATTTAAACGACACCTGCCGGATTGAGCCGAAACTTGGTGGAATGCATTGGGGCAACATGAAAATTCAGATGCTACAGTCGTCCCGATCCGTTTTCCAATATAGCCGCTACTACGATCAACATGAAAATATTCCAGTCACATCTGCTCCTAAACGGCCAGTCGTATTGAGTCGAAACCTTGTTGAGGACATTAGGGTGACATTGAGATTAAGATTGCTAAAAAAAATGTTGCATTCCTATATCAAATATGGCCGCCACGGCTGTCACATTTTGAAAACCTTCGAAGGATATCTAACCCTCCTTTCTGCCAAAACTCCATCTCCTCCTGAATCCTAAGTGCGAATGAGCTCTTCATGATCTCCTCACCCAGATAATCAATTTCTGTACTGCTTTGGCCTCCAAGGAACGAAAAATGAAAAATTCTGGGATCCGTCTCCTATTTGTTCTGCTTTTACAAAAAAGCCGGGACACGGCAGAATCAATAGAATACCGCTTTGGAGCATGAAATATTACCCACCAGGCACTCAACGGTCAATCAACGTTGATTAACGTACAGAAATTGTTGTGTGCCTGCGGGTAGTAATGAATAAGTCTTTAATAAGGCCTAAATTAGGTGTGTTCTCACTAATCCGGCCTACTGATGTTTGCCGCACTTTTTTCTTGGACATCTTGGAAAAATAAAGTTGTGTTATAAATTCCTAAAAATTTGCAAGAAAGTTGGACATGCATTTTGAATAGAGTTGCAACAGCTTTGTCTTGTTACATTATGTGAATTTATATTTGTCCTTATCTTTATTGTTTGTGTTTTGGTACGTTTTAATGAAAATAAAAATATTTTAACTTACACACACACCGATGTTCTTTTACTACAGATCCAATTTTGTTGGCATGTGAGTGGAAACGCAACTATATTACAGGCCTAGTTTCACGATCAAACTCATCGCTGTTTCTGTCTGAACAGGCAGTGGTGGAAGTGAAACACCTAGCGTGAAATACTGCACGATGTTGATGATCTGATACTGTCTGATGTTCGCATATGAAATAACGTTGGTTTCGCGGAGTCCCGGCTTAATTTTTCTGACCATTGCTTTAAATTCTACTTTGCAATATGTAAAACCACTTGAGGTCAGGCCAACCAGACACTTCAAAATGACTAAATCATTGGATTCAGAAGAAACTTTAAATCTCCAAACACATCAATATTTCAACACACCTGGTTCTTTTGATTTAAGTCATTTGAAGTGTTATATTAGGGTAACTGAACGCGCCTGTGTATTGTGTAACTGACATTTCGAATTCTGACGGCACGTAAATATTGCTCATTTTGAATAGATTTATTTGCTAGATATCTTGGTTGTTTCTGTACGGATTTGGTCTTGTTAATTCGCCAGTCTATTTGTGTTTGTGCATATACGTATTGTCATAGGGCATTATCAGTAGATTAAAGAAGCACTTTGTTGGTAAGAAACTGCCCTTTTGGCTTTCCGCTTGTGAAGTTTCATTTTGGAGAACTTGTTTCTTGTTTGTATTTCTTTCTTCTTTCCCTTTGGTGTCTTGAATGAAAGGTGCGAGGTAATTCTATCGATTCCTGCTTATTGTCTCCACTTCTGTTTTGCAATATGTAAAGTCAGTTTAGGTCAAGCAACCAGACGGTTCTAAATTACTAAATCATTGGATTCTGAAGAACCTTTGAAATCTCCAAACACCTCGGTATATCAAAACACCTGGTTCTTTTTATTTAAGTCATATGAAGTGTTATATGAGGCTAACTAAAAGGACATGTGCATTTTGTAACTGACATTTCGAATTCTGACGAAACTTAAATACTGCTCATTTATTTTGAAAAGAATGATTTACTATATAAAAATGTATCTTGGTTGTTTCCGTACGAATTTGGTCTTGATTATACGCCAGCCTCTTCGTATATTTGAATACACGACCTCGTCAAAAGCCATTATCGATAGATAAAGGAAGCACTTTCTTAAATTACAGTTTTTAACATTCGCCTGTTTACAAGTTTTTTTGTATTTTTGTTCTCACCATTTAAGTTAATTTACGGCTTGATAAATGTAGTTACCCTGCAGATCTTATCATTGTATCTTATGGTGTGCTCATGGTCCGTTGCTTTTCCGGAGAAGCGTTTTCCCTTCAATGTGCTGCTTGGCACGTGCTTATTGTCATACAACCCTGAAGTGTATTTAAAGTATCTTGAATCCGTTTTCGTCTCAAAATGTTGTTTGTAGACCGGAGCATATGTGCCGGTAGGGCAAATGATCTGTGCATTAATTTGATGAGTGGTTATTTATTTTCCGTCAGAAAATCAGAAAATCTCGTTATGTCCGATAGACTTTCAGAATATTTCATTAGAAAAAAATCTACAACTTACCGTAAGTGAGAAATTGTGAATTTTCGCATAACATCTAAAAAAGTTAATCTCAAAGTTGTCGATCTCTGTCTTGACGTTGAATAATTGTTATTGATGTTTATTGTCAGCTATATCCGAAAATGTCTCTATTTACCATGTATAACACCTTTTCAAAGCAATATAAATAACGATCAGTCGATTGTAATTTCGTATATCTGAACAGTCGCGCTTTTATAATTGATTTATTTTTCCCGAAAATGCACATAACTCCTTTTTTTATTGTTCTGTGTTTTTTTTGTTTTTTTTTTTTTCTCGAAAGTGCACATGACTCAAATTTTTATCGTCAATGTGGTTTTAAACTTATATGGGGACATTGAGGATATAAAAAAAAATCAAGACATTTGATTTTCTTTTCTTCAGTATTTCTAATAGAAAACGCTGTTTCATGAATATTCTTTGAAGCTTACATTACTCTGATGATTATTTTCAGATTCATATGACGGTGTCACAGCAGCAGCCTGTTTCAGTGCTAATCACGTACCATGCGCTGCATTACACGAACTTGTGAGACTTGTAAAGCCAGGTGAGTCTTCTTTCTCAAATACGAAAGACGGCTATTGATAGTACAAATTGAAGTCGGCAATTGATACGTTGATACATTTACAGCATGCATAATGGAAGGTCCTGCAGAGATTTATTAGGCTCGAAGTTGTTGAGTTAGGCATTGTTTTTTTTATCAAAGTACAATCGCCCTTTATATGTTTACATGTAAAAACAAACATAGACAATAATAAACCACAACAGAAGCACCGCCTTGGAACGGTCAGTATTTTGTTACTGCGGGGCTCAAATCGATTTGAACCGTTTACCGGCATGTGTGACCAAAGAAATCTCAAACCATATTGTGTATTTGATCGGTCTGACGCGGTTACCGCAATGTATGGCCAGGGCAATCGCAAACCACTTGTACATTTGATCAATCTGTCAGCTCGAAGTTTTCATGGTGTTCACTGGTTATATCTTAAATTTTGGCTAGCCGTTTGGCCATTTTGTAGAAAAGAAATTGTCCCTATGGCTTTCCACTTGTAATGTTTTTATCAGTTAACCACTATATCAATTGCATTGTAACATACTGGCCTGATTAAGATATGTTATCTGAGGACAAGTGAACTTTATCAGGTCAACGTGATATTGCATTTCCATGAACAGGACTACTGGAAAAAAATTGTGAAACTTTAGGAGTTTATAATCTTTTAAACTGATAAATAGAACACCAGATTCGTGTCATTTGATATCAAGTTTATCAGGCTCGGCTTTGAGAACGCATGTAGAATCGCTTGGTAAGCCTCGCGATTCTACATGCGTTCTCGAAGCCTTCCCTGATAAACTTGATATCAAATGACGCGAATTTGGTATTCTCTATAATTACGGTGGCGCTGCTTTATGCTTGTGCTTCTTTCCCTTTGGTGTCTTTGATGGAAGGAGTAAGGCAATTTTATTAATGAGCCGGCGAAGAGCATTTCCTACAATTTACATGTGCGCCCAGATCAGATCAGCTTGCGCACCCATATAGTTTGACTTAAGACTTCTCTTGCTGCATGAAGGATTACTGAGCCCTCAGCTATTATTACAGCGCACAACGAAGAATCTGATCAGACTGCCCGGATACGCAGGCTGATCTGAGTCTTCGTTGGGTGCACATATAAATTGTAGGAAATGCTGTGCACCGGCATATTTTCTAAAGACATTCAGCCTGATTTATCTTCATTGTTTGCCTAAAGCCGAAAACGGGTTTTCTTGCGGTGTGGTAAATCTAAGTTGTCATTTCAGGGGGCTTAATAACAATTGTTACGAGACTGGATTATCTCAGTACTGTTCCAGAGTACAAAAACAGACTAGAACCATTAATGGATCAGTTGGAAAAGGAAGGAAAATGGAAGAAGGTCGCCAGGGTAACGGGCCCTAGGTTTTATCTGGATAAGGAATCCATTATCTGGACCTACGAAGTTTTGGTGAAATCCAAACTTGCTTAAACGAACATCTCAGCAAATGAAAAAGATTCAGATTACTAACTTTGTCAATGGACTTGATGTGTGCAGTACTATTAGTGCTTGATCATATTGATGATATGTTTAAATCTGACTTCTTCTTTTACAAACAGAATAATTAGTTAGAATAATTAGTTATAAACAGTTGTCAGTATTATAAGACAAATATAGAACAAGGATCCCTTCGTTGTTGTGTGGTTTGTTTTTCGCCTATTCCGTATAGTGTAGTGATCTAAAAGTAAAAACGTGTCAACTGGGCCTCGACGAGCGAAAAGCGGACTTCGAGCAAGGGCACTCAACGAAGTCTCAAGTATCACCCTGTAAACAAACATACGTGTAGTCCGAAAACAACCTTTCCTTTTTGCTTGAAGAAGCGATCTGTATATGGCCAACCAAATAAAAACAGCGAAGACTGTGGTCGGTTTTTGCTGGGCGCGCATGCATGAAGACCCATTTTGCTTTGAGCGACCCAGTCAATATAGTTGTACCCACGATCTCTCTTTTTGAGCAACAATAATTATGCCCCCCCCCCCCCCCTCCCCATTTTTTTCGGAGAGGCATATTGTTTTCCCCCGGGCGTCTGTCTGTCTGTCCGTCGGTCACACATTCGTGTCCGCTCTATAACTTGAAAACCGTTCGAGCTATCTTCAGGAAACTTCACATAAATATTAATCAGCATTAGACGACGTGCTCTCGCATTTATACTTTTTGAATTATCTCCCTTGGAAGTTTGTCGGTGTGTAAATATGTATGGGCAAATCTTGTCCGGTCAATAACTTTCTTATTTTCAAATGGATTTTAAAATTACTTGGAAGAAATATTAACAACCATGAGACGATGTGTGGTGCGCATGAGGCAGGTCGTACCAAACTTAGAGGTCAAAGGTCAAAAAGGGGCCTTTTTCCATGTTTGGTCAAATACTTTCTTATTTTGACATGGATTTTAAAATTACTTGGCAGAAATATTAACAACCATGAGACGATGTGTGGTGCGCATGAGGCAGGTCGGTACCTCAAAGGTCAAGGTCATACTTAGAGGTCAAATGTCAAAAAGGGGGCCTTTTTTCGTGTTTGGTCAATAACTTTCTTATTTTGAGATGGATTTTGAAATC
This sequence comes from Lucinisca nassula, assembly GCA_963580285.1. Classification (NCBI taxonomy): domain Eukaryota; kingdom Metazoa; phylum Mollusca; class Bivalvia; order Lucinida; family Lucinidae; genus Lucinisca; species Lucinisca nassula. The sequence goes on from OY757010.1 coordinate 170,360,110, forward strand.
ACTTCGCAGAAATGTTAACCAATATAGGACAATGTGTTGCGTGCATGACCCAGGTTGGTACCTCAAAGGTCAAGGTCATACTTAGAGGTCAAAGGTAAAAAGGGGCCTTTTTCTGGTTTTGTCAATAACTTGCTTATTTTTAGATAGAATTTGAAGTTACACGGCGAAAATGTTAACTTTCATGACAGGATGTGTTGCATGCATGATTTAGTTTGGTACCACAAAGGTCAAGGTCATACATAGATGTCAAAGGTCAATAAAGGGGCCTTTTTTCGTGTTTGGTCAATAACTTTCTTATTTTTAGATGGATTTTAAATTGCTTGGCAGAAATGTTAACCATCATGAGATGATTTGTTGCACGCATGACCCAGTTTGGTACCTGAAAGGTCAAGGTCATACATAGAGGTTAAAGGTAAAACAGGGGCCTTTTTGTGTTCTGTCAATAACTTTATTATTTTTAGATGGATTTTGAAATTACTTGGCAGAAATGTTAACCACCATGAGAGGATGTGTTGCGTGCATGACCAAAGTTGTCACCTCAAATGTCAAGGTCGTACTAAGTGGTCAAAGGACAAAAAGGGGCCTTTTTTAGTGTTCAGTCAATAACTTTCTTATTCCTGGATAGATTGTGAAATTACTTGGCAGAAATGTTAACCATCATGAGAAAATGTGGTGCACACTAGACCTAGGTCGGTACATCTAAGAACAAGGTCATACTAAGAGGTCAGAGGTAAAAAAAGTTTTGTTTTGTTTTGTGTCCAGTCAATAACTTTTTTTTATTTCTGCATGGACTTTATAAAGTAACCATGCAGAAATGTTCACCGTCATTAGACCATGGGTAATGTGCAAGACCAAGGTCCATACCTCCAATGTCAAGGTCGTACCTAGAGGTCAAAGGTAAAGATAGGGACAGTCAATAACTTCCTTATTCTTTGATGGATTATGAAATTACTTGGCAGAAATGTTAACCCTCATGAGACGATGTGTTGTATCTCAAAGGTCAAGGCCATACTTAGAGGTCAAAGGTACAAAAGGGCTTTTTTTGTGTACAGCCAATAACTTTTTTTATTTCTCTATGAACATTTTTAAAAGTTACTTTGCAGAAATGTTCATCTTCATTAGATAATGTGTTGCACACAAGACCAAGCTCAATACCTCCAATGTCAAGGTCATACTTAGAGGTCAAAAACGGAAGAGACATCTGTGTTTTTGTAGAAAAACAAATTCTAGTAGAAATAGAGTATCTTACATGAGTGTTCAAGTCTTATTGAAATTATTAAACCAGGTCAGGAAAAAAGGATAAAATGCGAGGCTTTGCCGAGCATTTATCCCCTTTTCTTAATAAATCTTACGATACATGAGCAAACATGCAAGATTCTACTTATCATATGGCATTTTAAGACGCATTTTAATCACGATTTCGTCACAAAAATGTTATTATTCCGCCATTCGTAAAGGACGTCGTAGTATAACTTTACGCGGCGTATCTAACTAATTTGCATATTTAATCCAGTAGTGGATTACCGAATTTGATACGCGATGTCATATGATAATCTATTGTAAATCCATGAAAATACATTGTTGTTTTGTTGATGCCCATCAAGCAATGATGCAAGAGTTTAAGTCACAAGTCACGAACAGTTGTTTCTTTGCAAATGGAATTAATGGTTTCTTAACATTTATAATCATTAGGGACCAGATCTTGACTGCAGGGCAGGTGATTAATTTGTTCGAACGTACATTCGCGCATTGCAGTTTGTGCACTTTATCCTTAACTCAGATTTTTTCATCATTTCTCGTTGGTAATCAACTGCTATATATACACAGAGGACTACAACACAGGGAACTGAATACCGTGGTATGTACAAGTTTTGAAAGAGTGAATTCTTTGAACTCTCAGAGAAAATTGAAAGTTTAAGATTGCGAACGATGTGGCAAGTTTTAGACTTAATAAACAGATTCAATTGGAAAGGCGTAAAGTTTCCCTGCCTTTCATCATAGTGGAATATATTTTTTGTCGTTTGGATTAATTGTTTTCACGCGGAAACCTGAAAATGATTGAGGGATCACTGATGGGGCCTAGTTGGTCGAAACTAGCTCGTCTGGCCAAGAAAAACTCGTACGCCCCAGGTTTTCAACTTGTTTCTAAAGGATACTTTTGTAGAGTAATAAACTTGTCACATCTTTCACGACATGCTGATTTTCTGCAACTGACTATCCGTCACAATATAGGCATGTATGAGCTGAAATTAGAAAAAAAAACAGGAAGTATGTTGCCCCCAGTGTTTATTTCTGGTTTGGTGCTATTATTTGACATGCAAAGTGTTAGCAAAAGGTGTGTGATACTCCAAGGCTATCAAAATGCTTTTTATTTCAGTTTTCTCAAATTGAAGGGTGAGAAAAATAATCAATGATGGGAGACCTTATTGTCTTCACCTCAACGCCATCATATCGATTCCATTAGTCGACTACACATGCCATATGACGGACCATAATATCGTCTTAATTAGTCTTGCTTTTCTTAAATCAGATGCAGTGTGTCCTGATGTGACAAAATGCCTCACTACTATAGTTTATACGAGAACAAAGTTGAAAAATATGCAGCACTAAATGCATTCGGGCCATGCAGCCATAAAGAGGATGGCTTTGATAAAACTTCGGCCATGGAACTATGGTACCTTTTCCAACTTATAACTTGAGTTGAATTTAGGATAAACTATTTGCCGCGAAGTCGACAAGAAATTTCAGTTTCAGATCCATTAGTACAAAAGAGCGAACTATCAGATATCTTGCTTACTAAAGGCAGCGGTGTTTTATTTTTATCAAGGTTCCAACGTAGCTAAGGTTCATGTAGTTGCATTATTTAAGCAAACCAGCTCTAGCAAGGGAAAAGTACAAGGCCGTCGGTTGCCCAAAAATCCACCGAATGAAGGGGGCGTGAACAAAATAAGATAACACCTAATTCGGATTGCTTTTGCGTTTTAATGGTCATGTCAACTATATCTAGGTCATATCCACGTTTTCAACTCTGCCAACTCACTTAACCAACCTTCCCAAGGCATAAACGACTAACCAGTACAATGTAAATTCGTTCTCCAGAAACTGACAACAGTTACGGTCATTTTTTTCAGCAGCCAAAGGGGAAAATGGACATAGAAAACAAAGATTGATCGTCACGAAAGAATTCACCGGACCGAATCCGTGACCTCCTAATCACCAGTCAGACAAACATACGACTGGACCACCGAGGCCAGCAACACATCATTCACCATTTAGAAGTTAAAGGCACAGAATATACCCAAGACCATCCGTTTTCAAATGCCATCGCCCAATAGTGACCGAAAAGGATCAAGCAAAAAACTACACATGCACTTACATAATAGGTACACATACCACCGCCCAACAGTAACCTCACAAGAAATAGCACTACTACACAAGCCCTAACATAATAGGCACTGTCAAAAACCACCGTCTAGCAGTGACTTCACAAGAAATAGCAAAACTCGTAACTATGGCCTAACATAACAGGTATAGAAAAATATCCCTGCCCAGCAGTGACTACACAAGAAATAGCAATACTACACATGTCCTAACATAATAGGTACAGAGGTCAAATACCACCTTCCAGCTAATAGCAATACTTTACATGCTCTTACATAATAGGTACAAATACCCCGTCCAGCAGTGACTGCACACGAAATAGCGATACTACACATGTCCAAACATAATAGGTACAGTCAAATACCACCGTCCAGCCGTGACTTCACAAGAAATAGCAATACTTCACATGCTCTTACATAATAGGTACAAATACTACAGTCCAGCAGTGACTGCACAAGAAATAGCAATACTACACATGTCCTAACATAATAGGTACAGTCAAATACCACCGTCCAGCAGTGACTGCACAAGAAATAGCAATACTTCTCATGCTCTTACATAATAGGTACAAATACCACCGTCCAGAAGACCTTACAAGAAATAGCAATACTACATATGCCATTTCATAATAGGCATAAATATAGCGATACTTCTCATGCTCTTACATAATAGGTACAAATACCACCGTCCAGAAGGCCTTACAAAAATAGCAATACTACACATGCCCTTACAAAGTAGGTATAAATACCAACGTCCAGCAGTGACTTCACAAGAAATAGCAATTCTACACATGCCCTTACATTATAGGTATAAATTCCACCGTCCAGCAGTGACTTCACAAGAAATAGCATTACTACACATGTCTTAATACAAATACCACATTCCAGCGGTGACAAATACGACATTTTCCCAACATAACATGTATAAAATGCAGAAAGAAGTGTCTTGTATTTTAGTGTTTGTTTACTCCATCCAGGAGGTGGTAACAACGTCGACTCAATATCAAATAAACGTTGATTCAATGTTGAGTACCTGCTGATAACAATGCTTATGGAACAAAACAAAACTGCCACAAAGTGCAAACCATACAACACCATGGAAGACATGCAGAAAAGACCTGTAAATTGATACCATGCGGTTAAAATCAAGATGAATCAAAACCCAAAGAGCACAATGGGCATATTCAGGCCATAAAGAGAAGGCATACAGGCCTTCAGTTGCATCTAATGAAGGGTGTAGGACCAAACATTAGACACAGATGGAATTATAAGTATATAAGGGTTGTACTCCGTCGAAAATGACCTCAGGCTGATAAACATCCTACACCAATGGAACACCGTCACACCATACAATGAAGCAATATATGTTCTATAAAAAGGTAAGCAGCAGAATAGAAGTGAAGGCAATGATCAAGAATCGATACAATTACCCCACTCCTCCCCACACAACACAGAATTAAAAACTGCGGAGTGCACACATTGTTTCTTTCAAACTCCCTTTTTATAAAGAGATTTTTTGTTTTGGTTTGGTTTTACGGCCCTTTCAAAATTATTTCACTCATATCGAACCGATAGTTAATCAGAGGTTGGCAAAAACCTGAGTAAACGGAGAATAAAACCCCCTGACCTTCCGTTGCAGAACTTGGCTTCTCCTAGCCTCGAACCACAGCGGTGAGAGACCTAATGATTAAGAGTCAGCACTCTTATCCACTAGGCCACGGAGGCCCGTTTATAAAGAGATAAATGGGTTAAATAGATACATAGGGTTTAACATGGTAAACATATGTATTTCTGCTGTAAAATGTAGATAATGGGTTCTTTTTAGATGCGTCTCATTTTGCGGTTTAATCGAGCATTGACAATCTGTATTTTGGACATAAATTAGAAAGGTATCAAACATATTCTTCTAAAAATGTTGGTCAGATGGACACTGAAGAAACCTTTATATTCCAGTGATATGTTGTAGTAATGGAATGCAACAAACGATGTAGCTGGGGTTGCAATCACCAGTTTCGGCGAGCGAGGATCATTTCTAAAGACACTATTTCACGTCAAATGATTTTAAAAGCATGTTCATCGCTTACGTTGTCCCCCATGGTTGAGTGTTTTTGTCTCCAAACAAGATACCCCTTGACCTTCTTATCAGCAGAAATAACTTATGTGACACTATTGCTATTGCAGACGTCTTGTTTTCCAGAGAAAATCAGACTTAACATTTTATGGTGGCAGACAATTAAGGGGAATGGATACACCTCCAGGAATGGTACCTCCTGCAAAAGTAATTTAGTCTCTACTGTCAATAAAGGAAAGAATTTGCTCCAGGAGCAAACTCTTTCCTTTAAGACTAGACAACTTTTTCTATGGGACAGAGCTTGTGACAGAGCTTGTGGAAAGCGAACATGAAGTCTTGAAAGTTGTCTCCCTTTGAAAAATGGCGAAAAAATCTACCAGGTGTTCCCATTCCCCTTAATATGAAATATCAAGCAAAATCCCGCTTGGCATTTTATGTCAGTTGTCTACTGGAAGACGAGTAACATTAAAAGACAAGCCCGATTTTCTACTAAAAATAAGGAAAAAAACAGTGAATGATGTTTGCTACACAATTATGCTCGCCGGATAGGGAAGGGGCAATCCATGTAACCCGAAGGCAAACTCATGCCCTCTCGCCTTCGCTGAAGTGTGATGTTTTCTGCACAGTTGATGAAACATATAAGCAAAATACTGTGTACTACGGAAATACATACATACGAGTTCGGTCATAAGCAAGTCAAGACGATTCGTTCCAAAAACATGTAAACCAACTTCAGAAGTTGAACAACACCACAGGGGAGTCTGTTTAATATCTGAACATGGACTACTCCACACCAACCCGCTCTATCAACTCGGGCAAGTACCTACAGAATGCAGAATTTTATAGGTATTTGACTGATGCACAGAGTACCTGATGTGGCAGCTACAGGATTGTTGATGTAGGCACCAGAAGCTACACTTATAAGTTGGCGGTGCCCTTTGAAAATGCAGAGAAGATTTAATGTCACTATCTGCAGTATCTGGGCAACTTGTGGACATTGAGGGTCGGGTCCTAGAGTACCAGACGAACATGAACCGGCTCAGTCTATCTTACAATACCTCGTGGTGACAAAGGTTGGTTCGTAGTACTGATTTGCATACCACCTTTACCAAGTATTAAGTCGATCTGACGATACCTCCATACCCTTTGCAAAACTGACCGTTCCAAGGTGGTTCCGATAGCTCAGTTGGTAGAGTGTCCGCTCCGGGGAACGGGAGGTCTCGGGTTCGATCCCGGGCCGCGACATACCAAAGTCGTTAAAATGGTACTAGCTGCTCCTCGTTTGGCACTCAGATTTACGGAGTAGAGCTAGGACTGGTCGATCCAGTGTCAGGATAATGTGACTGGGTGTGGTATCATGTAATGTGTCTGGGACATGATACTTCAGTGAGGCAGCACTATAAACGTGAGCATTGAGCTCCCTGTCGCAACCAGACACCGTCGTGATATGACTGAAAAATTGTTGAAAGCGACGTTAAACCCGAATTCACACACACTCCAAGGTGGTTCTTTAGTCGCGGTTTTTGTTGTGGTTTGTCTTTGAATGTGTGTATCGCTTTTATCTTTTTGTTTTAGATATAGCCAACTTGCCATTTTTGTGCGAAAGTAACTGTCCTTTTGGCTTTCCGCTATTGATGTTTCCATAAGGGTCTAATTATTTCATGTTTGTGTTTCCTTCCCTTTGGTGTCTCTGATGGTAGTTATCATTACCTTCATTTCTATTTTCCACGTTAAAAGTTACCATTCTATTCATAAAATATTACGAAAACACATCTCTACAAATACATTGTAACCTTAATCGCCCCAAAAATGTAAATTTTAAGATGAAATTGTGTAATGTTTGTCTTATTTCTGCTCAAAATATAGATTATGGGCACTCGTTCGAACCGCCTCATCGATACGGTTCTAACGAGTATCCACAATCTATATTTTAGAGCAGAAATAAGAAAAAATAAGGTTTACCGCTGTAAACCCTAGTAAGTGTGGTTCAAGGAGGTTAACATTACATAGGTGCGTTTTCGTGATGTACCCCACATGCAGTACACTTACAAGGTGTCATTCTCAGTACATCTTACACATCAACCAACAGATAAATGGGTACGATACTGGGACTGTATAAGTGATATTAACAAAGAACTTTCATTGCACATATTGGCTTCATGGTGCCAATATTCCTTCCGCAGTTTGCCGAATTATCCAGATTTTTTTCCAGTTACTAGCCATTTTTTAACTATTTCCCGGTACTATCCCGATCGGGACACGATACTTCGAAATTCCCAGACTTTCCCGGTCTCGTAAGAACCCGGGCTTGACCGTGATATTTCCAAGATGATCATTCTGATCACGTTATAATAAAGCTTTGACCCAAACCGTGGCCTCTAGAGTGTTCACAATGTTTTTCTATGATTATACCTAGTGTGCTACCTTTTTACCTAACATAATCCACATTCGAATTTGACCAAAATATTGTCAAGATGATCCTTCTGATTAAATTGATGAAGATTGGACCAAAACTGTGGCCTCAGGAATGTTTACAATTTGACCTACTGACCTACATTTTGACCCTAATGACCCATATTCGGATGCGACTTGGATATTACCAATATGATCTTCTGAGCAAGTTTGATGATGATTAGACCAAAATTATGGCCTCAGTAGTGTTCGCAAGATGTTAGTACAATTTGACCTACTGACCTACTGTTTTACCTGACATTACCCAAATTCAAACATGACCGAGATAATATCAAACAATTATTTTGAGCAAGTGTAATGATGATGGGACCAAAACTGTGGCCTCCAGTGTTTTCACAAGGTTTTTTCTATGATTATACCTGCTGACCTACTTTTTGACCCGACATGGCCCATATTTGAACATGGCTGAGATATTGTAAAGATGGTCATTCTGAGCAAGACTGATGAAGAATGGACTAAATTTGTGGCCTCAAGAGTGTTCACAAGGCTTTTCTATGGTTTAACAAACTGAACTACTTTGTGACTTGACCCTGAAATATTGTCAATATGAATGTTCTGAGCAAGTTCGATGATGATTGGACCAAAACTGTGGCCTCAAGAGTGTTCACCATGTTTGTCTATGATTTAACCTACTGACCTACTTTTTGGCTCTACTTAACCCATATTCAAGCTTGATCGCGTTATTGTCAAGTTAATCATTTTCGGCAAGTTTACTGGTGACTGGACCAAAACTGTGGCCTCAAGAGTGTTCTCAAGTTTTTACTATGATTTGACCTACTGAACTATTTCTGACCCGGCAAGACCCTTATTCTCTAACCTGACCAAGATGTTGTCAAGATGGTAATTCTGAGTAAGGTTGATGATGACTGGACCAAAACTGTGGCAAAAGGTTTTTCCATGATTAGACCTACTGACCTTCTTTTTAATCCGGCATGACCCATATTCAAATTTCCCTAAGATATTGTCAAAATGATCATTCTGAGCAAGTTTGATGATGATTATACCAAACCTGTGGCCTCTAGAGTGTTCACAAGAAAAGTTTACGCACGGAAGACGCACAACGACCGACGACGCCGCACATAGCACTATCATAAAAGCTCACCATGACCTTTGGTCAGGTGATCTAAAATAGATGAAAGATTTGGATTGTTTTAATTCATTTTTATCATAAGACATTCGTTGAAAATGCCTCTAATGAGTAAATTCTCACACCGTTTGATCGGCGTTCAGCTGTCACTCAGCTGTTGAAGCCGGTGTTGCCCGTATCAACAAGGCCATGTTTACAAACATGTCTGACTCGACAAACTTTCATTATTATTATTATTATTATTATTATTATTCCCCATCAAGAATCTGAATAACTTATATGGCCCTCTTTTAGGCAATCCGAAGCAACGTTAAACAATTGACAGTTGTTTATCTGCAAAAATATAAAGACCTAGAAATCGACCTGCGCAAGTGCAGGATATAAATGGATGCAAATATACTCTTTTGAACGACCCCGTCAAAACTATTAAGGATATATCGAGCCGTTCAGTCTTTCCTGTGCCTAGGTACGACAAAGGCAGTTCACATCATGAATTTCGCAACTACCCAACCGGAATCTAACCTGCAATATCCCGATGATCATCAGTCGATTGCCACAAAGAACGGCTGTAATTATAGTTTGAGTAGGCAGTTCTATATCAAAGTTATCGGCAATTATTACGTGCAGTCACCGTCACAGTACAGTGTGTATAATCAACAATTTTAAAATTGTGCAGTTTTTCATTGAGAGATTCTAATTTTATGAACTTCTTTTATATAGCTGCCGGAAAGTAAGCGAAAGGATTCTTGTGAGATAATAACAAGAACAACAACTGACAGTGCATGTGTATGTGTTACTTTTGTTGTTGTGTATTTGGTACATTTCATTGCATACCTGGTAGACTGGGAACATGTGTTTCATTCCGAAGAGTTTATTCAGCCTTTTGAAAAACGAAAGGAAAACGAAATGAAATCCGATAGGCGACTGCAAAACTACATCACGACGAATATTTAGTAATTTGATTATTCAGTTGGTGGAAATAATGGGAGGATTTAATCAAGGTTCGTCACTTGATTGGAGAATATACGAGAAAATCATTTTTATTCCTCAAAAGAAAATTGCAAAACTATAAATAACTCCGGAAATTTGAGGTTTGGTTTGTTTGATTTGAGGTTTAACGTCCCCGTCAACACTGTAAAGGTCATTTTGGAGATGTTGCTTCCAATTTTGTGGGACTTTTACCCGACATTGAGATGAAATGACATCTCAAGCCCCGTCGCCCAATGAAAAAAACAGGGTTTATAAGCATGGAGTTCCGACTCGTGCGCACCGCTTTGCCTGGGCAGGCTTAGATCCTCTAAGCGGTTTACCAGTACTCGTGTGCGGGTCGGATTCAGCTCTGCGTGGAAGCATCATGCAGCCCATACATTTCTTCAAGCCCCGAGGGGTTGGGGCCCCGGAAATTTAAGGTAAAAATTATCAATGAGAACAATATCGTTGTTATTTAAAACCAACCAACCCCAGTACTTTTTTACCGTTTTCTAGTTTTTGAAGCTGCATTGCCGAAAAGTGGCTAGATGAGGGTTCTTTTAAGGCACATGTGTATACCCGATAAAATTCGTTAGGCCCTATAGTAATCACCCTGTCTGTCGGTCTGTCTGTCCATCTCTCTGTGAGAGTTATGGCTCTTTGAAAAACAAAAAACAAAAAATAGCTTTTTTCGTCTTTTGTTTTCATTTTAATTGCAAAACCAATATAGATACCCAAATGAAACTTGCTGAAAGTATTGACTGTTGTCCTTTAGAAATACCCTTTCATTTGTTTTCATGACTTACAGACCGTCGCACGCATCCACTTTATATATAAGGTCACAATACCATTACACAATTTCATGGCAAGTTACGTAACTCTTACTACAATACTCTAAGCGTTATGGTCCTGGAAAAAAATCCAACTCCCCTGATGGCGCTGCCGGGGACCTACAGCTCTAGTTCATTTTGCATTAAAGACAATCACCCCGTTTGCTTTTCCGTAAATTGTGTTCTCTAAAAAGAATACATTTGGTTTTATTCTTTCTTTGGGAAAAAAAGTGTGTTTGTGCATGTTGGTGGGGTGGGGAGTGGGATGGCAAAATGTACCCATTTACAAAACGTAGCATTGCACATGTGATTATACCCATTTGCATTAAAGAAATGACATATTTGATCATGCATTGCACGCTTGATTGCGGTTTGCTGTGCCGAATTGTGTTAACGCAATGACACTTAATTAAATTTGCGTAAAGGCCCGAAAACCACGAGTGAAAAGCAAAACACGGACCGCGCCAATCGAAAAGGGTTCTTAGATCATGTATGCCTATTCCTGCGCATACATTCAGTCTGATCATAGACTTCGCTATGCACTGTATGGATTGTCATTGACGAAAAGCTTTTTCATGCAGTCAGGGCTGATTATTTTCTGACTTTTCTGATTGTTTTCTGCTGTGTCTCTGGTCGGGCCCATTGGAGTCTAACTGCTGGTTTTCTTTTGCTCCAGCATTTCAGTGGTTTCTTGCTGTCGAGTCCTCATCGTTGTCTCACCTCTGTGGTTCTTTGATCATTTGTGTTCACGGAGATGTTTCATTGATGAGTTAGGAGGCCTTCATGCGGACTGAACAAATTATTTGTCTAAATCGCGACGGGAGTAAGGGCAGGGATTGTGGCCACGTAAAATCGATTTAAGCCCCCCAGTGGAATTCTTTCCACTGACCGTTCCAAGGCGGTTCTTCTGTAGCGGTTTATTTATGTTGTTGTTTGTTACTACTCACTATGTGTATCACTTGTGTCTTTTTATTTTGGATGGCCATTTGGCCATTTTGTGGGTAAGTACTGTCCTTATGGTCATCCTTTGTTTAGGTTTTCATTATGGTCTGGTCGCTTTATGTTTGTGTTTCTTTCCCTTTGGTGTCTTTGATGGGTGGAGTAAGTTAATTGTATCGATTCCTGATCTTTGTTTTACCTCTACTTTAAGTTACGCAAATGCTCGACGATCCGTTTTCGCTTGTTGCGACTCAATGTTACAGCTATCATTTTACAAGTGGTCGTTTAGCAAGTTCAAAATCTATTATAATGCACTTGCGTATGTTATGCGACGTTTGATTAGATAGCGTCAAAACTTTGAGACAGTATGTCGGAAACCCGATAGCGACGCCATCATGGAAGGTCGCTTTTCATTGGGTAACATTTGTTTTTACGCAGCTCACAGAGCTTGTCGCTTTGAGCAAAATAGTGCAATTTTTAACAGTGGAGCTTAATACGAGGACTGTTCAAATATGAATGCAAGTAGAACGTTTTCTCATGCACTAATGCGAAAATCACCTGGAAATAAATATCACAGCGTAGAAAAACATTTTACCTATACATTGATACCAAACCTGTTAAAATCCGTCCTTTTTAGCCAGGTATATCTTTCGATAAACACTGTCTACTCTTGTACACTAATTAAAAACATGGTTGGAAGAAGGTCAGAGTACGCCGTTGAAATACGGTCCTATATTTAGAATCCTTGTATTCTTGGTATACGGTGCAAAGACATTTTTGATGAAATATGTTCGGTTTATGGGCATAATGAAATGTCTTTTCCGACAGTTTTTCGTTGGTGTAAGAAATTTAGCTGTGGGCTAGGCTCATCAGAAGCTGCACCACATGATCGTCGGCCGAAAGGAGCAACATCTGCCAAGATGGTTGCTAGAGTGAAAGAAATAGTTGCTACCGATGCACGATACACCACTAGGCAAATAGCTAGTATGGTTGGCATATCATTAGGAGCAGCTCATACAATTCTGAAACGGGATTTGAAAATGAGAAAGACCTGTGCTAGATGGATTCCCCATCTGTTGACAGATGAGCAGAAAAGGACACGCGTTCAGTGCGCCAAGAAGTTGCTTAAAAAGTTTCCAAATTACAATGCACGGTCTTTTCCTAATGTCGTCACAGGTGACGAGACATGGGTTAACTTTTTTGAGCCAAAACGAAAGATTCAGAACAAAATATGGGCAACAAAGTATTGCAAAAGACCATGCATTGCAAAGCGGACCATGAGCGTCAAGAAGGTAATGTATGCCATATTCTTTTCAAATCAGGGCCCTGCTATTCAGGTTGCTGTGCCTAAAGGCAAATCTGTAAATGCGAAGTTTTACAAGAATAAAGTTCTTCGAAAATTGAAGAAATATTTCAAAGAACGAAGACCTGCAACTGGTTTGGCCAATGTCAGATTGCTACATGACAATGCGTCATCGCACAAGGCGTTCATTGTGCAAGACTATCTGAAGCAGGAAAAGGTTGTTGAACTCCCTCACCCCCCCCCCCCCCCCCGTATTCTCCTGACCTTGCCCCGTGTGACTTTTTTTTGTTCCCACGGCTGAAAAAAATACCTTTCTGGTCGAAAATTTGTACAGCGCAAACACCTCGGTTTTGCAATATTCCAGTGCCTTCATAGTATACCTCGAAAAGACTACCAAAATGCATCCAATGATTGGATCAGAAGACTGAAAGTTTGTATATCTGTTAAAGGGGAATACTTTGAGGGGACAAAATAATTTTTTCATCGAAATCTATCACGAAATCATTTTTATGTGCTTAGTTGCATTCATATTTGATCAGTCCTCGTAAGTGCATTAGAATGGGGATAATTGTGTTGAAAATTGTCATTTGAGGAGGTAAAGTGTCGGTTTACGCTGGCGCGTCGCCGTAATACCGCCGATTTACCTCCCCAAATGACAATATCCCCTTAAATAGGTCTCAGGTAAAATATCGCAATTCATTGAAACGGATAGATTTTGAAGGTAGGCAAATTTTATCAGAATTGCTTTACAGCCCCTTTCAACTGAGATTTCTCTAAAAGGTAATTAATTTCCTTTTAAGCAGTGAACTCATTTCGACTTGTGGCATTTAAGGTTCCTCAATACACTCATTTCACTACATTTGATGTACTGAATAAAGCATATTTGCAAATTATAACCTGTACAAATTTAACATCATATAGATAGTAGTCTTTGTAAATATAAGAATATGAAAGCAAACATTTTAATTCGAAAGTCATCGTTTTAGTAATTAATTGCATCTTCCCTTGGTTTTGCAAAAATAAGATTTGATTCCGCAGAACCACAACCTGTAAAACACTACCATAGAAATGTGACCCAAGGTTGCCTTTAGGCCCTGCAACAGATGAATTTCAAGTAAACTACCTAAATAGTACTGAAAATTAATAATTCCCAAAATTAAAAAAAAATCTCAATTATCTAACATGGTACTATTTTTAAATACAATGTATTGTAGCCAAAATGACCAATGTTACCAGTATTCCGCTATTGATGTTTCCATTAAAGTCTAGTTGTTTCATGTTTGTGTTTCATTCCCTTTGGAGTCTCTGATGGGAGCTATGGGTTAATTGTATCGATTACAGATCATTGCCTTTACTTCTATTTTACCCGGTGAATTGTTAAAAGTGTTCAAATGAGCCACCATAAACAAACAAATAGATTTTGACAGGTCAACTAGTGGACAAAAGAACGCTTGCATTTATCTAATCAAATGGATGATCTGGTGTGTCACCTCCTTACTAATGTGTAAGCTGGTCAGAACTCAAAGTAGACTAATGCCTTTACTTTGTTTTGATGAAAACAAACGTTTAAAAAAATCTTCTTTCTTTTTATCTGTTGACAGTAGCTGGGACTGAACAACACTACACCAGACAACGTTACGTGTAAAAATACAGAAATGACTGCATACTATTCATAATTAACTAACAAAGTTTGTTGGAAAGTATGAAAAGTTAGTTGCGAGACAGTTTCAAATAAAAATATTACTATTGTTATTTTCTACAAAATTAGTTCCAAGGCGAAAGAAAACATAGCTTGGCTTGACAGGATGTACATTTCTACCAATTTGACACTTTTATTACTAATGGCACAATTCCAAGAAAGGCGATGTCATTATTCTATATGCAAGAAGGAGACCACATAACTGAATTTTCACGGTATTCACATTGATTGTGGGTAAAATATATCTTTGGATGACATATTTGTAGCAAATTCAGCCTATTTTTCAAATATGGCGGCGCCCATGAAGAAAACACCTGTCAACAAAGTTCCGGTTTTCACAGCAGGTAGGCTTTTTGCAAGCAAGCTTTGTCCGAGTCCTAGTAGTTTCATGTGAACTATTGGTCTGCAGATGTTCTAGGAACTTTTAAAAAGAAAGTTTCATTTTTTTTCCAGTAAAATTAGAGAAAAACATTTATTTTCAAGCGCACAGAGATGTTACTAATGCAAGAAGTATTTGCTGAAATAACTGGTAGTATCTCCAAATATTCCTCTTCTGCAAGAGGCATTTTAAAATGAAATCAGGATTATATTTTGGGAAAAATATCTTGCAAAGCAGGGACCTATTTTTTCTTGTGCAAATGTATTGAGGAACCGTAAGATTGGCTTAGTGGTCAAGTGCGTAATTCTGGGAAAATCGTTTTGAATGCATTTATGGTCAACATTCAGATAACTTTCGCTAATATATGGAAGCCTTGGTGGGATCTCTAACTTCATCACTTCTTACCTCTAACTATTGGATCACTCTGAATTGATAAAGTTGGATAAAACAGGAATCAGAAGTAAGACGTTATAAGTAAAAATTCAAGAAGTTAGAAGTCATGAAGCTAGAAGGTAGAAGTCGGAAGTAGGGAGCCATGAAGTTGGAAGTTGTAAGACTGAAGTAAGAAACCACGAAGTAAGACGTTGGGAGATGGAAGAAAGACACCATAAAGTAAGAGTTAATGAAGATGGAAGCCGGACGTAAGAAGTTAGACGTGGTATTAAGAAGTAAGAAGCTAGGAAGTGTTGAGGTTAGAAGACCTTCAACGGCTGTCAAACTAATATTGAAAAAGGCATTGGCCTCGACAAGAGGTGGCATTTTAAGCCTCCTTGTACCAACAAATGCCAATCAACGGGCTGTTCCATGTTAAGTAAAATAGAAGTGAAGGCAATGATCAGGAATCGATACAATTAACACATAGCTCCCATCAGAGGCACCAATGGGAAAAAACACAAATATGAACTAACTAGACCCTAATGGAAACACCAGCAGCGGAAAGCCAAAAGGACAATAACTTTCCCAAAAAATGGCAAATTGACTATCCAAAACGAAAAAATATAATCGATACACACACTCAAAGACAAACCATAACAAAAATAAACCGCGTCAGAAGAACCGCCTTTGAACTGTCACTGAAACGATTTCCACTGGGGGTGTGTGGGGGGGGGGGGGGGCACTTAAATCAATTTTACGCGGCCACAATCCTCGCCCTTCCGTGTCGATTTAGACAAATAATTTGTTCAGTCCGCATGAAGATCTCCTAACTCATCAGTGCAACATCTCCGTAAAAACAAAAACAAAAAAAAAAAACAACAGAGATACAACAACGGTGAGGACTCGACAGCAGGAAACCACTGAAATGCTGGAGCAAAAGAGAACCAACAGTATTACTCCGATGGGCCCGAACAGAGACAGAACCAACCAACATTACATAAAATTGAATTCTGTCTTATTCTTATTAAGCCTTTTCGCTGGAACCGAAACAGGGCTGTGCTCTGACACATTTGGTAGTCGAAATTGGCAACACGTCATCACATACTAGAGCCCGTCATTGGTCTGATTCCTGCACTCAAAATTCTAAAATCGCTACAGAACCGTGTTTCTAAGGACAAACGCTGTTCCTTGGGTGCGATTTGTGCCTTCTTCCGATTAAGAGTTCAGTATATTCCCATTGGTCAGCTGACACCTGTCGAATTGACAAGTGCCAGCACATTGGAGGCCTTGGGAAGAGCAGTTCATAAACTACTCCCATTTAGCAAGATGGGGGTAGCCCCTATGTGCTTTTAGCGCTCGGTTACCTTACAAAATCTATCAAGTCAAGTCAAGTCGCTGGAACCGTCATATAATCTGAGGCGTGCAATTAAAGAGGGAAGCAAAGTTGTCAACCGTGTTTAGGTAAACTACCATGCATGCAGTCTGTCGTCTCGTATAACATTTATGCTGTACCCAATCTTTTTATATCGAAGAACGAGTTTACGTAATTGGGTGCTGAAGTCATTGCAATTATATATTTTTCTGAATTTATATACTAATAAAAATCAAAAATGAGTTCCTTTAAGAGCAATGAAAATATTCATAAGAAAGAAGATGGGTCATACTACGTAGTTTCGGCTAATAAAGCCTCATCAGTGACCCTGTAATGATCCGGCAACGAAAGCCAGAGGAAGCATACTGCAATTTTGCGAATTTCGAATAGGCAGTCGATTCAAAGACTTATATAAATCAAAATGAGGTCCAAATAATTAAAAACCTGTCTAGAATTTGAGTCTAAACTAATAATTTATTTCTGATTTCTCAGAATATTCACGCTAATCTAAAAGGACCAAAAGTAAAATATAAACTGCACTATGGTTGATGTACGGGGAGACGTTTTACGGCCGCCACACGGCATAACACCAGCTGCAGTGAAGGCAAATAAAAATAAAAAATGAGTTCCTTTAAGAGCAATGAAAATATTCATAAGAAAGAAGATGGGTCATACTACGTAGTTTCGGCTAATAAAGCCTCAACAGTGACCCTGTAATGATAAACCATAAAATTCGGATTCCGATAGACCTTGTTGCAGAAGAGATTTAAGTCCAACATTGAATATTGAAATTAAATCGGAATGACGTCTAAATATTTTTTAAAAAAGGCTTTTCGTACTTTATGATACCGATACCGATAACCCTGCCTAAGAAGTTTAGCAGTTAACAATTTGTTTCCAGTGTTGAGGTCAGTTACATGACTAGACACTGGCAAATCTAATTAATTGTGAAATATAAACGCCATAGATGCCGTACGATGAACATCACCATCAAAGAAAGAAAAATTTACAATCTCAACATCAAAACCATCGCGTGCATCATAAATTTTGCAGGAAACAAACCCATCTACAATAGATAGATGTAAATCAAAAAACAGGGCCTCGATATCACAGAAATTTGCTTATTTAACTGAAGTTCTGGGGGTAAATCTGACTGATCAAACCGTCGTAATAGGTATTGGTAATATTTAATAATATCATCCAGATATCTAGAAGTCGAGCTAAAGAGTGTCTAGTCAAGTAACTGACTTCAACACTCGTAATAAATTGTTAACGGCTTAACTTCTTAATCGGGGTTATCGGTATCATAAACTATGCAAAGCCTTTTCAAAATTATGTAGACGTCATTCCGATTTAATTTCAATATTGGACTTAAATCTCTTCTGCAATATTTAGCTAAATCATTAAGTTTTTCTTTAATAATATAACGAGGAAGTCTAGTGTAAAGGGTTGAAAAATCATAAGTAGAGAGACTTGAATTGAAGCATGAAAACGACCGGATTTCAATTTCATTAGAATGTTTATAGACCAAAACAGATTTCTTCTTGATCTCTCAAAGTAGAAGTAAAACAAAGATCAGGAATCGATAAAATTAACTTACTTCACCCACCAAAGACACCAAAGGGAAAGAAACACAAACATTAAGCGACCAGACCATAATGGAAACCTAAACAAAGGAATGCCATAAGTACAGTTACTTTCCCACAAAATGGTCATATGGCCATCCAAAATAAAAAGACACAAGTGATACACACAGTAAGTAACAAACAACAACATAAATAAATCACCACAGAAGAACCGCCTTGGAACGGTCAGTGGAAAGATTTCCACTTGGGGGCTTAAATCGATTTTACGTGGCCACAATCCTCGCCCTTACTTCCGTCGCGATTTAGACAAATAGTTTGTTCAGTCCGCATGAAGCCTTTGTCGCAATATTTAATCACATGTTTTTTGTGTGTGTGTTTTTTTTTTTGTTTTTTTTTTTTTGATGGCAGTAAAACATGGTTCTTTGATTATGTGTGTTCACGGAGATGTTGCACTGATGAGTTAGGAAGCCTTCATGCGGACTGAACAAATCATTTTGTCTAAATCGCGACGGAAGTAAGGGCGAGAATTGTGGCCACGTAAAATCGATTTAAGCCCCCCCCCCCCCCCCCCAGTGGAAATCTTTCGACTGACCGTTCCAAGGCGGTTCTTCTGTGGCGGTTTATTAATGTTGGTGTTTGTTACTTACTGAGTGTATCACTTTTGTCTTTTTATTTTGGATGGCCATATGGCCATTTTGTGGGAAAGTAACTGTCCTTATGGCCTTCCTTTGTTTAGGTTTCCATTATGGTCTGGTCGCTTAATGTTTGTGTTTCTTTCCCTTTGGTGTCTTTGATGGGTGTAGTAAGTTAATTGTATCGATTCCTGATCTTTGTTTTACTTCTACTTTACCCCAGCAAACCCCAGTTTTACTGTATGAAAGTGGGGTGCGAGGGGTTCAAAATTATATAGAAGTGTTTCGTGATGTTCATACATAATGCCCGTTTCATAATAAAAGCTTTTGAGCTTACTGCCTTCTGATGTTTCTCCTGAAGTGTTCAGAAAATCTTCTGCCGGGCTGATGTAAAGTTTATAGGTCAACATTTTATTCAATGGAGACCAATTTTAGCAAAAGTAGTGTCTTTCCGGCTCCCCACTGGTAGGCTGGGGTTGTGGCTACGTTTAAAGAAAAAACTAAATTGTTATAAAAAAGATAAAATCCACCCTTAAGGGCCATTGGGTGTCAGGTGGATAATAAACCAACGTATGCCAGAATAGCAACACTTGAAACTGAATCATTTCACCTTAAAGGACTCACTTGTCCGTCTTTATATGTGTCTACTGACAAAAGCAGCTCATCTGTGCTTACCTTGGCAATAACACTATTTTTATCATTCAAACCAAAAAGAAAACAATTATTCGGTTTTCAATCCATTTCTGTGTCAAACGTTCTTTCCGTACACAGAGCAGTGACACTTATAACAGAAATAAACCATGCTATTATTTTCAAAACTGAGAACCGGTAAAATTTGCATGTACTAAAACAAACAAAAGTCAATATCCATAAATGAAATCAAGTTTTAATTCAAAATCAAACAATGCCATGTCAATGCTATCCAGACCATGTCGAGCCCACTACCCTTTTTCGGGCCATTAACCAAAATTCAATCAAAATAACACTTCAGTATTGGTGAAAAGCCGATGCAGATGTATTTTAATTAGCTTTTAGGATTTTACCATGCTGTTACTTCTTAGAAATCCCTTTAAAATGACCCACCGTATTCTACTTTTAGTTTGTTTGTGTTGAAGTTATAAGTCCCCGTCAACACTATTTAGGTCATTTCGGAGACATTGCTTCCGATTTTTTGGGACTTGTACCCGACACTGAGATGAAATGACATCGCAAGCACTACCGCCCCAAAAACCACTAGGGTCATTGCCCTTTCTATGCCGGATCATTGCAGGGTCGCTGATGGGGCTTTATTAGCCGAAACTACGTAGTATGACCCATCGTCTTTCTTATGAATTTTTTCATTGCTCTTAAAGGAACTCATTTTTGATTTTTATTTGCCTTCACTGCAGCTGGTGTTGTGCCGTGTGGCGGCCGTAAAACGTCTCCCCGTACATCAACCATAGTGCAGTTTATATTTTACTTTTGGTCCTTTGAGATCAGCGTGAATATTCTGAGAAATCAGAAATACGTTATTGGTTTAGATTCATATTCTAGACAGGTTTTTGGTTGTTTGGGCCCCATTTTGGTTTGTATCGGTCTTTGGGTCGACTGCCTGTTCGAAATTCGCAAAATTGCAGTATGTTTCCTCTGGCTTTCTATGCCGGATCATTGCAGGGTCGCTGATGGGGCTTTATTAGCCGAAACTACGTAGTATGACCCATCGTCTTTCTTATGAATTTTTTCATTGCTCTTAAAGGAACTCATTTTTGATTTTTATTTGCCTTCACTGCAGCTGGTGTTGTGCCGTGTGGCGGCCGTAAAACGTCTCCCCGTACATCAACCATAGTGCAGTTTATATTTTACTGTTGGTCCTTTGAGATCAGCGTGAATATTCTGAGAAATCAGAAATACGTTATTGGTTTAGATTCATATTCTAGACAGGTTTTTGGTTGTTTGGGCCCCATTTTGGTTTGTATCGGTCTTTGGGTCGACTGCCTGTTCGAAATTCGCAAAATTGCAGTATGTTTCCTCTGGCTTTCTATGCCGGATCATTGCAGGGTCGCTGATGGGGCTTTATTAGCCGAAACTACGTAGTATGACCCATCGTCTTTCTTATGAATTTTTTCATTGCTCTTAAAGGAACTCATTTTTGATTTTTATTTGCCTTCACTGCAGCTGGTGTTGTGCCGTGTGGCGGCCGTAAAACGTCTCCCCGTACATCAACCATAGTGCAGTTTATATTTTACTTTTGGTCCTTTGAGATCAGCGTGAATATTCTGAGAAATCAGAAATACGTTATTGGTTTAGATTCATATTCTAGACAGGTTTTTGGTTGTTTGGGCCCCATTTTGGTTTGTATCGGTCTTTGGGTCGACTGCCTGTTCGAAATTCGCAAAATTGCAGTATGTTTCCTCTGGCTTTCTATGCCGGATCATTGCAGGGTCGCTGATGGGGCTTTATTAGCCGAAACTACGTAGTATGACCCATCGTCTTTCTTATGAATTTTTTCATTGCTCTTAAAGGAACTCATTTTTGATTTTTATTTGAAGGATGGTCCGACGCGTACCACTTTTCCTGGGCAGGCTTAGACCTTCTCAGCGGTTTACCAGTACTCAAACGTACTGTCGATTCCAGCTCATGGAGCCCAATCTATTGCCCTACCGTAAGTTAGAGGTATAGAACATTAAGAGCATTGAGACTTTAAATAGCGATAGCAAAGATTCAGATAAGCCTCTACATCTTCGCAGTCTGACCAGACTGTACCCAACGCCCAGCAAGTGAAGACTCTGATTCAAACTGTTATATTAGTTTTTGCTTGTCGTACAGGTCTTTTTCAGGTTTTTATTGCAGGTTTGTTCATGCCCCGGCTTATTTAAAACGTTAAACTCAGTGTTAAAAAAGAGAACTCCTTTTCAGGCAAACATGGCGTCACGAGGCGATGAAGCCGATTGGGAAGAAAATCTTCAGTCGAGGTTGACGAAGTTGAAGACACCGGGCATATCAAAGGATGAAATGCTCACAGTCTACTCTGACTGGGTAGAGAAGGCAAATTATGATTCGGTACGTGATACTCGTATTTCTGTAAATGTGTAGCGGTTGAGTGGATATTTCATTTGATCACTGGAGTCTAGCGATAATTCAGATCAGTCGGGTCTGCGCAGTTTGTCAGAAGTTTGCCGCGTGCTGTATCGCTGCATTATTTCATTACGATAACACATCAGTGTGGCATAGTTCATTTTTCCATATCTCCAAAAAGGTCATTATTCTGATGCTTTTGTGGCATTTTTCTTATCAATATTCCAAACATAGGTTGTGGGTTATCGTTTTGGATCGGAAATAAAAAAAAATAATGTTTACCTCTGTTTACCTCAGTTAGTTCTCTATAAAGAGGGGTTTACAGAGATGTTCATTGCACGGACTTGTGTGCGTGATGTTAAAGACACATTTTTTGATTGCATAACACCCTAATGGCCAGTTATTGAAGAAATCAGTTTGATATAAGATACATTTGGGGTATTCTGACTGTCATACAGGTAGGGGACCAAGAGAGGGTAATCAGCTACCTAGAGGCAATTCACATCTATTTATTTACTTGTTTGATAACTATGTCCTGGTTTTGATATTAATGGAATGTATTCTGTTTTAAATATATAAAGGCTTTGAAAATTGACTAATGTCATGAAACCGGTTAGCCAAAAATAAAATATTGTTTGTGCATCTGAACTTCATTTATTTATCAAAGTATTTAAAACCCGTATTGTGGAATATTCACATTATTTGAAACTATATATATATATATACTAAGAAAGTTGCCAGATACGGGGTGTTTTTCTATATAAATTAAAATCAAAAATGTGTAAAACCTTTTTTGTGGGGTGTGAAAAAATTGCGGGGTGTTCATACCACCCCGCATTTTCTCATGCCCTGCAGTGGATTCAGGGCATCGAGTTTACTTTCCCTAGGTTGTTGGCTAGCAACACGGTTTTTTAGCGATTATATATATATGGGGTTTCACGGTAGTCTCCCTTGTGTCGGTTAGCACAAGAGCGTATTTAACTTCAAGATAAGAATATATATCACCTCGTAAACGTACCTGTAGTATATATAACACCCGACAACAAAACTCATTTAGCTGTGGGTGGTATCGATTTCTTGTTCTGACGGCCACATTGAGCAGCAAAAGATAACAGTTTGGAAAATGTTCTCCTTCGAAACGTAATTATGAAGTGCGTTTACAACTTTTGTGGTGGTTTTGGATTTTCGGCATTTTTATACTATTTGACTTGTTTGAGCTGATCATTAATTGGAGTTGGCCGCAAACCGGAGTATTTGGAGAAAAAAATACTTGCCAATCGGTTGCAGAACTTGTCATCCTACCTCAAAATATTACAGTGTCTCCGAAAAATGAAAACAAGAACAGGGAAATAGACCGTTACATCGATCATAATTATTATTTGCTTTAGCCCCTTTTAGTACCCAATGGAATCTTCCTCCTTATATATAGCAGGAGTCCATTTCAAAATTTAGGGGTGACAGGTTGTGTTTTCTTCAAAAAATATTTTGAAAATGACTGAACTTTAAGCAAACTGCGGAGGCCCTGATCAGACGCCGCGTTCTGTGATGTCTGATCTGGGCCTGCACTGTTTGCCAGGATAACCGTTTTGGGGTTTCTGGTACAAACGGGTTAAATTTTACTCAAAACAATTACATTTACCCTGCGTTTATTTCGATTTCATATCTGATTATTATCTTTCTTCAATTCTAAAACCACTTAAATCTTTATATGGCCTGTGAGTTTTCTTGTTTGTGCTCTGAAGCGTAGGTTGTGGGTACTAACTGAGGCGGTTCTAACGAGGATACACATTTGAAATAAGGAAATACATAATGAATCGTCAGGGGCAGTTGGGGGGGGGGGGGGGCAAGTTCTGTATCGGAAGTTAAGGTTGTTTTTCTCCAGGCATCCGGTTTTCGCCCACCTTTGATGAAAATTCGGGTAGAAAAAGTGAAATAGTCTTGAAAGGACCGTAAAAGCAAGGCTATAGATAAAAATAACGAAGTAAACGTTTTTTTTTTTTTTTTTTTTTTTAATCGAAATGTTAAATTTATGTGCAGGCTCACTCGAACTTTACTAACTATTAAGGGGAATTATAAAAATATACACAACGAACACACGCCTAATATTTAAATACATTGGCAAAATTTAACCACCATTTTGTTTCAGATAAAATCCTGCGATTCCTCACAATGTGTAAAATAATGTTTGTTTTGTTTGATTTGTGGTTTAACGTCCCCGTCAACACTGTATAGGTCATTTTGGAGACGTTGCTTCCAATTTTGTGGGACTTTTACCCGACATTGAGATGAAATGACGTCTCAAGCCCTGTCGCCCAATGAAACCAATATACTCAGTTTGAGTATATAAAAGTGGGGTTTAAGGGGATCAAAATTTTACAGGCGTGTCTGCATGATGGCCTCGGCGTGACATGTCATCCACATTCGCTTTGTACTTAGTTTAAATTGTAAATTGAAATGTACACTTGCCCCCCCCCCCCCCCTCCTTGCGCCCCTCGGAGCTTGAAGAAATATATGGGCTGCATGATGCTTCCACGCAGAGCTGATTCCGACCCGCGCACGAGTACTGGTGAACCGCCGCTTGGGGGTCTAAGCCTGCCCGGGCAAAGCGTTGCGTACGAGTCGGACCGTCCATGCTTATAAACCCTATTGGTTTCATTGAAATGTCATTTCATTTCAATGTCGGTAAAAGTCCCACTAAATTGGAAGCAATGTCTCCAAAATGACCTTTACGGTGTTGACGGGACGTTTTACCTCAATCAACAAAACAAACAAATCAAAATATGTACACTTATACCAGACCCACATATATACACTTTTACACCCATATATCTATAAGCGGTCTCGAAGACCGAACTATTAGCGTAATGCAACCTACCTTAGGTGGGGAGAGCACATTCCCCGCATAATCAAAGCACTCGCAGAACTGTCGGGTGAACTGATGGGGATTTAAAACTTGTCAAATAGTCGGGGATTTGAAATTCGTAGCACGCGTATTTGAGGAGTTTAATGCACCTTACTTTCTCACACTAAACTATGATACGAATTTATTTAGAGGTCTCTCAGCATCTTGAAAATGTAGTTAGAAAATCAAAAAAAGTGGGGAAAAAGACATAAAAAGGGGAGATAAATGTTCCTACCCTCTTTTCTCATTTAAGCATCCAAACAATTCCAAACGACATCTCCTCTGAAGTTACAAGGCCAATTGGAACCAAAATTATATGTGAAGCCGCCATGGGGTGGAAGAACAAACATATATTCTGAATATCTGGGTCACATGACCAAAATGTCCGCCATGCCCATATATGGTAAAAACCTTTGAAAATCGCCTTCTCAGGAACCATCGACCAATGACCTGAAACTTGGTATACAATATATGGGACCCAGGCCCTATCGATTTTGTTCAAATGATGACATTTCGTTGACCTTGACCTTTCTTACGTCCAGGTCACATTCGGTCACTTAGGATTTTGTATGGAAAAGACATGGTTTTCTGTTTCTGTTGCAGCTTATGAGATCATAGTTGATATTTGCAATCAGCTTAATGATCTTGGGGCCATAAGATTAAATAGTTTTTAATTTTTCTAAAACTACTGGGCTAGCTGATACCAAAATTACATATACTGCATCAGTGTGGTCGAGAAATCCAAGTTTGTTAGAGGGATCTGTGTGATCGTCACACCAATAAACGGCCAAAAGTGATTTTAAATACAAGACCTTGGTATGCAGCATTTGGACTCTAGCCCTAAGATGGTTCAAAGCTGACTATAATGTATGCGACGGCAACAAAAGAAAACAATGGTTGATTTCAAACTAATGTAGCATCAATGGTCCTGGGATTGGCTTCTACTAAACCATTATGGTCTGTTAAAATAAATGGCCACCACGTGTGTGTGGGGTGGGGGGGATTTATGCCCACTTGAGCTCTGGTGAGCGTAGTTTCCCATCGGCCGCTTGTTTACAATTTTGTGTTCAGGGAAAAGTCGCGTAAACTTGATTGCAAGCGTAAACCATATCTAATTGGCGTTGCCATGATACAGCAGCCCAAGTTTTCTGCTTTACTGATTACGCTTGTTTGGTTATCTTTTGTTGCTTAGCTCCATAAACAATTAATTGGTGACCAATGGTAGTTTTGTATGAAGTTACCATGACAGCAATACCTCTGAAAGACGACAATGTTCAGTGAAGATAACAGCGCGGCCCTATTTCAGTTTTGTTTTTTTTTCAAAGGGTTGGCAGATTTTTGTTCAGTGTTCCATAATTGAAGGAAAGTCGTGTTTGAATGAGTTTACGCTTCTGAACAATCAAGCCTCCTTTTGACTGAAGGTGTATGAAATTTTACTGCGAACAAAAAAGAAACATTATACAGTATTTGGTGGAATGATTTTACTTAAATGTTTTAGAGGTTTATTGTTTTGGTTTTTAACATTTATTTGCTGCAAAAAAGATACTCTACTAAATTTACATATCGGCATCTAATTCTCCAGCTGCGGATTTGATATACTCCAGCTTATTTGCTGATTGAATGACTCTGGTTTTGGTCGATCTTTTGGCAAACATGCGCAAATTGAGGTCAACAAGTTACATGAATATGCAGAAAAGTTCAGTCGAGGGTCGGTGTTGAACCCGATGTTCCCATCCTTCTTGACAAAGGTGAAGAGAAGAAGCTTGATTCACGTAGGAATCGTAGCATTTATTATGCCAACCATCGTCCCTGTTCACTGTTCAATATATCTGACATTTTGGGTATCAACCTCAAGTAAATTAACCCGCCCGCCTAGTTCCTTTCATATGTACGAACGCATTTCGCCAGAACGCCTGAAGGTAGGTGGCTGATGCTCTGTCTCTGGTAGGGTTAACCGGAGCCTAACTGTTTGATTTCCTTTGCTGCAAAGTTCAAGCTATTTCATGCTGTCGAGTCCTCATCGTTGTTTCATCGCTTTAGTCGTTTGATTTTCTGTTCTCGGAGATGTTGCACTGATGAGCAGAGTGAACAAGTTATTGGTTTTAACAACGACAATCAAGGGCGAGTAGTGTGACCATCTAAAATCTATTGAAGTGTCCAACCCCACCTTGGCCCCCGTAAAACTTCTTACTGACCCTCTCGTCGACCCTTTTTGTGTTTTATTATTTTCATAGATAGTCCTTAGGATGTATGTATTGCTAATGCCTTTTTTATTTTGGATAGCCGTTCGGTCATGTTGGGAGATAACTGTCATTCTGGCTTTTGATCCATGGCGTTTTAATTTTGGTGTTTTGAATGGGAGGTGCGAGATATTTTGTATAGATTCCTGATCATTGCATACACTCTGTTTTTTAAACGTGATAACTCCTGATGGCTTGTCATAGAACGCCTTTTTGGCCAATCTATATGGGACAATTGGGGTGGTTGGGTGAGGCAAAGGTGACGTGTATCTTGCGTCAATAGGGCGTCCAGCTGATAGTGGCTTACAGCTGGACAAGACCTGCTGTTCTTCCAGCAGTTAAGAGTATGGGGGGCTGTTATTATATCCCCGCTTTGAAAAAGTGGGGGCTATATTGGATTTGGCTTGTCCGGAATTCCGTCTGTCTGTCTGTCTGTCTGTAATTTATCCGGAATTCCGTCTGTCTGTCTGTCTGTCTGTCTGTAATATTTGATAGTGGGTACCTTGTTACCGCAACTCCTCTTACAGTTCTAGGTCAATCCTTTTGAACTTTTACAGGTGTTTTCATATAGGTCTGAAGATGTGCATATTCTTTTTTCATTATCCTTAAATAATTGTTTTCACTTATTTCACCTTTTTTAACTTAGACTATTTTTGAGATCTACTAATGTTAAAATGTATAGGGAGTAGCTACCTTGTTACCGCAACTCCTCTTACAGTTCTAGGTCAATCCTTTTGAAACTTTACAGGTGTTTTCATATAGGTCCGAAGATATGCATATTCTTTTTCATTATCCTTAAATAATTTTTTTCACTTAATTCACCTTTTTTAACTTAGACAATTTTTGAGATCTACTAATGTTAAAATGTATAGGGAGTAGCTACCTTGTTACCGCAACTCCTCTTACAGTTCTAGGTCAATCCTTTTGAAACTTTACAGGTGTTTTCATATAGTCTGAAAATGTGCATATTAATTTTTCATTATCCTTAAATAATTTTTTTCACTTATTTCACCTTTTTTAACTTAGACAATTTTTGAGATCTACTAATGTTAAAATGTATAGGGAGTAGCTACCTTGTGACCACAACTCCTCTTACAGTTCTAGGTCAATCCTTTTGAAACTTTACAGGTGTTTTCATATAGGTCTGAAGATGTGCATATTCTTTTTTCATTATCCTTAAATAATTTTTTTCACTTATTTCACCTTTTTAAACTTAGACAATTTTTGAGATCTACTAATGTTAAAATGTATAGGGAGTTGCTACCTTGTGATCGTAACTCCTCTTACAGTTCTAGTCAATCCTTTTGAAATTTAACAGGTGTTTTCATATAGGTCTGAAGATGTGCATGTGCTTTTTTCATTATCCAAAACCTATTTTTTAACTCAGACTGTTTTTCAGATCTAATAACGCGAAAAGTCTATAAGGCGTAGGTACCTTGTATGGATTTAACCCTCTCACAAGTCTTTACCTTTAATTCATGAGTCTTTCTCCTCTGACAGGGCTATAGCGGGGCTATAGTCAGATCCTCTGACAGTTCTAGTTTCTTCTGATTCTGCTTTTTTATTTTCCCATTTCTCCTCTGCTCCTTACTTTCTTCTGCTCAACTATCTCTTCTGTCGCTTTTCTCCCTCTCTGGAGGGAGGACAAAAATGACCAACAAGGGGTGACGTGCCTTTAAACGCAAAACAATCAATATATGGGACAAATGTCAGAAAAAGGAAGTAGTAATAAAGGAGATGAAGAACAGATTAATCAGTGTGTGACAAGAGACACAGGATGATTAAGAGCTAATGGTGAATAGAGGGACAAGGCTATCGTAGGCAGGTTGCCCAACAAAATGGTAGAATGTAAGTGCAGGTGACATCTTAAGATGCACGTTTACAGGTTATACCACAACTCTGGGAAAAGGGAAGAATGTTTAAGGGATGACTTAACGTTACATTAAACCTCGGGTACAATTTATTTTTAGTCGTACGACTTAACAGAAAATAAGGTACCCAGTAAGATTTCAAGTGGCCAGTAACACTTACGTGTTTCAAATATAATAATATCAACGTTACCTAGGGAGCACAAACCGGAAACTTTGGAAAATGATTCTTGAAATAAACAATGTATTCATTAAATGTTGATTGTTTCAAGTCACCAGTTTAGAGAATCACTTGCCAGTTCATCCGCTGACAAATATGCTTGGTGATGTATATTCCCCTCACTAATTAAGTAAATATAAACCGGAAGGAAATGGCCATCAGTAACTTTTCAAAAATATATCTATCGGTCCCTGTTATGATACATCTATGACCAGCCAGTAAAATAATTTAGTTTATGTTGGTTTTAATATCAATTTTATCACGATGTGTGACACAACAGGAAAAAGTGGTAAAATGGTCCATAGGTATCGGAGTCCCTTGTTCATGCCCGGATTGAAACAGAGTCATCAAGTTTCACATGCACGTGCAAAAATAACCGTCCTCCATACTGACGAAAAAGAAATTGCTTCAAAAAGTACTAAAAATAATTTAGCGCGAAAGTAGTGTAAAATTTACCAAATTTTTGGGGTCAAATTTCAATGGTCAAAATTTATGGAAACACCGGATGTAATTACGTCATATCATGAATTCTGGTGTCTTCGAGTATTGACAAATAGTTTGGATGGTGCAATCAATCAACATTCATATGGAAGCGCAAGCTACACATAACTAAACTCAATCCAACTATACCATCCGCATGGGGGTGGTCGTAAACTCATAGAATTTTCAACCCCTTTTCCCCACCAGATTTGCTTAATAATCACATGTCATATAGGTTAGGCTCCTATCTCAATGGAACGGCACAAATAAAGCGTGAGAATTTTGGGTGCATTAAATTTTTCGAAATCAGGTCTCAAATCCCGGACTAAAAATTTGAACATAATTGTTACATTTCTGTAATTTTGCTCTTAGTATCTGCAAAAGTGACGCCTCACGGTTGAGATCATCGCTTGGAACAAAGAAGGGAAATAACATTTTCACTTGTAAATTCCATCTTTCATTTTAGCTGATGCTTCTAGTTCTAGTATTGACATTCCTAACACATAACTAAGGGATATAAAGCAAACTCTCATTCTCTCTCTCTCTCTCTCTCTCTCTCTCTCTCTCTCTCTCTCTCTCTCTCTCTCTCTCTCTCTCTTACGATCATACATCCGTGCGACGTAGTGCATTCTTTAATCACTCGAAAATGGTGACTTTTCTGATAAAAAGCGTGATATTTTTCTCTTTTTTTTCTCCAAACATAGATTATATGCTCGTTATAATCGCGTCATAATGATGCATATCCTTGTATACCCCAGTTTTCTCTATATGAAGGGGTGTTTAGAGAGGTACTTACTACACGGACGTGCTCTCTCTCTCTCTCTCTCTCTCTCTCTCTCTCTCTCTCTCTCTCTCTCTCTCTTGTAACGATAACAAATCCTGCATAGTTCAAAAACGTTTTTCTGGTGAAATTCTGAGATACTTTCATTTTACTCTAACAAAAGTTGTAGGTGCTGGACCTGCTTGTATGAGCCGCCTTACTGAGTACTCACAATTAACAATTGGTAGAAATAGAAAATATATCCTCTTGTACTCAGTATACAGTGGGATAATACTTATTTATGTTCCTAGCATATATTGGGGTGCTCGCCAAGTTGGAACCATCTCATTGAGTACTCACAATACTCAGTATACAGTGGGATAAACAAGGCCATTTATACGCACTCGTTCTCTCTCTCTCTCTCTCTCTCTCTCTCTCTCTCCCTCTCTCTCTCTCTCTCTGCGAGAATGTCTAAGCTAGAAACACTGAACGACCGGGAATAATTGCTCGGGATCAGTCGAATGCGGCGGCTGATCAGGTTCTAATATGTTCGCATAAAGTAAAGCTTTAGAAGGGTTCAACGAAATGGGTTCAAGCTCTTGCTAAACTCGGGGACAATCGACCAACCAGTGCGTTAAGTAATTTTACTTCAAATGAAGAAGAAGAAGAGTGTGAGTGAGTGAGTTTACGTTTTACGTCCCACCAACAGCTAAGGTCATACGGAGACGGGACCTCGGTTTAAAGACTCATCCGAAAGTCTGGAGAAGCCCGGGATCGATCCTGCGATCCCTGGTTTACAAGGCGAGTAGCGTAACCACTGCATCACGGAGGCTTCTAAGCAGAAGAAGAAGAAGAAGAAGAAGAAGAAGAAAAGAAAAGAAAAAGAAGAAGAAAACACAGCATTTTTTTTAGCATCGCAAACATATGCACTTCTCGGATTTCATGGTAATCTCAGATCATGTCGTTGTAACTTATTTGTAGGTAACTGATGGGATAATTGCCATCTGGGAGACGTTATCGCTGTACCTGATCATTACATGTAGCTGAGAACTGCACTACCGACCGATATCAGAAAAGAACCTAAGTATAAGACAACTAATCCATTAATCTCTATCGCACATCCGTATAAAGGAAATCTTTTCTGGATACCAATGCAATCCATAACGACATTCGTAGCTATGATGTTGCATTTCATATCTCTTCAAACGAATCGCTTTAGTTTTATTTTTCTTTTCTGGATATAGACGTTTGCCTCAATGAGGCGGTTCTAACAACTACCCACGCTCAATATTTTTAGAACGAAACGGATACTATTGATACCCATTTTATCGAAAGATTTACCTATATAAAGTGGTGTTTATAAGATAGTTCATCGTATGGGCTTGTAAAGACGATGAGAGCTTTGGGCTTCTTCAGGAAAGTAAAGCTTCATTTTTTTCTACCATAACGAAAGCAGGCTTGTCCAAATATTTTTCCACGCAAAATAAAAATTTTCAGATACAAATTTTCTGATATTTTTCACATTTGTCTAGGGTAACGAATAATTCATCCATTTGAGACACTGCTGCCCTTTGAGGCCTTTATAAAGCCCTGGTAAATCCAACTTTATCTACATGATGGGGTTTATCGACAGAAATACGAGCAATACTGTAGATCTTCGTAAACCCCGATATTCCCTATATAATGGTTGTAGGTACGCGTAAGAATCGCCTCAGTTGGGAACGACCTTATAAATCCCACTTGTGTTTGATTTGGTTTTATGGCCCTTTCAATATATTTCATTTATTGCGAAGCCATCGTTTATCAGAAGTGGGCAAAAACCGGAGTACCCGTAGAAACACCACCTGACCTTCCGTTGACATTTCACGTGACCCGAGTTAGGATCGAACCGCAGAGTTATGAAACTCCGACATTAGGAGTTATCGCTTTTACCCCAAAGGCTATGGGGCCCGTTGTTAACCCCATTTTAAGTACAAGGAGAGTTTGCATGGGAATACCAATACCTTATTTTCCTTATTTTTGGTCTCAAACATAGGATGTGGGTGACTACACCTTAGCGGGCGGGCAAGATTTTTCAAATGATGTCTCCCTCTCTAATATTAAAGGGTATAATTTCAAAAGGCATGCCAAGTCATCTGTCCTTTACTGTACGAATTTACGGGAAAGAAATATGAGGTTTCAAATGTTGGTTTATCCCCTTTAACTGCCAATCAGGACGTTTGCCGGCGTCAGTTTCAAATATATTTTATTTTCTTTCTTTTTATTACTATTTCTCAGAGAAAATAAGTTTTGACGTTGCATGTGAACAGTCTGTTTGGGCAACAGGGTTCGAGAAGTCATTTCATCCCAATATCCGGTGAGTCCTACGAAATTGGAAGAGCGTCTCAAAAAGACCTAACTAGTGTTGGGAGGTTAAAGCTCAACCGAAACAAACAAAACACCATAGAACTGAAATATGTGAAGTTTTCATTTTTATTTTATTTTATTTTATGATTATTATTTTTTTTGTGTGTGTGAGGGCGGGGGAGGGGTAGACTAGCTACTTTACGCTTCATCAGCACACCTAAACGACTATGAAATATATATAATGTATGTACAGTATGACAAAAGCCTGCTCAGGAAGAAGGTGACCTGGCCCCCAGGTTATAAAACTTTTTTATGCTCAACTCAGCTGAGCATGAAACTTGTGGTGCTCATAAAATTAAAATACTAAGAAGTTGAGCGATTTTCCTTTCTCAGATAGCAGAGAATGACATGTGTCCTGCTCACAAATTTTAAAATGCCAACATTGTTGGCATTTTAAAATTTGTTTAAAATGCCAACATTGTTGGCATTTTAAAATTTGTGAGCAGGACCAATTTCATGCTCAGGTGAGATAAAAAAAGTATAACCTCGGATCCTGGAAAGTGTTGTCTAGGCTATTGATATCCAAAAAGAAACAAACATGCCATGTCGTCCAATCTAAATTTGCATTAACATTTTACGAGACTTTAAACCGAGGTCCAGTCTCCGTATGACCTTAGATGTTTTTGGACATAAACCCCACACATCACATGACTTAGAAGAACAAAGCCTTCCCAGGCTTTCCTTCATGCTCATCAGTGTTCATTGCATGTCTGAACTGTGTTACAAGTTTCAGTGTCCTGCATCAAATACTGTAGGTGGAGTCGTGGGGACACGAACAGCACAATATATTTAACATCCTGATGTGGCCAAACTAATTGTCGTTCTAGGGGACATAATTCAGCAATTATGCGGAGATTAGAATCCTGTTTCTTTTATGCACATGTTCAATGCATGTCTGAACTGTGTTGCAAGTTCCAATGCCCTGCATCAAATACTGTAGGAGGAGTTGCGGAGACACGAACTTTACTATTTAACCTCCCAGTCTACAAAATGATTAAGTTTTTCAAGGGAACATAATTCTAAAATAAGGGGCTGGATCGGGATCCTGTTTCCTTTATGCACATGTCCAATGTGTCTTAAAAGTGTTGCAAGTTTCAATGCCCTGCATCAAATACTGTAGGAGGAGTTGCGGAGGCAGGAATATTACTACAAAATGTGACGTACCGACGTACGTACGTACGTACGTATATAATACGGACAAGGGCAAACCTATATGCCCCTCCCCACTTTGTGATTGAGGTATAAAAATGGTGAAATTGAAACACCCCGTATCTTATATAAATTGTAGATCCACCGTTTCAGGATGATATAAAGCAAACGTAGTTCACTGTTTTAAGACTTTAACTAAAATATCCAATTCTTCTCACCTCACATTTTATATTCACATGCATCGTTATGTAAGGGTTGATTTTAGTCATCCCTTATCAATTCAAAACACATATTTTTAGTAAAAAGAAAAATAAGAGTTGACTGCCTTCTCCCTTTTTATACGTAGATTAATATCTGTTTTATAATATATTTTACGAAGATCGCGTATGAGAAGGTGATGATGAAAAATGTTACCACATACGAATATCAACCGCGGCACACAATCGGGATATAACTATCAACCAGGATTTTTTTTTATTCAAAAACGAACTATACTGACTTTAATAAACCACGACAGAAGAACCTCCCAGGAAACCCTTTAGGGGACAAAATGATTCGGACACATTGCAATTTTGATATTCGACCATAAAGCGATATTTCAAAACTATAATGCGTATGAACGAAGAAATCCATACTTAAACCCCGAGAAAACACCGATTTTCAATGTTTATTGTTTAAAAAGCCCCGAGGAACCAAAGACCATGATTAAAGATATTATCTTGTACAAACAAGCTAATAAGTTGTGTTCACAAAATATAATGCTGTCCGCACAAGATCTTGTGCGCTCGAGATATTAAGTTGTGCGTAGAAGATATTATCTTGTTCGCACATCGCATGTCCCTTCTAGGCATTAGTATCCATACAACTTCTACCCGCATGATATTTCAGTCTGGTAAGAGACGTAAAAGCTCGCACATATGTCTGCTAACTTCGGAACAGAACTGCAGTTAAACAATGAAAAGAAAAAAAAAAAAACATGTGTTCTGTGTTCTTATGCATTTAATTAGTAATACCTTAGTCTATAAATAGGTCAATTGGATTTCTTTCAAATCAGTAATAGTAACTTGGTCTATGCTTATAATAATTTTGGGTCAATGTTTATTTTAATCTTAAAAATATGTTGCTTTAAGCAATTAGTGTATATCTTGATCAAATGCCGCGTTCTGTGGCGTCTGGTCTTGGTCTACATTTTTTGCCAAGCCAAACCTTTGATTCCAATATAACTATCTTACGCAACACTCTGATCTCACTGCGAATATTTTCGATAAAATAGTTATTCCGACAAGACTGTGATAGTCACGTGTACTTTAGCACGGAAAAGCTTTTCGGCTTAGCAACTTAGGGTCGATTGACAATCCAATCGACCTAAAACAAGCCGTGTTATGTGTTCCACTATGACGTCAGATGGCTGCGTACATGTAAGAGAGTTATCTGTAAAATCTGGACTGGAATCATGTGTTTGGTTTGGCAAACAGTGTAGACCAGATCAGACGTCACATAATGTGGCGTCTGATCAGGGTCTACACTGTCTGCATTAGGAACAAGAACCGAAGGGTATACCGAAAAAGTCCAAGTCCACGGCCATTTTACACAACCAGCGCTCTGAGTCAATCGGTCAAACAGTGCTGCCAATGCTTTGATTTCTTTACCCTCAAATCCGCCCACCCGTGAGATTCACGAGTGCACTCTTCCATCAATGAAGTTGGATGGGTACGCCCATTTTATGGTACGCAATATATATCCCGATTAGATTGCTCAGAGCCATCACGTCAGGATTTACACTGTTTGCATAAGTATCTGTACCGGGTTTCAGGGTTGTAAGAGATTACTTTTTTTTTTTTTTTGGTTTGGGTTTTACGGCCCTTTCAAGATTATTTCACTCATATCGAGCCGATCGTTAATCAGAGGTGGGCGAAAACCGGAGTACCCGGAGAAAAACCACCTGACCTTCCGTTGCAGAACTTGGCGTCTCACACGTGGCCCGAGCGAGGCTCGAACCTACGGCGGTGAGAGACCTAATGACTAAGAGTCAGCGCTCTTATCCACTAGGCCACGGAGGCCCGTAGGGAATACCTTTCTTGCTGTTCCGAGAGGCAAGATATAACATGGACTGAAATCAAAACGGATAATTTAAAACGGAAGATTGTATATTCTGTGTAGGAATATTGTCATCGATTTCAAACAACCATAGACATACCGTCATCTATTTCAAAAACTGAATTTTAATTTTTAGGCCATTCCAAAATGAAATACCAGGACTGTACTAACTGTAATCAAAACAATCATTAATAAATAGAAGTGAGTGAGTGTTTGAGTTTTACGTCCCACCAACAGCTAAGGTCATACGGAGACGGGACCTCGGTTTTAAACACTCATTCGAAAGTCTGGAGAAGCCCGGGATGGATCCTGCGATCCCTGGTTTACAAGGCGAGTAGCGTAACCACTGCACCACGGAGGCTTCTATTACATAGAAGTGAAGGCAGTGATCAGGAATCGATGCAATTAACCCACAGATCCCATGAAAAATAAAAAAAAAACATGAAATAACTAGACCCTAAATGAAACACCAATAGCGGAAAGCCAAAAGGACAGTCACTTTCCCACAAAATAGCCAATTGGCTGACCAAAAAAAAAAAAAAAAAAAAAAATACATGCAAAACACACACTCAAAGACAAACCATAACAAAAAGTAAACCGCGACAGAAGAACCGCATGGGAACGGTCAGTGAACAGAATTCCACTGCGGGGCTTAAATGCCGCAATCCTCGCCCTTACTTCTGTCACGGTTTATGCTTTGGTCACAATCCCTTCCGATTAGGCTTAGGATGTACACCCGGCATGATTTTTAGCCATTTTGGTCTGGTCCCCGGCCGGACTCCAGACATGGCCGGCCGGTGGCGGGGCTCTCAGGCAGCATCGGAGAGGTGCCCGAAGAGTTTTAACTCGAAGTTAAAATTTCTCCAGTGTCCCGTACATTTTCATAATTGGCCACATATCCTTCACACATCGTTTAAGTATCGTCCGATATCCGGTCGGGAATCGAGGGGTAATCGGCCGGTGTATGTAGCCTCAGAGGAGAAATTTTTGGGACCGGACATGGGCCGATATCCGGCCGATGTCTGTTTACACATTGGAAAGTAACCCATCGATGTCCGATCGGCTTGAACCGGTGTGGACCAGATATGTTACAAACATCGTCCGGTCACCGGCCGGCTAGAACCGGACATCGGGCGGAATATATAAACCCCCATCAGTCGCCGTGTACATCATTATAGAGCGTTTCCATCACACCGCCCGGCAATCGCCCGACATTCGGCCAGGCCTGGTACAAGCATCGTTCGTTGTCCGTAAGATACTCGGGCGATATTCGTACGATGTCCGGTGAATAGGCCGGTTATCACTCGGACATCATAGGATAATCTGCCGATTAGTATTAGATGTTCAGTCGGTATTCACTGCCTCGCCGGCCCCCAAAAGATTTCTCTTTGGAAACAGATGCCGTACGATTACGAGGCGGTTTTCGGACGGCCTCCGCACGGCCTCCGGACGGTGCCATTTATGTAAATGATGTGTGACAAATTTTTTGACCGGTGTTGTCCGATGTCGGAAAAAAATGCCAGAACCAGCGGTGTACTCACGATTACCCCCTATCCCCGGATACCGGCCGATCTTTGTGACCACAGCATTAGTCAAATACAGCACAGAACAACTGAAATATTAACCAACGGACGAACTCCGGTTGGCCGGCTGTGAACAAGGGTAATCAGCTATCAAAACCAAAACGACACCAGCGACATACACATGCCGATGAAGTATAAGAACAAAACAGACGCACCGCGTTGAAACGGTCAGGACAGTGCAACACCTCCGAGAACAACCACAGAGATGAAACAACGGTGAGTACTCGACAGCAAGAAGAAACTGAAATGCTGGAGCAAAAGAAAAACTACATTTAGACTCCGATGGGCCCGACCAGAAACAGAGCATCAGGCACCAACAAGCATTTCATAAAATTAAATTCTCTAAAATCTTAAGCTAGAAACACTGTAAGACCAGGGTGGGAACTATTCTCACAAAAGCTGGGATCAGTCGCAATCGAATACGGCGGTTCATCAGAATCTCCTCTGATCGAATTAAGTGTTCAGCGAATTTGGTTCAAGCTTAGGATCCCTTTTCCAGCCTAAACGCAGGGACAATCGACCGTCCTGTGCGTTTAGTAATTTGACTTCAAAAGCGGATGAAGAAGAAGAAGAAGAAGAAGAAGAAGAAGAAGCAGCACGTTGTGCACTCAATGTTTAAGCCTAATGCTTATAAACGTCGAGAATATGGACTGAAGAATCGGCCCCGCCCATAGGGGCGCGAACAAGTAAATGGGCTGCATGATGCTTCAACCTAGAGCTGAAACCGACCCGCACACGAGTTGTTGTAACCCGCTTAGAGGATCTAAGCCTACCCAGGCAAAGCGGTGC
Source organism: Lucinisca nassula (assembly GCA_963580285.1). Classification (NCBI taxonomy): domain Eukaryota; kingdom Metazoa; phylum Mollusca; class Bivalvia; order Lucinida; family Lucinidae; genus Lucinisca; species Lucinisca nassula. Next base: position 170,398,752 of record OY757010.1, read on the forward strand.
GAATCGGCCCGTCCACGCTTATTAACCCTATTGGTTTCATTGGGCGACAGGGCTTGAGATGTCATTTCATCTCAATGTCAGGTAAAAATCCCACAAAATGGGGAGCAACGTCTCCAAAATGACCTTTATGGTGTTGACCGAGACGTTAAACCTCTAATCAAACAAAAACAAATCAAATAGACTGAAGAAAAATAACCGTAGAATTACGATGCAGTCTATCATAAATATTTTTTGCTGCATGTACTTCTCGAATTTTGCGGTATTTCGGACAAAGTTCGGAATGCTACTCTCAGATCATTATTTTTTATACATGTAACATATTTGCAGGTTGGAAGGGGGTCAGATTACGGTAAACGTGGCTTAATTGCCATTTGGGAGGCGTTATCGCTGCGTGAAAACTACATAACCGACAAATATCAGATGTCTAATAAAATCTGAAAAGAAGCAAATTTACAGATGCAAACCACTACTGTAATATTGTATTTCATATCTCTTCAAATAATTTGTTTCATTTTCTTTCTTTTTTTTTTTTTTTTTTTCTTTTTTTTTTTTCTTTTCTAGACAAAGACTTTAGGTGTGCCTTTGTTCATGTACATGTACCGCCTCGTTGAGGCGGTTCTAATGACTACCCACGCACTAAATATTAAGACGGAAACCATTGTACTAATTAAAACAGACATTTCCCTATAGAAGGTGGGCTTACAAGAATGCTCATTATATGGACTTGTAAACATGATGAAAGTTTTGGTCGGGTTCGATACCGGGCCGCGACACACCAAAGTCGTTAAAAATGGTACTAGCTGCTCCTCGCTTGGCACTCAGATTTACGGGGTAGAGCTAGGACTGGTCGACCCAGTGTCAGGATAATGTGACTGGGTGTGGTACATGTAATGTGTCTGGGACATGATACTTCAGTGAGGCAGCACTATAAAAGTGAGCAATGAGCTCCCTGTCGCAACCAGACACTGTCGTGATATGACGGAAATATTGTTGAAAGCGACGTTAAACCCGAATTCACACACACACACACATGAAAGTTTTTGTCTTCAAAACACGCCTATTCAAATATATTGTTTGGTTGTTTGTTTGATTTGAGGTTTAACGTCCCCGTCAACACAGTATAGGTCATTTTGGAGACGTTGCTACCAATTTTGTGCGCCATTTATCCTACATTGAGATGAAATGATATCTCAAGTCCTGTCGCCCAATGAAACCAGTAGGGTTTATAAGCATGGACAGACCGACTCACACCGCTTTGCCTGGGCAGGCTTAGATCGTCAAAGCGGTTTACCAGTACTCGTGTGCGGTCGGTTTCAGCTCTGCGTGGAAGCATCATGGCACCTTTCTATTTCTTCAAGCCCCGATGGGCGGGGGCCTTCAAATATATTGAGTTTTTAATACCAAATCTTTAAATTTCCAAATACAAAATTCTGATATTTTTCACATTTGTGCTAAAACAGACATTGTGGGTACTCTTTAGAACTGCCGTGCCAAGGCGGTTCCATTGAGTACCAATATTCTATGTTTTGAGCGCAAATAAGAAAAATAATGTACACTACATAAAAGTGGGGTTTTAGGGGCTCAACATTATATAGGCTTGTTTGGGATAAATGTCATTTTCAGGCGAAAAGTCGTGACGTTTTAATGTTTCTGAGGGTTACGAGCATATCATTAATTTCAGACACTGTTACCCTTTTAAGGCTCTGAAAAAGACACACATCTAGCCACGGACCTAATTTACATTTACTTGATCCCAGATCTAGCGAAAAATTGTGATTAGTGTCTTAGTTTAATTAACTGACAGCCACAGTTACTATTTTGAGCAGAAATGTGGAAATACCTGGTAAACACAATCTTTTCTGTTGAAAGTGAGGTTTACTTGGTTTACCCACAGTCTGTGACTCGGAGCAGAAGCACAGTCAACACTGTAGATCTTTGTAAGCCACGCTATTCCCTGTATAATGGTTATTATTCGTTAGAATCGCTTGTTATGAACGGTCTTGTAATCTCCACTTTTTGCGTTGGTTTTACGGCCCGTTCAAGATATTTTCACTTATTTCGAGCTGATTGTTAATCAGAAGTGGGTGAAAACGGTAGTACCCGGAGAAACACCACCTGACCTTCCGTTGCAGAACTTCGCATTTCCACCCGAGTAGGCTCGAACCACAGCGGTGAGAGACTTAATGATTAAGAGTCAGCGCTCGTAAAATAGGCCATGGAGGCCAGTTGTAAACTCCACTTTAAATACAAAGAGGGTTACGTAGGAAAACCTTATTTTCCTGATTAGGATATGGCTATTTCAAACGAGCACCCATATACTTGTTATATTTTACTCACTGAGTTTGTTGTGTATTATTTATTTTTATTTTTTCATCATGTAAGTACGGAACCCGGGAAGGGACATGACTTTTTATTTTTATTATGTTGTGCGAACAAGATAATATCTTGAGCGGACAAGATATTATCTTGTTCGGACAACATATTATCTTGTGCGGACAAGATATGATCTTGTTCGCACAACATAATATCTTGTTCGCACAAGATATTATCTTGTTCGCACAACATATTATCTTGTTTGCAGAATAATATGTTGTCCGCACAAGATAATATCTTGTCCGCACAAGATATTATCTTGTGCGCACAACTTATAAAATAAAAAAAAATCATGTCCCTTCCCGGGTTCCGTATGTAAGAGCCACCGAATTTTCTTATCTTTAGTGGCGGTTTGTACGCCCCACCTTTCTGGTTTAAGGCGAAGGCGTATTCAAAGATGTAAATGCATGTTCTTTTGCACCATCAGTTTGGTGGATATAGATTTTCATGTCGATTTTACTTTCTACATACAATAATTTGTATGCGTCATTTATTACATAAATGATATACTTTCGAAAATATAATGAAACTACCCAATGTACTTGTAAACCTCAACGCAAGGCACACATCTGTCATAACGTTTGTTTGATTTGAGGTTTAACGTTCCCGTCAACACTGTAAAGGTCATTTTGGAGACGTTGCTTCCAATTTTGTGGGACTTTTACCCGACATTGAGATGAAATGACATCTCAAGCCCTGTCGCCCAATGAAACCAATAGGGTTTATTAGCATTGACGGTTCCGCCTCGCACCGTGGTTCCTTGACAGGCTTAGATACTCTAAGCGGTTTACCAGTACTAGTGTGCGGGCCGGATCGATTCAGCTCTGCGTGGAAGCATCATGCAGCCCATATATTTCTTCAAGCCCCTATGGGCGGGGGCCGACATCTGTCATAACGTCACAGTGGATAATGACTCTTAATCATTAGGACTCTCACCGCTGTGGTTCGAGCCTGGCTCGGGTCACATGTTAGACGCCAAGTTCTGCAACCGAAGGTAATGTGGAGTTTTTTCTCCTGGAACTCGGTTTTTCGCCCACCTCTGAGTAACGATCGTTTCGATGTAAGTTAAATTATCTTGAAAGGGCCGTAAAACAAAAACAATAATAATATTAAACAAACAAACAAAAACAAAGAAAATAACGCCACTGATAAAGTGATAAATCGGGGACCAAATGGCTTTGTTTTTTGGCAAATTTTGAACCAATAATAATAATGAAAAAAAAAAAAAAAAAAAAAAAAACAGTATATATTTTGTATAAGTGTATAAGTTGTAGCAGTCTGTAGTAGCTGTATGTTCACCGACGTAGGTCTTGTGTACAGAATTAAAGGAAATACATAGAAAACGTAGAAATTGTAGTTTTTATGAACCAAAAGCTCAGCATGAAAACAGGACCGTGTAATGGACACCCCTTTATATCTCATTCTGTAGTGAAAATTAAGGGGTTTATAGGTATATACATTATGTTTCTTTATCATTGGTTGTGGATACTCGTTATAATCCTGCCCCCGCCCATCGGGGCTTGAAGAAATAGATGGGCTGCATGATGCTTCCACGCAGAGCTGAAACCGGCCGCACATGAGTACTGGTAAACAGCCTAGAGGATGTAAGCCTGCCCAGGCAAAGCGGTGCGAGTCGGACCGTCCATGTTTTTAAACTCTATTGGTTTCATTGTGCGACAGGGCTTGAGATTTAATTTCATCTCAATGTCGGGTAAAAGCCCCACAAAACGATAACACATCCGTGTGCTATATTGTATTTTCAAATCTCGAAAAGGCATTTTTTCTGATGAAAATTTGTGACATTTTTCTTATTTATACTCCAAACATAGGTTTTGGGTGCTTGTTAGAACCGCCCTATCGAGCCGGTTCTAACGAGTACCCACAACCTATGTCTTGGAGCAGAAATGAGGAAAATAATGTTTAACCCCGTAAACCTCCGTTTTCTCTTTACGAAGTGGGGTTGGGGGGGGGGGGGGGTCGTCTTTATATCACGGACTTGTTCAAGTGATGAACATCTCATAAATGACGTGTACAGTGTTGACGGGGACATTAAACCTCAAATCAGACAAACAAAAACTCGTTATAATCGCCGTACGAGCAACCACAACATATGTTTGGAAGATAAAAAGAAGAAGAATATCACACATTTTCGTTAGAAATGTAACTATTTTTGGAGATAGCAAAGAAATCGCTGTGTCAAACGGTGGATGCCATATACAAATGACATTGCGGGGCTTTATATATGCAATATATGCGCCTGATATTTCGGTTAAAATACCACTTAACTAGGTTGTATATCGACACCTCATATCTTGTAAATACATGTATATATTCGATGACGCATTCCTCATTTTTTAATTTGATGGGAAGAGTTTTATTTCTGACTTTGACATTTTTTAGCTTGCAAACTGTTTGATGGAACAAGTTGCTAAATATAATAGAAGGACCAATTTTCTTCCAGTTTTGCTATCATTCACCTTTAATGCAATCCACTAATTATGAAAAAAAAAAGTCCCTGATATTTTCCGTGGATATTTTTAATGTTAGAATAATGATCTATTCAGATCATAACTGTAAACTCGCGATCTTGTCATATTTTATTGTCGTTGTTGTTGTTGATGGACTAGATAACAGTCCAACAACTTTTGCTCGTTAATTTCTCTAAACTCGTGGATTTACAAAGGATATAAAATACGGGGTGTATACCTAAGTCTGTATAGCACTTCAAATTCGTACAATTAAATATCAGACAGTTTAATTTGAGGTTTAACGTCCCCGTCAACACTGTAAAGGTCATTTTGGAGACGTTGCTTCCAATTTTGTGGGACTTTTACCCGACATTGAGATGAAATAACATATCAAGCCCTGTCGCCCAATGAAACCAATAGGGTTTATTAGTATGGACGGTCCGCCTCGCATCGCGGTTCCTGGACAGGCTTAGATCCTCAAAGCGGTTTACCAGTACTAGTGTGCGGGCCGGATTCAGCTCTGCGTGGAAGCATCATGCAGCCCATATATTTCTTCAAGCCCCTATGGGCGGGGGCTTAAATATCAGACAGAATAAGGGGTGATATATGGACACCCCTTTTTTCATATAAATTGTGGATTTACAGATTGGGGTGTTCAGAAGACACCGTGGTGTAGTAGCCTCACAAACCAAGGGACGTGGGGTCTCCAGACTATAATAATAACAATATACTCATAATAATAACAAAACAAAATCAGAAGAACCGCCTTGGAACTGTCAGTTAGAAAAAAATACTGGGTGGGGGGCTTTGGCACGGACTTAGCTGACCAAAAAAATTAGCTAATGGTCAATTCTGAGTACCAGTGCAATAAAATCAACTGTGATGCATAAACACTACGCCCATGATTAATTAGAGACACGCATTGTAACATGGGTACGCGCAGTTCTGCAAGCAAAAGGATTTGATTATTATTTTGACTTATAACGTATAGGGTGCATTCGGAGGAATGCCACATCTTGTTATATTTCATATAAAAATATTCTTATTTTCAAAATATTTTAAAGATGTACAATTTTAAACAAACTGCTCTGCACTTATTATGAACCAAAAAAAAAAAAAAAAAAAAAAAATTAATTCGTCAATCATCAATGGTACAGTCTTCACTAAACAAGGTTGCATGTGTAAAAGACTTTATTTATTAGTTTCTTCTCCTGACTGTAAGACTTTGTATGTGCCTGAGCACTATGTCACGCTTCTTAGCATTACGAAAACGCGCCTATTCAAATATATTGACAGTTTAGCCACCAAAAATGAACATTTTCAGATAAAAAAAAAATCCGATATTTCGTCTCAAAACATAGATTGTGGGTACTCGTTAGAACCGCATCGACGAGGCAGTTCTAAGGAGTATCCACAATCTAAGAAATTAGAAAAAGAATATTTATCCCTGTAAACCTCAGTTTTAATATATAAAAAAAAAATTGGTTAAAGGGGTCAAAATTATATAGGCATGTTCGTGATGGCAGTGCAAATCTATGAAATTGAACTTAAACTTTTCTTTCGTTTTTTTTTTTTTTTTTTCTCAAGCACCTGCTATTGGCAGGGCGCGACAAAGAAGACCGGTTTTCCGTCCGTTCGTTCGTCCGTTGGCCAATCCCTCAACATTTGCGCTAACCCAAATGTTCAAGTCCACTTCTCAAGAACTACTATCTCAGACTGAACATAGCCTGTGGTGAAATTCTTGTTATTTTTGTTTTTTATTATTATTTAAAATAATCTTGAAGGGCCGTAACGCACCCCTACTCCCACAAAAAAAGAACTTAATTAACTAAGGCGAATCTTATTTTCAACTCATTTTGGGTCACTTTTCCGTAAACAAAGTAACTCTGTGGTCGGTTTGTGTGTATATGTTGTATTATGGTCCGGAGACCTACAGTACCAAATAAAATATATTCTGTTCAATTCTGTAGCAAAATTTAATCATTAAGATCACCTTTAGAACTGTTCGGATATTGTCAGAATCGCCCTACTTATGTTTCTGCAAACTGAAAGACATGCACACCCCCGTATATACATTCTTGGTATAAAAGTGGTAAGAATATTCTTGACCACTCTATGACTGTTCAGTTTTTATGAACTTTTCGGAAAGCAAATGAACACTTTCCGCAACAATTTAACTACTCTCCTTAAACTAGAAATTTTGGAAGAAATATAAAACTTTAACGCATGTATGACTAGCGGTCCTTTTTGGGTCATTTGCAAACAGTGTGGAACCAGATCAGATGCCGCACAACTCTCTGCTTAACGTACTTACATTTTTGTTAAACTTTGTACACACAAAAAGCCCTGACACCCCTATAATTGGAAATGGACCACTCCAAACTTATTTCAATTTCAATTGCCATACAATTTGCACACTCAATAAAGGCTTTTAACGATTGCTTTTCTCCGATCATAAATCGTCTCCAACCTAAGGAGTTAATGCTGCTTTTCCTAACACTAGCATTGGCTGGTCAAATTATCTATGGTCTAATCTCACCAGTATAGTGATCCTCCGCTGGACAGTAGGGTCATTTAACTAACATGCTTATAATTGAGTACCGGGTCTGTAAGACTTTCATTGGTTGAAATGCATTATTTAGTGTGTGTTTTTTTTTTTCACGATATTCAATTTCGACCCCCGCCCATCCGGACTTGAAGAAATAGATGGACTGCATGATGCTTCCACGCAGAGCGTTAATTGACTGCACATTAATACTGGAAAACCGCTTAGAGGATCTAAGCCTGCCCAGGCAAAGCGCGTATAAACCCTATTGGCTTCATTGGGCGACAGGGCTTGAGATGTCTTTCATCTCAACGTGCGGTCGGGTGAAATCCCACACAATTGGAAGTAACATCTTCAAAATGACCTATACAGTGTTGACGGGGACATTAAACCTCAAATCAAACAAACAAACGATATTCAGTTTTACTCATATCCGCTCAAAGTGTAATTATTGTAGGAATGCACATTGCTAATTGTTCAGACATAACGATAACACATCTATGTGAAATAGAAGAGCTCTCTTTCATTTCTCTAAAATTTTAATATTTCTGAGGGAAATTTGTGATATTTTTGCCCCCCCCCCCCCCCACGACAGAGATTCTCGGGGGCATATAGTTTTTGCCCTGTCTGTCTGTTTGTCTGTCCGTCACAAAAACTTTAACCGACATAAAAAATGTCCCCGCGGGGGGGCATTGGTCGCTTACAGTGACAGCTCTTGTTTTCTTATTTTAACTCGAAAACATGGGTTGTGCGTGCTCGCTAGAACCGCCTCATTGAGGCGGCTATAACGAGTACCCACAACCTATGTCCTTGAGCCGAAATAAGCAAAAAAGTGAATACCCTATAAATCCGAGTTTGCTCTATGTAATGTGGTGTTTAGAGAGATGAAGCAGATATACCAGGAAGGAATGAAACAGCGTCTATTTTAGCCCACCTGGATATTCAAAACATTTTGGAAGGAATTAAGTTCCTTTACTTAATGGCCAAATTATATGACAAAGATATCATTAAAACAAATTAGCCTTACCTTCAATTTATTATTTTTTTCAGTGTATTAAACGATGGTGCGAATAGCATTTAAAAACCGTCACCCTCATTCGATGGGGACTTTAAGGCGTCACTTCTCCTTTAAAGAAGGCAAAAACACCACAAACGTTCTACTCTTCCTTATGTAAAGGTTTTGACAAGTTAACACTTGTAAACTCCGATTTACGTTTCATAAGGGTGTTATCATATCGAAGTGCAGTTTTTTTAGGGGGGGGGGGGGGGGGGGCAGTTCTTGGCAAGAGACCTACTTTATTCTATAACAAAGTTAGGTTTATAATGTATTTTACGCGAGTTTTCTATGTTGATCTGCGTCAGCACTCATAAAAATCAATGTATCGTTCACCATGTTCTTTATTAGATTCGGCTGCTGTTGCTTCCGCGCAGAGCTGAAACTGCTGAGAAACGGCTCACGACTAAGCCTGCCCAGAAAAAGTGGTGCGAGTCAGACCGCTCTTTAAACCCCAGCGGTTTCTTTGAGTGGTAGGGCTGCTGCTGCTACTACTCCTACCACTACCACTGCTCCTTCTACTCTAATTTACGTCCCCGCCCATCGAGGCTTGGAGAAATAGATTGGGCTGCACGGTGCTTCCACGTCGAGCTTAAGCAGACCGTACTGGTAAACCACAAAGTGGTGGGAGTCGAACCGTCTATACATATAAACCATTTTGGTAGCATTTGGTGGCAGGGCTTGAGATGTCATTTTATCTATTGACGGGTAAAAGTCCTTCACAATCAGAAGCAACGTCTCCAAAATGACCTAAATAGTGTTGACGGGGACGTAAAATCTCAGCACACACAAACTTTGCTCTTTTCAATATCGGATCAACAAGGATTTGCCTTGCATGGATCTTTAAGTAATGAACACGGCAGTCTGCTGGGTCACTGGTTTCATATTTTGTGTCATTTATACTAGTTAACGAAAACCGCACTTTTTTACGTATTCGGACTTGGTCCCCGCACATCGGGGCTTCGAGAAATAGATTGGGCTGCATGATGCTTCCACGCAGAGCTGAACCCGACCGCACATGAGTACTGGTAAGCCTCTTAAAAGGTCTAAGGCAAAGTTGTGTGAGTCGGACTGTTCCATCAATAAAAACCATGTAGGTTTCACTGGGTGGCAGGGCTTGAGATGTAATTCCATCACAATGTCTGGTAAAAGACCCCCAAAATAGGAAGCAGCCCCTCCAAAATAACCTAAATAGTGTTGACGGGAACGTTTCGGACTGCGCTATGTGAAAATGTTTTTGAGTATATGCAGCTCAGATCAGCCAGTGCATTCATGTAGTCCGAAAAGGCTTCGCTTCGCTATGTGTTGTATGGGTACCTGGAGATCTTGATCAGATGGCCACTTCGAAAGCCATCTGATCTGGATAATGCACTGTTTTCAAGATAGAGGTTGTCATTTTCCGCAGGATAAGGGTTAGAGGCTATTTTGCCAAGGTGATCCAAGCTATATATATTTTTTTTCTAGATATTGATGCGAATACTGGGCAACTGCTCAAGTCTTACACTTATTGCTCATTTTCCTCCATTTTGTTTTGTCAAATTTTATTGTATTTAAGTTTCCAATTATATGTATGGACTAGTACCTCAGGCTACGTAACCTGGGAAGAGACATGTATTTCTTTTAATATGTTTAGCGAACACGATATTAAGTTGTGCGAACAAGATATTATCTTGTGCCCACAAGATAATATGTTATTCGCACAACTAAATATCATGTGCGCACAGTATACTATCTTGTTCGCACAGTATATTATCTTGTTTACACAACATAGATCTTTTGCGGACAACATAGTATCTTATGCGCCTGATTAAATTGTGCTAACTAAGTTGTGCGAACAATACAATATCTTGTACGCACGAGATATTATGTTGTCTGCACAAGATCTATGTTGTGCAAACAAGATAATATGCGAACAATTTAATAACTTGTGAACACAAGATAATATCTTGTGCGATAGTATGTTGTCCACACAAGATATTAAGTTGTGCGAACAAGATGATTTCTGGAACGCACTAGATATTATGTTTTATGCACAAGATCTATGTTGTGAAAACAAGATAATAGGCGAACAAGATAATAACTTGTGATTACAAGATAATATCTTGTGCGAACAAGATAATAAGTTGTGTGCACAATATTTTATTTTGTCCACACATGATCTATGTTGTGCAAACAAGATTATATCGTGTGCACACAACATATTAAATAAATTGCTTGTCTCTTCCAGGGTTCCGTATGAGACTGATTGGTTGTTGAACACATACTATAGAAAAAGAGTCATGTGCGATTTGGTTTGGTGTTACTGTACGAGTGTTTACAAATCAACCATTACCTTTATTTCTAAAATAAAACTTCAACATTGGATAAACTGGCAGCCTCGAATGCATTCCATACCAAACCAAACAAGGTATTCATTATCATGTGATAAAACCTTTTTGCAGAAGTTGAAAAATTCAAGAAAGCACAGTCAATCCATTACGATAACGTACACGTGTGAGCTAGTGTATTCTTTCATTCCTCTAAAAAGGCTACTTTATTTGTTATATGTTTCTTATTACGCCTTAATTGCAACCAGCGGGTCGGTATCTCTGCTGGTGGATGATTCGTTCGTCCCAGATGGTATCATCAGCTCTGTATCAGTTCCTTAGTGCTGAGATTGAATGCGGTGCTGACGTCAGAACTCAAATACTGATTTAAATAACTATATTATTGTTATACTTTTATTTCTTTTTGCTGAATAAAATTCTAATTTTTCTAAAACTAAGACTTGTCAGGTGAGACATGTATCTTAACGGATTTGGTTGCCACTTTTTGTTATATCTTTTTTTTTTTTGCAAGTCTCGCTATTTTGGACATCTCCTTCCTGATGCCCCGGACTTCGTGGAGTGTGGGTCATGTTTACTGATGTTGGCTCGGTGGGGGACGCCTATATGTCCTAGGGTAGGCGTCTCTTGCATGATGCCTCCAGTTGACCTGTCTCATGAGGTACGTTGGTCGGTGTGTGCTCAAAGGGTGGGGGGTGGGGGGGTGCTGTGTTTGCCGGGTCTTGTCCATCATCCGTTTCGGTTTCAGAACTTTGGGGCTGAGACACACTGATGAACTGATGAAGATTAAATATCAGAAAGGCCTCTGTGTCACTACATGTGGTATAGTAACGCCTTAATTATACTCAGAACACAGGTTGTGATGCTCGTTAGAACCGCCTCATTGAGGCGATTGTAACGAATACCCACAACCTATGTCTTGGAGCAGAAATAAGCAAGATAGTGTATACCCCTGTACAGCCCCGTTTTCTCTACATAAAGTGGGGTTTAGAGGGTATTCATTTCACGGACTAGTTAACATAATTAATAAAGAAAACCCTTGTGAAAACCTGTTGTTGCAGTTTGCGATCAGGTACGACACAGACAGTCTAGAAAGAGTCTTGGAAACTTTTAGGTACCTTGCATTCTTAAACGCAACGTCAAATGATAAATCAGTATATTACATGCATAACAGAGAGACTGGCCCTATACTATGATTTCTACCATGATAACTTAACTTTGCTAAGAAGAAATATTTTCTCTGAGCCCTTTAGCTGAAACTACTTTATATGAAAGATACAAGATACCGCTTTTGCGGTGAAATCGGTATATACAAACGCGGAAAAGTTTCAGTCCCGTCGACGTTATTCATTGCGTCATTGCAATGACGTCTGAAACGATATCAACATACGTTCATAATACGTGGCGTTTGAGTCGGATGCAACGCTGAAAAAAAAAGAAAACAGGGACATGGTCATTGAATAGGATGTTTGATCTCACAATTAATTTGTTGTATTACTAAACCCCTTTTTATTTGTTTGGTTGGAGGTTTAACGTCTCCGTCAACACTTTAAAGGTCATTTATGAGACGTTGCTTCAAATTTTGTGGGACTTTTTCCCGACATTGAGATGAAATGACATCTCAAGCCCTGCCGCCCTATGAACCTAATAGGGTTTACAAGCATGGACGGTCCGACACTCGCAGCGCTTTGCCCGGGCAGGCTTAGATCCTCAAAGCGGCTTACCAGTACTCCTCGGCGGATTGGTTTTAGCTCTGCGTGGAAGCATCATGCAGCCAATCTATTTCTTCAAATCCCGATGGGCGGGGGCTTTGTTTCTTCTTTTTTGGTTCAAAACTGTATAAAGCGCTTTCATAATGGCGCCCATCCAGTTTTTTCCCTCCCAGCTTCTGTAACACTATGCTGATTGAACCGCTAACCTGAGCTGTAAACAGTCAATTGAACGGGAATTCAGATCCAAAATTCAAGATCAAAACTGTCCTAAAAGTCTATAGAAGTGCATGTAAAATACATATTATTCATTTTTCCTGTTTTAAATATGGGATTTTCAAACCTCTGGAGGTAAAACAATCCGTTAAAGAAACTCGTGCTTCGCACTCGTTTCTTTATCGGATTGGTTTACCCCTAGAGGTTTATAAATTCTATATTTCGAATAGGAGAATGAATGATCTGTATTTATCATATGACATCGCGTCTAAGAGTGTAATAACGCCATGTAATAAATTCCGTAATCCACTAGTGGATTACGAGTTAATCCACTAGTGGATTACGAGTAAATATGCAAATTAGTAAGATGCGCCCCGTTACGTTGCATGTATGACGTCCTTAACGACGTCGCGTTTACTAATAGCGGAATATTCATATTTTTGTAAAACAATCGTGAATAAAATGCGTTTTAAATGGCATATGGTAAATAGAAGCGTGCATTCGTGCAATTCGGCAAGCCTCGCATTTTATCCCTTTTCTCAATGCATTTAATAAATTCAATAATACATGAACATTCATGTAAGATCCTCTTTTTATCCTATCACGAAGTTGATAAGCAGTGGATACCGTCGTGTATTAAAAATCGTATGACCACACGTGAAATAACACTTTAGCGGTAACGCCAGGACGACGTCCATGTCAGCCATGCATTTATGTGGATTTTTTTGTCAAATTTAAGGGCGATGAAATCCAATTTAAAGTGTCCATATGATAAAAAGAACCTTACATGAGCGGTCATTTCATATGAAATGTATGAAACTCGCCAAAGGCTCGTTTATAAATTTCATATGAAATGACCACTCGTGTAATATCCTCTTTTTAACATACGTTTGTGTTATCGAATTAAATAATGAAAAAATGCATCTGTGTGAGACCTAGTTTTCATATGAAGTTGGGTCTACATGAGAAGTTATTACACGGACTTGGTACTTGATACGAGGGTAGGCTGAAAAGTTCTGAGCCTGACCAAGATCCAATGGTTTGTCCATGCTGGAAGTGCCTTATTTTTCAACATAGTCTCCCTTCCTGTCCACACACTTCCTCCAGCGATACTGGAGTCCTTGGATCCCAGTGGTATAGAAGGTCTCATCTTGGTCCCTGAAAAACTCCTCCACAGCAGCTATCACCTCCTCGTCTGACCGATAATGCTGCCAAGCCAAGTGCTTTTTCATGTTTGGAAACAGGAAATAATCTGATGGAGCTAGATCAGGTGAATAGGGAGGGTGATCGACAAGTGTGAAGCCACAATCATGCACAGCAGCCATTGTGACGACCGATTTATGAGCAGGCGCATTGTCCTGATGGAACAAGACCCCCCATGTCAATTTTCCGGGTCGTTTAGCCTTAATTGCTTTTCGCAATTGTTTTAGCAGATCTGCATAATACTCCCCATTAATTGTTCTGCCCTTTTGAAGGTAATCTATGAATATTATGCCCTTGGCATCCAAGAACACTGATGCCATCACCTTTCCTGCAGAGGAGACGACCTTTGCCTTCCTTGGAGGGGGTGAGCCAGGGTGCTTCCATTGCATGGATTGTCTTTTGGTCTGTGGCTCAAAGTGATGAACCCAACACTCATCCTGAGTGACAAAACGGTCAAGAAAACCATCTTGGACTGCTTCAAAAATAGCCAAGTTGGCTTGTGACAGGTTCAGTCTGGTCAACTTTTGGTCAGGCGTCAAAAGCCGTGGCACCCATCTGGCGGAAACCTTCGACATTCCTTATCCAATGTGTAGAATGTTCTCTACTCGTTCACGGGAGATTCCAACAGTGTTAGCTAACTGATTCACAGTTAAACGCCTGTCATCCATCACGGCCCTGTGCACTTGGCTGATGGTTTCCTCAGTTGTTGCCGTTGTGGGTCGTCCACACCAGTCATCATTTTCAAGGCTGTCCTTGCCATCTTAAAATTTGCTGCCCACCTTTTTACGGTTGCATACGAAGGAGCATCATCCCCTAATGTAGCAACCATATCGGCATGAATGCCCTTAGGAGCTAACCCATTTTATGGAGGTACTTGATGACACCACGATGCCAGATTTTGTCTATTTTCTCAAAAACGTGCTAGTATCAATTTTCAAAGTCTAGAATTTCTACGTTATTCCAGGTAAACTTGAACTCATTGGAGTCAAATCAAGTAATAAAGGCTTGGATTTAATGAATACAAAATTTCATGGCTGTTCGATGCCTGCTTCTTGGTCACATTGCAAAACTCACTTTGCCTACATAAAGTGGGTTTGTGAGGGGTTCAGTACGTGAACTGGATAAAGTTTACAAATTAAGTGTGAACAAGAGCAACAATTCTGGCTGCGTTATAGTTCTGAGGTATCTGTTCCTGACATATCTGAAACATGGATATAAGTGAGACTGCTTTTTGTGGAATGTCGTCATATAGCATTATGATGATGACGACGACCATAACGGCCACGAGGACGACGATGATGATGAACCGTCATGTTGTAATTTGAAAATCCCGCTTTTCACAGCTCATGTATATGCAGCGACAATCTACGTTTATTATGCAGCAGGAAGGAATAAGGGAGCGAAAGGCACAAGAAAAAAGTAACGGAAAAAAGTCACAGGTTTGGGTAGGAAATAAATAATGGAAGAAAAGTAACAGAAATGGTTTTATCTTGTTTTTCTTAGAATTGTTGGTGAAAGTCACAACCATTCATAATGTTAACAAGTCCGAGCAATGAACGCCCCTCTAACCCCCATTTTATGAAGAGACTAGAAATGCGTCCAAAGGACACGGATGCCCCCGCGTGAAAATATGCCTATGTTCGTATTAATCCATAGAAAGTTATTGACGGTGTTTAAGTTTTGGACCCTTTTTTCCACATTTGACCTCTAAGTTTGACATTGACCTTGGCGGTAAGGACCTTGGTTTTGTGTCAGACAGATTGTCTCATGATGCCCAACATTTCTGCCAAGTAATTTCAAAATCCATCCAGAATAAGAAAGTTATTGACTGCGTTTAAGTTTCGGACCCTTTTTGGAACTTTGACCTCTAAGTATGTCCTTGACCTTGGCGGTACTGACCTGGGTCTTGCACGTGACACATCGTCTCATAATAATTAACAATTCTACAAAGTTATTTCAAAATCCATCCATAAATAAGTTATTGACTTCGTTTAAGCCGGCCCCCGCCCATAGGGGCTTGAAGAAATCTATTGGATGCATGATGCTTCCACGCAGAGCTGAATTCGGCCCGCACACTACTACTGGTTAACCGCTTAGAGGATCTAAGCCTGTCCAGGAAGCGCGGTGCGATGCGGACCGTCCATGCTAATAAACCCTATTCGTTTCATTGGGCGACAGTTCTTGAGATGCCATTTCATCTCAATGTCGGGTAAAAGTCCCACAAAATTGGAAGCAACGTCTCCAAAATGACCTTTACAGTGTTGACGGGGACGTTAAACCACAAATCAACCAACCAACTTCGTTTAAGTTTCGGACGGCCGAACGGACTGACGGACAGTGGCAATGCTATATGCCCTTCCACCATTTTTCGAAAGGCGGGGGCATAAAAAGTAGGGCTTACAGGGGGTATTCGTATTTTTTTTTCATATTTTTGCTCCTCTTCGTGAAGCAATCTGATCTGGGTCTACACTGTTTACTGTTTGCCAAAAAAAAAGTATTTTTAAAAAAGTTTGTAAGAAGATGCAGCAGAGTGAATAAACAGTGATAAATAGGCAACAACCAGTGCTTCAGCTGAAGTGCACGACCCGCCGGATGCTTTTAGCTTTATGAGTGTTACCATATATGGGTATGGCGGCCATTTTGGTCATGTGACCAGGACCTAAAACGGTTCCCCCAATAAATGCGCCTTATCGTAAGGAACAAAAATATATCTTATACTTTAGTACTGTATTCTGAATCGTTTGCAGGATAAAATGCATTCTCACTTTTCCAATACAAAAGCATATGTGTCAAAGTTTGACCTAGTCACAAAGAAGGTCAAGGTCAACCCAGGGTCACCATTTTAGCAATTTATGATGGGCCTACGTCCCAGATGCTATTTATCAAGTTTCGTGGAAATCTGCCCAGTGGTTCTGGAGAAGACTAATTTTGAAGGGTTTTTACCATATATGGCTTGGCGGCCATTTTGGTCATGTGACCTGGACCCCATGAGCAAATTTTGGTTTCCCCCATCCCATAGAGGCTCCATATGAAATTTGACTTCAAACGGCCCAACGGTTTCCGAGGAGAAGCGGTTCAAAAATTTTCACATTTTCGTCTCGGCAAGGCTATACTAAATGGAATGTAATATTTCGCAAGTTCATTGGTAAGATCTCATTGATATCTATCAGTATGCCAAAAATTGTTTAAATATTCCTAGCGGTTAAGTCACTATCACCAATTTTCACAAACGGGTTACGGACGGACAGACAGACAGACCATATATGGCTTGGCGGCCATTTTGGTCATGTGACCTGGACCCCATGAGCAAATTTTGGTTTCCCCCATCCCATAGAGGCTTCATATGAAATTTGATTTCTATCGGCCCAACGGTTTCCGAGGAGAAGCAGTTCGAAAATTTTCACATTTTTCGCCTCGGCGAGGCTATACTAAATGGAATGTTATATTTCGCAAGTTCATTGGTTAGATCTCATTGATATCTATCAGTATGCCAAAAATTGTTTAAATATTCCAAGCGGTTAAGTCACTATCACCAATTTTCACAAACGGGTTACGGACGGACAGACAGACAGACCATATATGGCTTGGCGGCCATTTTGGTCATGTGACCTGGACCCCATGAGCAAATTTTGGTTTCTTCCATCCCATAGAGGCTCCATATGAAATTTGAATTCAATCGGCCCAACGGTTTCCGAGGAGAAGCAGTTCAAAAATTTTCACATTTTTTGCCTCGGCGAGGCTATACTAAATGGAATGTAGTATTTCGCAAGCTCATTGGTTAGATCTCATTGATATCTATCAGTATGCCAAAAATTGTTTAAATATTCCAAGCGGTTAAGTCACTATCACCAATTTTCACAAACGGGTTACGGACGGAGGACGGACAGACTGACAGAATGACAGACTGACAGAATGACAGAACGACACGGTGATTTTAGGGCACTCTAAAACCCCGGTCCCACAGAGCTTGCGACCGCGATGCGACCTCTCTGCGACTAAAAAAAAAAGGCAATCGCGGAGCGGTTGCAGAAGTCGCACGGAGGTTTTATAAAGGTTGCAGCAAGGTCGCGGGTAGGTCGCCGATCAAATTTAGTCGCCGATCGTCTTTTGTGTATGCACAAAAGACTGGCTGCGACTGGTTTTGATCGCAGACTAGTTGCAATGGTTTTCTAGACGTCGCAGACCAATCTCCGATCGATCGCCGAACAGTCACCGATCGATCCCCGACCGAATTTATGCAAATTTGGCTGTAAATTCTAGCAACCTTATTGCAACTTATCGGAGACTGGTCGCAGACCGATCGCCGACTGATCCGCGATCGATCCACGACCTATCGGCGATCAGTCGGCAACTGTTCGACGATGGGTCGGCGATCGATCGGAGATTGATCACTGATAAGTCGGCGATTGGTCTGCGATTGGTCTGCAACTGGTCGCCGACAAGCTGTAAAAAGGTGTTAAAACCACCGAACGATTATAGCGCCAACTACAATAAAAACTGTTAACATCCTAGCATCATTTCGACGACAGCTTGCAAAGAGGCAACATGGTTCGGAGAGGCGGCGCAGCCGAAAAAAAAACGGGAAGCAAGGCTCGGACACCAATTTCGGATGACGAGGACTTGCAGCAGCCCAGAGAAGACTCTCAGCAGTCGAAAATTTAGTTTATTTTTGTCTGTGTAAAAAACAAAAAAAAAAAACAAAAAAAACAACGCAGAACAGTCTCCGACAAGCCGCCGATCGGTTTTATCCAGTCTCTGAAGAGTCGCCGATTGATCGCCGACTAGTCCCCGATCATGTTTTACTTGTTGCAAGTAAGTCGCCGATCATACGGCGATTCTTCGGCGACAAGTCGCTGATCAGTCGCCGACTTTGGGCAACATTAATCGCCGATTTTTCGGCGACCGGTCGCCGACTAGTCGGCGACGGTTCGGCGATCACATTAACGGAGCAAATTTAGTTGCAACAGTTGCAAAGGTCGCGGGCCAGTTGCAACGCAATCAGTTGCAGAGAGGTCGCATCGCAGTCGCAAGGTCTGTGGGACCGGGGCTTTAGAAATCAACCGACTTCAGTCGGTTGCTTTTTCTGCGGGTCGTGCAATTTCCAATTCAGGTTTTCTTGGTATCTTTAGGCCAAAAGGTTTGACACCGGGAAATGTCGGGTTTGCAGGTGTTGACGTTACTTTTATTTACTCATTATATATTTTGAAAATGGATGATTTCTATTTTCTATTTGTGACTTTTTTTTAAGTTTTATCTGTGACTTTATTTCCATTAGCCTTTTCCAGTGCCTTTCTTTCCGAACAGCATCGCCAACCCCGACACAAGAAGGGACATTTTCTGTCCGATATTTACGAGGATTAAAACCAGAAAAGAAGACAAGAGAATTAAAACAATAAAACAAAATCAGTAAGAACAGAATGAAAGTTAAAACATCATTGAATGTTTGTGCTCACTCATGTATTTGCTTTGGATAAATGCTTTAGCCAAAACAAATGCATCAGGTTAATGAAAAAAAAAAAAAAAAAAAAAAAACAAGAAGCATTTTGCATTGTAATATACAGTTTAATGCCTTAGTACAAAGGTCATTGTCTGCGTCGCGTGTTCGAGACGTTCGGAATAGTCTTGTCTCCGTATGGCCTTAGCTGTTGATGGGACGTAAAACTCTAAATACACAAAAGGTCGATTGATAGGAAAGAATTATAGCATGACACGTTTGCGGTAGAGTGTCAAAACCTAAGCAACGCTCGTTATACACACGATTACGAAACTGACACCTGCTTTATCGACGATAATCATCACTAATCAGCCTGAACACAGCAAGGTCTACATTCGCGATGCGCCTAATGGGTAGTTTTTTTTTTTTGTGTGTGTGTATTTTTTTTTACTGAATTGAGATTGAACGTCCCCGTAAACTCTAAAAGGGTCATTTTGGAGACGTTCCTTTCAATGTTGTAGGACTTTTACCCGACAAAGCTCAAGCCCTGTCGCCAAATGAAACCAAAAGGCTAACATGCACAGGACGGTCTGACTCACACCAATTTCCTTGGGCATGCTTAGTAGGATCCATTGTTTCTTCGTGCACCTAGTGAGGACTCCGATCAGATAATCCAGATGTTTAGGCTGATATGTGTCTTTGCTGGATGTAATAAGTGTAGAAAATGCATTGCCAGGACTCTTTAATACTGTCTCATAATACATAAAAATAAATACAAAAAAAAAAAAAATAAATAAATAAATAAAAAAAATGAAAATAATAAATATATAAAACTACAAAAGAAAATTTAATTTCGCAAATAATGTTGGATTAAAATAAGATCATTTTTACAAGGTTATTCGATGCACAGGCATGAGGAAGTAAAAACTGGTCACAGGAAAAAAATCACGGAAAAAATTCACACATAAAAAATATAGAAAAAAAAATCCCCTTATAAAAGATTGTACATTAATCAATTTTTCTGATGCCATGTTAAAGATGGTTGGTTATTGTCAATTAGTTCAGTGTTTATATAACTTGCTCAAAGGTGTGAATATTGGTTCTGTCTACCTAATTTGTTGCGTATACCCCGGTAAACCCAAACCTATATATAGAAAAATGGGGTTTACGGATTATCCATTACAGTCCTCATTTTTGCTTATGAATATAGATTGTGGGTACCTGTTGGAAGCATCTAACTGGGCCGGTTCGATTCAGCACCCACGATGTATATTTGTGACAGAAATAAGAAAAAATGCGTTCATCCGAAAAATGCTACTTCTAGCTAAGTTTAATCTCACGGGCGTATCATTACGCAAACACGCCTATACAAATACATTGCCACCTTTATCGCCGAAAAAATAAAAAGTTCAAGATGAAAAATTGTGATATTTTTCTAATACTGCTCAAAATATAGATTGTGGGCACTCGTTAGCACCGCCTCATCGACGCGGTTCTAATGAGTACCCACAATCTATAGAGCAGGAATAAGAAAAATAAGGTTTACCCCTGTAAACCCCAGTTTTACTATATAAAAGTGGGGTTCAAGGGGGGGTCAAAATTATATAGGCCTGTTTTCGTTATGTAATTGTAATATAAAGACTCTTAAGTGTTTTAAAAGATGGGAAACTCCGTGGTCAGTCCTCGTTAGTCATTGCCAAATATTCTGGATTCGAACTTATCAATAAGAACCTCATATAACACATAACAGTCATTATATGCCTTATTTTCGGTTCAAAAACATAGATTGCACCACCCCATTGAGGCTGTCCTAACAACGACTCATAGTCTATATTTAGGCTAAAATAACAAAGACTGTCAAAAGTTTCCATCTAACTGACATGAAAGATGACATTTTAGCAGTGGCACTAGCGTAATACAGAAGACTCTAAGGGATCAACAAGGATGGAATACTCCGTTGCCTGTAGTTGTTCGTCGTTGTCAACACTTAATTTTGAATCATGCTTTGCAGCAAGCTACTCACATAACACTAATGAAAACATTATTCAAACAAATTTTGTGACTTGTTTTTCCGTGACTGTTTTTCCCAACCCCCCCCCCCCCCCCCCCCCCCCCCCTGTGACTTTTTTCCTACATTCGTAAAAACTACCACTGAACCATTGCGGATGATTCTAACGAGCACCCGCAATCTACATTTGCAGCCGAAATAATGAAAAATATCAAGCTTTTATAAATCAAAGCACTGAAGCACTTGTATCTGAGTCTAGGTTGGAAAATGATCCTGAACGGTAAGTAAACTGTTGACATTTCGCTTAACTTTTACAGTTTTACTTGTTTGATTTAAAGTTTAACGTCCCCGTCAACACTAATTTTTACAGACCTGCATTGTAAGACCCTGATACGATATCGCGTACGTAAGCAAACACGGTAGACC